>JANFAI010000051.1:0-368592 GCA_024613185.1 Pisolithus microcarpus | reverse complement strand
GTCGTGTAAAAACCTCGCGCTCAAGACCACATGTGATGTGGTGCAGCAGTGGAAACGATTCATCTTGCAGCCACTATCGAAGATTAGTGGAGAGATCGTTGGGAATGCGGTTGTGATAATCGATGCCTTGGACGAAAGTGGGCCAGATACATCGAGGAGGGATATCCTACGTCTTCTGACATCGGCAGACGCTGCGGATTTGCCGACCAATTTCCGAATTCTTCTGACGTCCAGACCATTGCCCGACATCGTTCGTGCCATGGCAGCTGCTCCACACGTTAAGGCAACCTCGTTGGATGACACCCCCTGGGAGTTGGTGGAACGTGATATCAAGCTATTCGTTTCCAAGGGACTCGAGGGACTTCCCGGTGGAAGAGGTCCAGAACGTTGTCAACAAATCTGATGGTCTGTTCGAATGGGCTCGTGTGGCCTGCGAGTTCATCAGGCCAAACAAAGCTGGAGCGACTCCGAAAGAACGCTACGATGATCTGATGGCTCTCGAGGCCGAAGGTAGAACACTCTTGGACAGGACTTACTTTACGATCCTGGAGACTGGTATACCCCCGTCTGGAACAGCTTTCAAACGATACCGCTCTGTGATGCGCCAAGTTGTGATGACGCTCGAACCTCTGCCTATGGCAGCCTTGAACTGTATGCGAGAAAAATATCCGAACGAGCAGGATCACTATGACATCAATCTCATCCTCGAGTTCATGTCACCAGTGCTGGGTGGGGTTGTGGACCGTTCCTCTCCTGTACGGCCCCTCCATGCGTCTTTCTACGACTTCTCACTGTTGGATAGGTGAAGGTGGACGTACTACATTGTGGGCCAGCTTCCAAGTGTTCTTGTGATACCAAGAGTAGAATCTGATAGAGGGACGTTCGTCACGCTCGGTAGTGCAGTGCTTGCGCCGAAGGACATAGAGTGAATCCAATGCCAGAGTTTCGGATCGGAAACAGCAGATCATCTCCTACGTTTGTCGCACAGTCCACAGGACGGGCCTTTTGCCTATATCGTCACAGCTTCTGGGATATAAGCCGAACCTTACACATCGTGTGGCAGGAAGCCCGGATGCGGATTGATGAAACTTGTCGTTTTGTCATACATCGTGAACCGTCACCGATTTATGGGCGGGAGGTGTCGGATGCTCGGGCCCGCCACTTCTCAATAACCGTCTCTGTGTCATTCCACATTTCCGGAAGCTATACTCGGCAGGATCCGGCGCTCCGAAGTTAGCCAACTGAAACTGCATTTGTGCATGGAAATGCATTCGAGACCATCTCGAGAGTGAATTCTGGAAGTTGGTCAGAACGCCCGAGTAGAATTGAACCTCGAGGATGTCTTAAGAGAACCAGTTTGCGTGTTATCTTTGTCCATTTAACCTGACGAGCTAAGTACACGACCTGTCAATTAGCCGGCGGCGCGAGCCCCCGCTTCCCTTCTCTTACTTATTCTCTCCACATAAATGAATGTGACGAGAACAAGGTCTAGTATATGATATACCGAGGGTGAGATCTCGAGATACGGTGGGTGCGATGGTGACATGATCCCCACGTTTCGCCTGTGGTACTTGACAAGTTGTAGACTGGTTCCTTGTACTTTAAGCTGTAACGAGCGAGTCACTGGTAGCATCGAGGAGTCGGATTGTTTTCCGGAGGTTCCATACGTACGCCTTTCCGTCAGGAGCATTGAATGTTCGATTCCTATCCAATCGTTCTATTTTGTTTGAATCTAAACCACTAGAAGGAAAAACGTACGATGAAAAGAGCTTTGACTGCAGCAAGGATTTCGCTGCTACTTCCGAACCGGTCGCTTCAAGCCACATTGTCGTGTCCCTATACGTGCGCCATGTGATGACACCTATAATGTTGTCACCTCTGCGCTGATCATGCTTGGTTACGGTCGTTTTGGAGTTGAACAGTCCACTGGTGGATATGGTGTACAGCTGTTGACCCTGCTCGTCACAGAGGACACTATTGAGGTAGTTGTTGGTAGAGAACGTGAGACGCATGATCACCGAGAGTCGATTGCACCACGTACGGGTTGGCTGACTTTATATGCAATACTGGGAACTCCAGCAAAGCAGTGCACTCCACCGTGGGCGGCATAACTGCACAGCATGAGTTCCATGGGCGCTGCTACGGCTGCGAGAAACCCAAATTAATATTGCACGATCGACAATTTCCCAGATTCAAGCCGCATCTGACATCCATGGGTGGCTGCTACGGCGAAGCCTACAAGTTCAATTGAGGTTTGCCATTGTGGCCAATGACCGCTACAGACAGGGAGTACTCCAAAGGTATGAGCATTCGGATAGGAACCTTCAAGAAACCTACTTACCAGTCCATTAAGGATCTGTGCCAACAAGCAGTACATGTCTTCGGATGGTGTGCGCACATGACCTCCGCTGTAGGTGGTCCAATTGAAACCCCGCGCAATCGGATTTATGTAAGCGTGTAGTTCGTGGCCGACACAAGGTGTTCACCGTCACTACCAGACCGATACTCAGATGGGCAGAAAGTGCGGTCACCAAGCTTCCTATACTCCCACCTGAAATACGGGACCCATTTTTGATTCTTGCGACTCGCGTTCCCTACACGCTGGTCCCAGAGATCTATGAGTATGCGGAGCTAATCAGATTATTCGGTGGAAACATCGATGATTAAACTATCCTATTTTCGTTGATATTCTGTGCTCACAGGCAAAGTCTAGACGTGAAGAAACGTACTGCAGTATTACTGCTGAAGTACTGCACTTACGTTGAAAGCAGCTGAGGGAGGTACAGCCAATGACCCGAACAAGGAGGTGCAAACCATTCTTCAAAGACTGTCCAAGACACGGTCCAGCATTGCGCGATATACGTGGCGTGGTAAGTGCCGGACTTCATCCAGAGATTATCTAGATCACCTTCCACGTGTCTGGCCCGGGACCCCCAGTGCTCGTGTGAAGGTAGGTTTGATTCGCAGGAGGGGAACATCCTAGCATCCTCGTCGATCGGTAGTTCCGCATATTCCCCGAGTACACAGTATCACAAAATGCACGATTGTATTACTGCCAAGTGAGCTGGAACCCAGAGTATGTTGGCAGCAGGTGGCAACTTTCTTCCTGTGTGCGCGGGTATCAAATTGAGTTACCAGTTTGTGTCTTTCTCTCCGGTCCTCCTTTGCATCCGCCCTCCTCTCTCTCGGTCTGCTGGTACATAGCAGTTTGTTCAACACTTCCAGTAATGTGGCGATCTACTCGAAGTTGACATATTGGCGCCTGGATCACTCTCACAGCTTACTAATCTCAGGCTGGAAAACTTCCTGTTTTCGCTCACAACCCAAAGCACCTTCCATCTCCACCACACCAACACAAGTTAAAACAACCCTAAGTAGCAGGCACATGTGGTATAGCTAATGGGTTGAATGCATCGAGGGCGCAATTGATACTGCCTGGCTTGGTATGCAACTCGCGTCCTCCATCGCTGCCAAAATCTCGGCCAAAGAGATTCCGGCAGCGGCGGAGGGTGTGACGGACTTCTGGCCTGGCTTCGGCTGTGTTCCCGACACGCTCAAGGATGTGGTGCAGTAACTGTTTTGGTTCTGAATTACTGCCCGTGTTCGTTGTGTGAGCTCTGGCGTAGGTCAGACCGGATTATCACCGCTGCAATTCTATCTGAAAACATTGCAAATGCTACCTCCTCCTCAGTTATAACCATACAGGCTACGAAACTTGACTATCATAGAATCGAGAACCGGTATGTGTCAGTATGTATTGGTCAAGTTGCATGTCTACCACACATTGCGGTGCAGCGTTGGTCTGTCGCCTGTGGGGGATGTCTTGTTCACTTTCAAGAACTCGATCCACATGATCATTAGTTTGTTAGAAGTGCGGGATTGCTGGTTGTACACCCACCAGAGAGCAGATTCCCCTCGTCATCTTCTACACGGAAGGGATTTTCGTTCAGCTTCTTCATAATAACTTCGGTGGAGAACTCGAAGGGACGTGTAAGAAGCTGCCCGATGTTGGGAGGGTTCATGAGCTGGAAAACACAGAGCATGGGCATTTTCGTTCCTCAGGAGTGAGAGGAATCGGAAGAGTTCATGATAAGTAAGGGTTGTCAACCACGCTCCAAGGAATGAGATACGGGGAAAGACAGCGTCTCCAGGGGAAACTTGTCATATGGAACCAAGCGTTCAAGGGAGAAGGTCAAGCGGCTGAGATTGGGGCAAGATTTGCGTAATAGATCGAGATCCTTCTCATGAATGACACCACTTTACCACCGTAAGGTACTTTCCATAATGCATGATCAACTCTCGTGGCAGTTCGCAGCCATAATAAATGAATTCCCGAAGACTCACACATGCCTCGTGCAAACCCCCTTCACCAGGATGCCCCACTCTCTCGACCAATCTGGCCACAGCAACAGCGGTAACCGAGGAAAGAATACTGCTGGGAATGCTTCCATCTGCCCATACCAGCTCGGGACAATGCAGGACACATAGATTGGGAAGGTCCCTGAGAAGCTCCTCCAGCTGATGGAGCTGAGGAAAGAAGTCACGGCCTGACCAGTCGAGAATGCACAATGAATTCGCCCGAACACCGCAACGCGTCAAGGACACTGAATGGCATAGTGCATGGTTTACAAGTCAGGGAGTCCGAGTTGGCGAAGGAAAGAATTTCAAGTTGAGACAGGGATCTGATGACATATGCCACATGTTTGACACAGCGCTCGAGGTCCTCAGACTCGTTGGAGAAGTCCAAGGTAAAGTCCAGCCTTTGTGTCCATTCCAACGCAACTACCATTTCCTGTGGCGTAGTTCCGTAATGTACGGTCGAGTGCTAGTAAATCGAGGCCGGTGCGAAAGTGCACAATACGATAGAGGTAGCGCATTGTCATGTGTTGCTACTGCTTGCAGGCGAGAACTAGGCTTCGTTTCGTCATGAGGGCAGCCTGAAGTGCCGAGTGCTGGTCGCCGATGCAGCTTTTCATAAAGTTCTGGGACCAACGTGCAGAGAACGTGGGTCGCCAACTCAAAAATGTATTCCCATACTTCGAGAGGAAAGCGGGGAGACTGGGCGAACGCCACCGTCTTAGGTGAGGTTGAGACTTGAGCTGAGACTTGATATTGTTCGGGTTGGCTATATTATATCCACTCGGGAAATGCCGTGGGCCGTAAAACAAAAGAAGTTTACTCCAACTCAGCATCAGGCCATCGAGAGAATGAACTCTGGAGGCTGGTCAGAATGCCTGAGCAGAATTGAGTCTCGACGATCTCTTAGGGGATCAGTTTGCGTGTTACCTTTTGTCCGTTTACATAATCTGACGAGCTGTGCACACAACCTTGCAGTCAACCAATAGCGGCACGAGCCCGCCCTTCCCTCCTCTTGCTTATTTTCTCTGGCGAGATCTCAAAATACGGTGGGTGCGATGGTGACATCATCCCCATGTTTCGTTTGTGGTGCATGACGAGATTCCTTGTACTTTGAGCTGTAACGAGCGAGTCACTGGTAGCATCAAGTCGGATGGCAAATACGTACAGCACACCGAAGGTCTCACATGTACGTACGTCTTATGCATCAGATCTTCTTGCCCTTGAGGTTACCAGGTGGCCCTCCAATTGAAGACAACCTCGGAATGGGATCTCAATGAACGTTTACAGATTGTATGCCTCGTTTCCCAAGTCCTTGTCACGAAGTGCTTTGCACGATGCAAGCTTCTAGCCGCAGAGGGTGCATGCGATCTCCCCCTGACTGAATAATTCTCAAATCCAAAGGTTCGCATGGCTGGCACGTGTAAAACGCCCTCATCCATAACCCACAGCACGACATGCTTGGTATTCCGCATGTCCAAGTCAGACTATGGCCGGCTGCACCAACCCATCCAGACACCTCAGCTTCTATGTGAACACAGTCACGTTTTCAGTAAGTATCATGCAGTCTTATCTCCTCTTGTCGTCGCCCGTGCTGGTGCTGAACTTGTTTAGGTGGAAGATTGTCTGTTTAGACTGCCAAGGGAGCCGTTCCAGCAAGAGTCCAGATTTTTTTGCGACAAGCTGTCATCGTTGCAAGGTGAAGATGGCGAGGTAGAAGGGCTGAGTGATGAAAAGCCCATCCGACTTGATGGTGTGAAGAAGAGCGATTTCGAACAGCTATTGAAAGTACTCTTTCATAGGTCAGTAACCGATCGCAGGTCCTTCGACGATGGTAAAGCTATGAAGCTAAGAAAACATGTCGCTTTCCCAGGACGCTCACTTCGTCGCCAGACTTATTGCTTAGCACGGATCAGTGGACATCCGTCCTCAAGTTGTCCACCGAGTGGAATTTTCAGAGACCTCGCCAAGCAGCCGTAGACGCACTGAGGAGGGAAGCCAGCGCAGTGGATCGGGTTGTCCTTTCCCAAAGATATAAGGTCGAGGAATTGCTCCTACCTGCCCTAAACGAGTTGGTCCAACGGTCTGATCCAATAACCATGGAAGAAGCAGTTCAAATGGGCTTGGACACTGGCTTTAAACTTGCCTGTGTTCGAGAGGAAGTTGCGGTGCGGAAGGCCAATCCCATGGGGAACAGAAACAGGAATGGTGGAAAATCTAAAGGGAGCATGCAGACTTTCTCTGTGCCTAACAAAGAGGCGGCCAGCCGTGCACAAGATATCGACTTCTCTGATGAAATACGTACTGCCTTTGGTCTCCCGGTTGGACCATTCTCAGGCAGGCTTGGTGGCTCCTTTTAGTGTATGTATATACGACCGAATCTCAGTAGTCCTCATTCTCGTCATTGCGTCTCGTCGGGCGCACTGAGATAAGAAATACTGAAGAAAATTGAAAGTTACGTAGGAGGATAGGCGTCTAACAGGCAAAGCCAGAAGGCAGTAGTACTGAGGATCCGGTCTTGCCTTCAGTACCTTGCACGATGCGCAAACTGATTATCTCCCGTGACCGGTGGGCCGGCGCGAGCTAGCACCCCTCCAAATCCGATGCATAACTAGGGGACCTCCATCAGGCCTTTCAGATAACGAAAATAGAATGTTCCAGTGTTTTGCTACCGACAAAGACTTAAGAGAAGCATCGCCCTGGAAAGGAAGGAGAGCCGCCGAATGCCATCGCCATTACAGGTGGCCAAAATGGTTGAAGAAGCTCACTGTAATGTCAGTTTCACTCTGCAGTCGTATCGGCTTCACTGGTACTGCTAACAATTGGTGTTTCGTGCATTCGGCATCGTCTGATCAACACGTCTGTAGTAGTAGGCACTAGAACCTAACATTCAGTATGTCAAAGGGTGAACACCATCTCGATTTGCATTCAGGCCTGTCTACCGAAGACGCCAGGGGACAGCTGAGCTGCAGCCTTGAGATCAGGGTCAGTGGAAGCATCGACCACTGCGTTCTTCCACGATGGAGGGATGCGACCACCTCGGACGCTACCTGCCCAGTATTGCTTAACCTCCGTCACTCGGCTCCAGGCGAGGAAGGTCGACCTTTGATGAGCACCGAGTGCCTGTAATATTGTTAAAGCAGCGCATTCAAATCATACCTAGTCGGGGAGAGATTCGCTGTCAAGGGGAAGATGTGATGCCGTCCTCCTTCTGGTGAATTTGGACTCCAGCAGAGGGCTTTTACCTGGACCGCCATCCGCAAGCACGTAACCATCCCGTGTCAGTTTAACTACGCTTGCACACGTACGAGTGTGCGGGTCATAGATCTCTTCCAAAGTCACCAAACCCGATTTGCAAGCGTTGTCGGAATCATATGTGGCACATTAGATCTCGAAGGGAATCCTCGTGTCGGGAAGTTTGCGCCTTCGGGAACCTGGTAGACAGCTTTGCCAGTCAGTGATTAGCCGTTCGCTATATACTTACGATCCTCGGTTGTCACCTGGTGTCGGAAACCCGGGAGTCAAGCTTACGTCGCATAACGAACGGACGAAGGATTTAGAGGCACCAGTCGAGCCTCGAAAGTCGTCTACTCATAGTTTTGAACCGAACTCTATGTGACACAATCAGATATGATGGAGATTGCGGAGTTACGCCCGCGAAACTACAAGAGTAATAGGAACAAACTGTTAAAAGCTAGTTACAACTTGCCTGGAGGACTAAAAGCTGCTGGCTTTGCGCACGGCTTTTCAGCCCCTCCAATAATTCGGCTTGATAAATGGCATTGATGTTACAACTGCCTTGCGCAGCTTGTTTCGGACATCGACCTCTACTTCTATGCCTTTCTTGTGCCATCCGGACAGTACGTATCCCATTGCGATGTTTTTGTTGAGTGTGGGGGATGGGATGCCGGAGGTTACTTTTCCTGTGGGGCCTATGAGGGTATACCAGCAATGAATATCATTAGAACATACCCATTACCTCCCCGCCGGAGTGTGCGAAAATTTGGGCCCCCTCTAGCCGACGAAAGCAAGTCAGCTAACCGCAAAGCAGAGTATGAACCGGAGACTGACGTCTTGCAGGGGCTCCTTCGACCACGAGACCAACACGTCTCCGAGGAGGCCCATCCTTAAGATGCTTGCGGACGCCTTCGGCACCGATGAAATCGCCAGACTCCTTTCTGTCCTTGCCTGCGCAACTATTAGTAACCACGTTCGCACAAATTAGAGTTGCTCTAGACATACCAATTACCCATGAGAGCCCTGCCTCGACAGGCGATGTATCTTCGTCGAGATCGTTTCCGTAGAGGCACATGCCTGCTTCCAAGCGAAGACTATCCCGAGCGCCCAGACCAGCCAGCTGAACAGGTGATTGAGACAGAAGCTCGGCCACTTCAACGGTTTGAGATGGAGGAATAGAGATCTGGTCACACAGTCTATATGACATCTGAACGTGCGCTGATGTGTACTACACACCTCAAAGCCGTCCTCGCCGGTATAACCTCCTCGAGCGACGTGGAGGAGGAAGCCTCCAATGGTCACATAGGCCGATTTGCCGAAGGTGAGTTTGGCAAGGTCAGATGACGTGAACTTTTGAAGGTACTCGGCAGCTTTTGGACCTAGGTGACAGAGAATAAGCTTCCACGCTCAGGCGGGAGATGAAAATGGAATGAACCCTGCAACGCTACTAAGCCCCAATCTTCAAGGACTTCATGCTCAACTTTCCCATCCTTCGCGCGCTCACCCGAATTCCATTCGTCCAGCTTCTGGCGGAACCAGGCAAGATCTCGATCCCTCCTTCCCGCATTTGTCACCACATAGAACGCATTATCTGAGTGTTTGGTGATGACCGTGTCATCAATGATTCCGCCGTTTTCGTTGAGGAGAACAGAGAGAGTCGAAGAGTATGGAGAGAGCGACTTCAACGACGACGGGGTAAGCCATTCCAAAAATGCCGTTGCAGTAGCGCCTCGGAAACTACAACTTTGCTCAGCGATGTGACGGATAATATACAACTGGAAACCCACTGCGACTGCACCATATGACCGACGTCAAACAATCCGGCACTCATGCGAACATGATTATGACTTGCGACTGCTCAGTTCCAAACAATGCTGCTTCGATTTGGGAGCGTAGCGGGTACCAGAGGCTAGTACTTGCCTTGACCGACAGATCCATACGACAGAGGCATCGCGTAGCCCGCGAAGGGGACCATTTTAGCACCGTTCTGAACATGGAAATCATACAGTCTAGTCTTCCTGAGCTACCAGCATTTTCCTATCAAAATGAGCCCTTAAAAGTAAGAACTTCTGCCTCACCGAATCGTTCGAGGTGGACAGTCCCCGAGTCAATAACCACGGAAAGTGAACTGACCCCCGACCTCGAATGCTCAAACCCAGTATACTCTTCGAAAACTGAACCCTCATGGTACCAGCGGAGACCATGGGCGTCGTGTGATGACGATAGATTTTCTTAATTCCCACCGAGTTCCTCCCGGCAAACTCAAGTGCACACGCTCGGGAAGAACAAGGCTCGGCTGAACCATAAAAGTGTGTGCCCGTCGGTCTGCAACACTTCTAACCCTAACATGGGAGTTGTGATTTGACGTCGATCATCAAACTCATGGGCTCTCTCCGCTCCGTCAAAATCTCGTTCGATTCCCTTGCAGGCGTAGACGGGTCAGCACGATTCTCTTTTGGCGATGCCTGTTCAGCACTGGCATCTGTGAGTGGTCCCATCGCAGCACGACCCGCATCCGAACATCCAGCTCGCGGTACGGTCGAAGTCCACGTACGCCCGCTCTCCTCTGTACCCGGGACCACAGAAAAACTGCTAGGTAGTGCATTCAAGGGAATAATCGAGAGTGCATGCCTTCTTGGACAGCATCCACGCACCCTGACTCAAGTCGTCGTCCAGGCGTTATCGCAGCCGAGTAGCGCCCTCGTAGCAGCCGAAATCAACGCATGTAGTCTCGCACTCGTTAATGCTGGCTCGGTTCCCTTGCGAGGGGTCGTATGCGCTGTGGTAGTGGGCCTGAGACTGGATGGGAACCAGACACAGTTTATCCTCGATCCTGAAGACGAGAAACTACTAGGTGGCACATTCTGCTTCGCATTGCTGTTCGGAATTACTTCTGGGTCGTTCCAGGGAAAAATACCGCCATCGGAGGTCGTGTGGATGAGCTCTCGAACTTACAATGGCATCCCAATATCCTTGGACACACACAAACTTAAACTAGCCACGGAACTCGCGCGCAAGGGAGCGACCGAGGTGTGGTTACGGATGAGGGAAAGCCTGGGTGGCTTTCCGTCAGCCTTTGACCACGAGGAACCGATGGAAGTCTAGCCTGGAGGCTGTCATGGCTATCCTCCTCAGTGTGGTGCGTCCGACTTCCCATGTAACCAACGACCACTGACTGTTCTTCAGTAGTCAGTGATGATTTTCATGGAGTTGGATGTTGCACAGCGTGGCAGCACGGTGTTATCCGCCAAAGTGGAACTTCTCCTGGCCTACGTAACTGTCTTTTACTGATGTGCAGTGCATGATGTCCTACGACCTTTTCGGAGAGACTATTCAGGTAATCATAGAGAGGTCACATTTGCAATCTATCCAACTCCCTCTGAATGGTCCCGCTGATATCACGCAGCCTTGGACGTCGACGGCGATCACTGTCCCAGCAATCTCCCATCAAAGTCGCCAGAGTCGACGATACCCTAGGCGGAATGATTGGATTCCTTCCTCTACACTTCGCGAGCTGCACAGCTAAGTCATTCATCATGTTATGATATGGAATCAATCCGGTTACGACCTGTCGATATTTTGAGCCATGTTTTTGGCACTGTTATGTGCCCAGACGTGCCTGCAGTATTATGCAACCCATGGAGTATATGTCACTATTTATATCTGCTTCAGGCAATGAACCATCGTTGCTGTTCATCACGTCGATGAAGAGTTGGGGGTCCACCCATCGAACTGCACCTGGTCTGCAGGACTTGAAATAACTCGTGTTGTTGAACTCAGCCACAATGGAAGAAAGTCCGAAATCAGAGATAAGTACGCCCCCATTCCTATCGATTAAGATATTGGACTAAAATAGATCAGTCACTGAACGTTGCTGTAGAAGTGTACGCACTCCAGTCAGATCACCGTGGCAGATGCCACTGGAGTGAACTGGTGTATATCAGTAACTGACACCATTGCAGGTCATTTCGCGACGTACGGTGGTCCAGTCCGGACGTCGCTTGGAGAATCTGCGTTCAAGGTTAAACTAGTGTACTCCCATCGCACCTGATTTAGGCTCTTACAATTTTGAGTTTCCTATCATAAGACAGATGTCTGCGGTTGGGGTCCACGTAGTTCGTCAACGTGCCATTTTCCGCCCACGGGGAAACGAGAGCAGGTAAGTGTCCAAATTCATTCACTGTGCCGTAGAGACGCAAGACGTGCTGATGAGGAGTTAAGTTCGCCCATAGGTATACTTCACCTTTAAGTCGCCTGATAGTCTGCCCAGATAGTTAGCAGAATAAAGTATGCTTCAACAATAAAACTTTACTTCGTCTACTTGCTGGCTCGGGTCGCCTATTAATCTAATACACTTGACAGCGACCTGGGGAGTGGTGTCAAACATCACATTCTCAGTGCAAAACATGGAGTTTCCCGACCAATTCTCTTCCTTCGCTGTTTCCCCCCCCGTAATATGTGCATTTCCATACATCAGCAAAGCCACCCTGCCTGTCTGCGTATGGGCATGTTTTCCTGACCATCCCGGTAAGATCAGGGGGATTCCTGCTGAACGACACGTTGCTGCATTATCAAGGTAAACAAGACTTCGGTTGATTCATGCTGGGCACTAACATGGCCATCCCATGAGATGGATTCCCGCCGCTCGCTGACATAGGTACGTTCCTTGGCGGCTGGATTATGTTATCAGCAGAATGCTATTTTTACTTATCAAGGTTTTGTACCTGTGTTACCTGTGGCAAGTCTCGCAGAGCGTCATTGTGCCAGTTGCCCAAGCCTTGGGCATCCCCGACCCGTTCTCTCTGTGGAGTGGGCGGTTCACCCTCACGGCCAGCCCCTGGGTTCCACCGCTGAGTTGTCTGCTCTGTGCGTGACTCGGCTGGACTTCGGGCTTGTTGAGGGGCATTTCTTGGAAGATCATACCCGGGATTATGAGGGTTACCAACGACCGGCGGTGGCAGAGGTTGGCGGGGTCTTCTATCATCCCCGCGCTGTCGTACGTCCTGATTTGCAGAGCCTCTTTCCTGATCTCTGTTCGACACAGACGGATGGCTCCGGAGTGGTTGTGGAGCCCGAACCGTGACTTCGTGATTGTGGGCATTTGTAGAGACTCTGCCCTGAACTCTGTACGATCCTGAAGGATTATAGCTCGGAGGAGGATGTGTTGTCCGTGGGTCCATTTGTTCGCTCAACTCAGGACGGTTTACAAGAGTTTTAAAGGTCCTTGACAGCTCACTTGACAGATGCGGATCTGCTGGCTACGCCAGTCAAAATCTAAACATGAGGCTGTTCCATGAGGGGTGTGCCTCTGAACTTAACGTTAAGCTGTGATCTCGGAACTGAACTCTTATTACCAAGTTTGTAGGGCTTGTCATGGGGCAATCGTGCGGTAACACCGGACCAACACATTTGGCATGGACTGCTACACTTGATTTGGTTATTATGATGTTTTGATTGGAAGCCGGAATCTCATATCGCGTTTGGATGTTGGCAGGTACATGTATCCTCGTGTTGCGGAAGCCCAGGTGTAAGATTATGGCATGGGCGGTGGACCAGACAGGGGTAGGACCATGTCGCGTTGGCATGGCTAGGTTGATGCTGTTGTACGGCTGCTGAGGGTTGGCTGGCATCAGCCGACCCAAGCTTGGCCCTAAACTACATTTGGCACGGCAATGTTGGCCAACCTTTGATCTCGAACCCTTTTGCAAAGCGCTCAGAACCTGTCTATGGAAGGTTCGAGCTCACTTGGGCCGGTGTTATCGCAGCCGCGGCACCTTCACATATGTTGACCGCTAGGTTCAATGGCATATAGGGACTACTAATTCTGTGCCTAGAAGATGAACCCTGCATGCATCGAACTCCTTCCACTACGCTAGGGCCTGCAGATCTTCGCCTCTGCCTGTAAGTCGTTTTCCCAACTCTAGCCTGCGAAACCGGCCTCCACAACTTTCCCATTCACAGACAATCCCGACAGCACGACCCATGCCTAATGTTATTTGCAATCTTAAAGTGTTCAGCCACTGTACCACATATGAAAACGCCTGGCATTCATTCCCACCTCGACTTCGAAGGAGAGGTTGGAGCGGACAAACGTCAACCTACACTCTATTTCCCTTCATTTTTCAATGCAATGGTACCGTGTGCCCATGCCTGTCTATGACCACAGAGGACAGCAACTGCGCTCACTTCACTCACCCCAGTCTGGTGGCTGAGTGAACTAGGCCCCCGAAATCAATATTATCGTCAATTCAATGTTGCAGTGCATGGTCTTTGAAAGCGAGTACGCAGCCGGCGGCACACAAGTCTGCAAATACAAATACAAGTGATACACGTCCATTATTGAAACAGACCGAGGCTCTCCCGGCCTCGCAACTCCGCGAGGTATTACAACCCCGCGTTATCAACTGCAGCAGCACAAAGACCAGATGGTGGGCCATGACCCGCCAAGAACCCCGGTGATGAACTGGAAAAGCGCTGGGAGTCGTGAGGGGCGCGTGACCAAACGAGATTAATCATCACACGACACATGGAACACCTGTTAACTCGCTTATCAGTCATTGGTAGAGGTTCACTGTGAAATTGCTGGAGTGACAGTGGGAATGTGGAGTTGGTGGCATGACATGCGTGGAAATAAAATACCCTTGCCCATGGGACAATTTCACCATTTGCTGGCAAAATCAAACGTATGGGCGGCAACAGTTCTACCATGAAGCCGATATGTAAGTAAGAGCGTGGTTATCTCTGCTCGGACAACCTATAATTCCCCGTAACCCCCCCGCCCCCCCCCCCCCGGGGCCCCAACTGGGATATGAGTTAGGAGCCGGGTGTCCCAGGATAAGTCTGTGGGCAGCCAAGTGGAGATGGACCTTACACAGTATACTGGTGCGCTCAGCCTACACTGATAAATTCCGTGGTATGCCATTGATTGCGTTGTGGGCGCACTAACTGGTACGCTGATGTCTCGGTATGAGTGATAAACAATTTGAGCGACTCATCGACGATCTATCAATCTAACTTCTCAGCATTGGTGGCTACTCCGAGTAGTGGCACCAGCCAGCCAAGCTTCTTCTCAGTGCCTGATCCCATCCGCAGCATGCTCATTCCCTGGAGTAAACTGACTGATCATCTAGTATGACTTATTCATCATCGATCATGATTGACGGGAGAGATGCGCACCACAGCAAAGGCTGGGTCAGAGGGCATGGCGTGGATTTACTCACGTCTATGGTCAAAATGGTCTACGACGGGACGGACCTTGTCAAGAGGAGCCCCAATTCCTCGTAGGATCGTTGAGAGTGCCATGCAGACCAGCCGTGCTGTAAATATGGCAGTCGTACTCTGAATGTAGGCTCGAAGAGTAGTTACCGGTTGGCTCCATGAGGTGAGGTGTGCATTGCTTGACTTCGAATTACTGCAAGTCATCACCTCTTGTATTTAGTAACGTCCCTGCGCACGGTAGAATTGCCCTCCGACGGCGAACCAAGCTCAACTGGAAGCGAGCTCGCTTCGATTCGAAATATAAACCAATTCGGTACAGTTCGATGGTGCGAAGTGCAACGGGCCAATGTACTACAATCGAAGACGAGAAGACAACGGAATCCGCGTTCACTTCACTCACCCAGGTGGAGTGGGCCACCTAAGCAAAAGGATAGCTTTTACTTGGTAGTATCATCGACTCAGAGTCACGTTTCACAAGGCTGTCGATAGAACCGGGGAGTTCGTGACAGAATTCTGCCACTGCGCGGAAATAGCCGAGACAATTCATGTGCCGACAAGTTCGAACCGGCAGTGAACCGTGGGAGAAAACAGGGCACCAAGTTGAGAGTGCTGAACTAGCGCACATCTGAGATAACTAATTTTCCATTTTCCCAAACTCCCAAACAATTCCACATGACGTCAGACCGTAGACGGTGTATCTCTTGAAAGTCCCGTACTCCTCCATGACCCATCCCTAGGGCCCCAACTACCAGTATGTACCTTTCCGGAGAGACTATTCTGGTAATTACTGATCATAGAAACGTCACATCTGGCTATCCAACTCCCACTGAATGGTCCTTCTGATCCCCTCCAGCGTTGGACGTTGACTTTGAACATTGTGCCAGCATATCCTCATCAAATTTGCAAGAGTTAACGATACCGTGGACGGAATCTCCGGATCTTTCCCCTTGCACTTCGCGAAGTACACAAAGCGTTCATATTTGCCATGATATGGGACCAATCCGGTCATGACCTGTCAATATTTTGAGACGTGATGTTTGAATCTGAGCTATATGCCAAGACGTGCCTGCAGTATTATGCAACCCATCGAGTATATGTCGTTCTTCATATCCGCTCTAGGCAATGACCCATCGTTTGCATCCGTCGAGTCGTTGAAGAGTTGGGGATCTGCCCATCGAATTGCACCAGGTCTGCAGGACCTGAAATAACTCGTGTGGTTGAACTCGGCGATGATCGAAGAAAGTCCGAAGTCAGAGATAAGCATGTTCTCATTCCTATCGATTAATATATTGGACTGAAACTAGATCAGTCACAGAACGCTGCTGTAGATGTGTACGCACTCCAGTGAGATCACCATGGCAGATGTTACTGGAATGAACTAGTGCATACTAATCAGCAACTATCATCATTACAGGTCATTTCGTGACGTACGGTGGCCCAGTCCAGACGTCACCTGGAGGATCTACGTTCAAAGTCAAGTTAGTGTACTCTCATTGCGCCGGTTTAGACTCACAATCTTCAGTCTCCTACTGTAAGATAGTTGCCTTTGGTTTCTCCCCAGGTAGGTTGTCAACGTGCCATTTTCTGCCCATGGGGACACCAGAGCAGGTAGGGGTGCAAATCCATCCACCGTACCATAGAGAGGCAAGACATGGCTATGAAGAGGTAGCCTCACCCATATGTGTACTTCGCCTCGAAGTCGGTTGATAGCCTTCCCAGATAGTCAGCAGCAGATCATACTTCATCGGAATACCCTTACCCTTTCTTTTTCTTGCTGGGTCAGCTCACTTAGTAATCTAATACACTTGACAGCGACCTGGGAAGCGAAATCAAACACCACGCTTTCAGTGAAAGAATGTGAAGTTTTCCGACCATTTCCTCTCCTTCCCCTCTGTAATAATTGCATCTCCACACATCAGCATAGCCGCCTTGCATGTCTGGGTATCGGCCTGTTTTTTCGACAGACCCGGTAAGATCGGGGGGCCTCCTGCTGAACGGCACGTTGCTGCGTTATCAAGATAAATAAGACTTCGGTTGGTCCACGCTGGGCACTAACATGGACATCCCATGGGAATTTCCGCCGCTCGCTGACATATGTACGTTTCTTGGCTGCCGGGATCATGTTTTCAGCAGAATGCCATACTAACTTATCAAAGGTTTTGTACCTGTGTTACCGGTGGCAAGCTTCGCAGAGTGTCATAATGCCAGTTGTCCAAGCCCTGGGCATCCACAATTCCTTCCCTCCGTGGGGTAGGTGGTTCATCTTCACGGCCAGCCCCTGGGTTCGACGGTAGAGTCGTCTGCACTCTGCGTGACTCGACTGGACTTCGGACTTGCTGAGCTGCGTTTATTGGAACATTGTACCCAGGATTACGAGGGTTACCAACGACTGGCGGTGGCAAAGGTTGGCGGGGTCGCCCATCATTCTCGCGCTGTCGTATGTCTTGATTTGTAGGGACTCTGCCCGGAGCTCTAGGCGATCCCGAAGGATTATGGTTCTGAAGAGGGTATGTTCTCCGCGGGTCCATTGCGGGTGTGCTCAACTCCGTACAGTGTACAAGGGTTTTAAAGGCTCTTGACAGCTTTTGACAGATACAGATCCCCTGGCTATGTCAGCCAAATCCCAAACATGAGGCTGATGCGTGAGGTGTGTATCTCTGAACTTAACGTTGAACTGTGTCTCGGAACTCAATTTTTTATCACCAGGTTTGTTGGGTTTGTCATGGGACAATCATGCGGTAACACCGGACCAACACATTTGGAATGGCTTGTTACACTGGATTGGGATATTATGATGTTTAGATTGGAGGCCGGAATCTCATATGGCGTTTAGATACTGGTAAGTACACGTATCCTCGTGTTGCTTAAGGAAGAAGGCGAGCCGCAAGATTATGGCATGGGCGTACCGGACAGGGGTCATGTCATGTTGGCATTGCTTGGTTGATGCTGTTGCACGGCTGCTGAGGTCGGCCATCATCGATCATCAGCCAACCCAAGCCTGGCCCTAAATTACACTTGGCACGGCAATGTTGGCCAACCTTTGATCTTGAACCCTTTTGCGGAGCGCTTATAACCCGTCTTTGGAAGGTATGAGTTCACTTGGGCCGGTGTTATCGCAGCCGTGGGATGGTCACCGGTCACATTGGTTGACCGCTAAGTGCGACGGCATATCACTGACTCCGTGCCTGGAAGACGAACCCTGCATCGGACTCCTTCCACTATGCTAGAGCCCGGAGATCCTCGCCTCTGCCTGGAAGTCGTTTTACCAGCTTTAGTCTGCGAAACTGCCCTCCACAACTTTGCCATTCACAAACAACCTTGATGGCACGACCGATCCATTGCCTAATGTTGCGTGCAATCTTGAAATGTTCGGCCACTGTACCATACATTACAAACGCCTGGCATTCATTGCCACCTCAACTGTGAAGACGAGGTTGAAACGGACAAACGTCAGCACATCCATTGTTCCCTCTCATCTTCCGATACATGCGCTCACGTCTGTCAGACTGTCCGTGACTAAAGAGCAGTGCTGCAATTGGATTCACTCCACGCACCCCAGTCTAGTGAATAAGTGGACTATGCCACCTAGCAAATATTCATCATCGATTCAATGTCGCAACACAAACACTGGCGATACTATTAGGCATTTACGAGAGTTTATCATCGAAAGAGCCCGAGCTTCTCGGGGCGTTACAACCCCGCGTTATCAACTGGCACAGCACGATGACTAAATGGTGGTCCGTGACCGGTTGACCTGCAAGAAGTCCGATGACAAACCGGAAAAGCGCTGGGAATTGTGAGGCGAGTGTGACCAAAACGAGAGTACACGTTGGTGATGCTGTGAGACAGAGAGGACCTGGTCGGTGGTAACCCGCTCAGCTTGGTGGTATACTGATGCGCGGAACTAAGCACCCTTGCCAATGGGACGATTCATTTACTGGCAAAATCAAACGCATGGGCGGCATCAGACCATGAAACCGATATGTAACTTAGAGCGCAGTTATCTCTGCTCGGAAAACCCATGGTCCCTCGTAGTAACCCACGGTGTTAAGGTGCCATGCCATGATAGAGGCTGAAAAAGTATCCCACCTAGGACCTCAGCTGCCGGTATGAGTTAGAACTTAGTGGTCAGGTGCTCCGGAATAATTTCGCGAGCAGCCAAGTGGAAATGGGCTTCCCAGGTATTTTGGTGAGTTCAGCCTACGCTCATAAATTCTGTGGGGAGTGGACCTGCCAATTGCGTTGCGGGCGCATATGCTAACTGTCGGACGCACATAGTAAGGTCCCGGTATGACTTATGAATGATAAGCAATTCCAATGACTCGGCTTGACGATCTTGAGATGCATCTAGCACTCTGAGTGGTGGCACCATCCAGCCAAGCTTCATCTCAGTGTCTGATCCCATATGGAGTATATGACTGCGACTTATTGAGACTGATTTTACACACCATCGAACACATCGACACACTTGTTCATCGATCATGACGAACAGGAAAGGTGCACGCCCACAGCGATGGCTGAATCAGAGGGCACGGCGTGCATCTAGTTACGTCCACGAGGGATGGAGCCTGTCAAGGAGGAGTTACACCAGACCTTGCAACATTACACCGAAGACTGGCCTGTTTACGCACCGCATTTCGTCTAGCTAACCTTTTTCGTAGGATCGCCGAGAGTGCCAGCACTGCAGACCAGCCATCCTGTATGCCTAGTAATCGCAGTCTAAATGTAGGCTCGAAGGGTAGCCACGTCGGCTCCATGAGGCGTGCACTTGACTTAGTGATGACTTCAAGCAAGTCACTGCGCACGGTAGTATTGCTGTCGAACCGAGCTCAACAACTTGAAGTGAACTCGCTTGGTTCGAAGTATGGACTAATTCTGTACATTCGATGGTGCAAAGTGCAACATGTTTCATCAATGAAGTGGGACCGGCACAGCGGCATTGCCAGTGGATATGAATATTTGCCGACCTCGTTCATGGAAAGTTCAGTTCGTTATAATTCAAACAAGGCAGTGTCACCGCATTACTACTTCATTTCAACTGACCCACTAGTGCGTGGAAAAGTCATGATGTCTTCTTTCAACAAGAGCGAATATTGAGACTCGAGCCGGGCTGTCATCACTGATCAGGACCAGTAGTGACTAGTTTGGGTTGCCCAGAACCGCTCGGGTATTATTGGATACCAACACCAACTAGTCGTTCCACTGGTAGGCATGGGTCACGACCGTACATGTTCATATGACACTGGCGTGCTCGTAAACAAAATGCGTGCTGTCTGCGAGAGCCCGGTCCAAACCATACAAGAATTCGAATCAACGGCGTGACGTGAATATCCGCCTCCTGGGGTGGTGCTGTGAACCTTAAATCTGGGAATGGGACTCGGATTAGCTGACTACGCTACAGGGTAGCTGTGGGAGAGTACATAATCAGTCACTTTATCCTTTCTGAGACTTAACAAATATTCATGGGCGGGGCGAACTGTTATAGCACCTGAGTCTATGTACATGACTACATCCGAGTACCTTCTTCTATCACTATTTCACAAGGACGCACTTGAGCTTCCCTCTTACGGAAACCATCAAGTATATATAAAGGATCTGATGGGGTTGTCGTCCTCCTTGCTGCATGGCTACCTTCATCCGTAACATTGTTGGTGGTGCCTTTTCTTATGTGGCTGGTTTCATACTGGTAGGTCCACTAACTTGATTCTTGACCTCTAGCTACTTTCTCCTCTGACCTGAACTTTTAGCCAGCTGGGGCCACCTCCACCCAAGAGTGCAAGCCGGACAGGTGAATGTTCATCCTCCATGATGGTTTCGTGATCCTGATTTTACTCTATAACAGTAACCTCCAAGTGGATCTCACTGACGAGGTCACTGACAAGGGGCCTTTCCCTAGTTCACTAGGAACGTTCTCTGATGTTTGGAAGTGTGTTAAACGCGCCAGTGGCCCTAAAACCTATCACGTTCGTCTGACCAGCTTTCTTGTAAGAATCCTCTGAATTATGTTGTTCAACCTCGCAGGTTGCCGTCAAAGCTATCCGCATACCAACTGACGACGACTTGATTCCACAAAAAGCCGAAGTTCGTTGTGTGATTTCAGTATATTTCCGTTAGCTTCGACATTCACTTGTTTCAGATGTTGCGCAGCAAGGTTCGGGAGTGGATGAAATTGAAACACGACGCTGTACACCCTATTCTGGGCTTTGTCTGCGGATTTGGTCCTCTCCCATCTCCTGTTTCACCTTGGTTGGATGGAGGGAACCTCACACGATACCTAAAAGCAAATACAGAGTTGAGCTCAGAACGAAGACTCTATCTGGTATATCCTCGCACACTGTTGACGACAGCTTCTGACTCCTCAAACTTAGCTCCAGCGAATCGCAGAAGGCCTTGAATACTGTTGAGTACTTCTGCCCTTGGATGTGGAAAGCTATTAATCACAGCATGTGTAGTGCATTCTCAAAGGATCCTCCACGGTGACTTGAACGGGGTAGGTCCCAAGTCATTGCAGCTGATGAGATAGTCATAAGGGAACCGAACAGGGCAATATCCTCTTTGACGCTGAAGGAAGCCCGTACATTGTGGATTATGGTTTGTTGCCGTTAATCCTAGAGTTCAGGATTTCGCCATACCTTTCTACACCCGTGGGGCGGGCTGTGAGGTGGGTTGCGCCGGATCTCTTCCAGACTCCACCAGATGGGGATGGTGAGAAAGCGAATTTCACATTCGAAGGCGACGTGTACTCGTTTGGTAGTGTGATGCTTCAGGTGGGTGTCTGTGTGTGTGGCCTACACCAAATGCGAGTTTTAAAAACGCACAATCAAGGTTCTGACTGGCCAGGTTCCATACCATTACATCGAGCGTGACGAACAAGTCATTTACACTATCGCCCAAGGCATACGACCCCGTCGTCCATCGTCACAGGATATCATGGACGAGCATTGGAACTTCATTCAGAGATGCTGGGCTACTGATCCCCAGGATCGTCCCTCGGCCGGGGAATTGGTAGCATTTCTCCAACGTCAGCGCATGACATAAGGTGATCTGAACTAGTTTGTCTGTTTTGTTCGCGTCAGTATTGCATTCTTGGTTATCCTTCAGCATTGTGTTATCGACAGTGTCGTGTACCTGAGCATAATACGTATGTCACTATTGTACATGTTGGCATGCCAGAACGATGGTCCAATTTACTTGGCTCTAGTGCTTGAGGTCACGGTGCGTTTCGCCACTGAAGTAAAATTTGTACTAAAGCTTCATCCAGGTGACTTTGTCGGCACCAAGGACACAATCGGTTTCCGTTAAGAACATTATGAGACCCTTGAGCAGTTAGTGCGATGATGCTCACCGCAACTCTAATCTCGGAGTTTGGTCACTGAGCTGGCCAACCCTGCTGGTACTGGCTGACGCCACATGTGGCGGCCATCACTGCCATGCACAGCCGCCTCAGCCAACTTTCCCACTACACAACAGACCATAACAACTCGGATGACTTCCCGATTTGCAAAGCACGGATCGGGCAGCTGTATGTTTGCCCAAGCTGAGTATTAGGGTTGCGGTTCTCGCTCGAAAACTTGAAGCGTCGCAAACTATGGAGGGTAGCTTTGCAACATACGAGGTAGCCCCGACTGCTGAGTCCGTTAGTTATGTATATCCGGTACTTACATTTTGCCCCGGTTTAGTGCGTGCGTCCAAGGCGTAATTAATAATACCGGTAGATCCACCTACGCGATCGCAATGAATGTCGACCTATCACGGGCGTAAATGCTATTCCCACTAGAGAAGTTGGCCAACCTCCACAACACGCACACACACGGTGCCTCGAGTATTCCGCGGGGAATCGGCAGATTTCCCACTGGACACAGTGGTTCCTGTCGTGTGCCAGGTTGAACAGGTGTTGGTTGTCACGCCCCAGAGCCGAACTGGTTCCTTGGGAGGAGTTTGTTACTGATCGCAGTAAAGCGTGATTCCCTAACAACAGGAAAAATCTGGCTTTGTTCACATGAATGGTTGAATATTGTGGGCGCTCGTACCTGGAATGTTCACAAGCCGCCACTGAGTACTGTCAGCTGCACCGCAGAGTAATCATGCTTAGCTGAGAAACATCAGTGGCAAAAACACAGGCGCCCTGCCCCAACACATACCTCCGAGGTGGTTTTGTCGGTTACATACTCGTTTTTAATGTGGGTTGCCGAAATATCCAACATAAGAGGAAAGCTTAAAGAACCGCGTTCTCAACTCCGATCATTGTGGGCCGGTAGTTGGTGTTCATAGTGGTGGCGACCAGAATCTCACACTGCCACGCGTGCCGACAGCCTGTCTGCACGTCATCCGTGTTTATGACTTGGGGCTTCTTGACCTTACAGGCTCCAAGCACGATTCTTAGGGAAAGAAACCCACCTAACGAACTAGGGATGGGAGTAAGCCTAGATCTGGAGGTACTAGATGATAGCTAATGATCTGTCAGCTCAACAGTCTCTGCATTGTGGTAAAGATACCTCGCTGTTATAGAACCCCGTTTCCAGCCACAGTTGTGTATTTATAAATGTAGTGACACGAGTCAAGAGACCGGTGGACCCTGGTTAGGGATCTGTACCCGTAAGGCCATGGGTACTGGAGGGCTGACCCTGTGGCCACGGTTACTGCCAAATGGGAAGTACAAGTACAATTCCATGGCGTGTGCACTTTGGGCGAGAGGATTAGAGCGGTAGGAGAGCGCCGATAAGGAACATGCCCGGCATATCATACAGTAACCTTGGTGAGTCCGCGTCGATTCATTTGTCATCTCTTTGGGCGATTCCGCGACAATCCAATTCAAGTCTATGTTGATGTTGATAGGGTCATTAACGCAGTCAGCCCCATTTGGGATAGCAGGGCTGGATGCATGAAAGGACGACATCCTCGACGGCCATAAGGAGGGCAGTGTAGACTGAGAAACGTCGGCGAAGGAAGGGTGGAAGAGTAACGGAGCCATCTTGTTGTCTGTCCACGATCCAATGCCACGAATGGAGAATGAATGGCGTGAGGAAGGCCACCTGAACGTTTTGGTATGTGGACGAGAGGGACAGCGGAGAGGGGTATGGTCGGTGAAAATTGTACGATCTGTACGACGAACGACGCGATAGGGCCTGGACCGCGCCTTGGGACGTGACAATCGAAGGAAGGGACTCACCGGAAAGGTTGCATAGGGGATATCATACCAGCACGTTGTAATCCAAGAAGAGATAGCTAGGAATGACAGTCATGTCGCATGGCTCGTCCTCTGAAATCCCGCCTGGGGGACAATAACTGCAAGACTTAGATTCTACAGGTCACGAAGGCGTATCCTCTGCAACATCGGAACCAACTTGAATGAGTGAATTAGACAGGAATCCCTCTGACACGGGAAATGGGCGGGATATAGATGGGCATGTCCTTGACCAATGACATAGCCATGGTCGTGGTAGGGTGATGGCAAGACGCGCAGCAGTGATGAGCCTTTAATGAGAGTGTGCGTCATACCTGCAAGTGTGAGACACCGCCATCGAGTACCTTCTGCCAAGCTTCGACCTTCCACTGCCATCCAACGGGCATGGGTACCCTGCACCCATTTCTATTGCACGTCCAGAACTGCATGAAGTGTTGGTTAAATCGAACGGCGGGACAGACTCCGATTATATCCGTTGACATTAGATTACGTAATACATATCTGTCCAGGCACGAGTCGTGCCACGGTCAGTGGGCGTCTGTGCCATCCAAAATGACGGAGGTGGTTGGTTTGGACACGAGCCAAGTTGGATACAGCAAACGCGGTTTCGCATTGGCGCCTGACCACCACGAATTTCCATCCACGCAAACTCCCTGTCCACCGTCTGTTTCTGGAGCTCACAACGAAGCAGTCGTCGAGCTATACCCACTGACTAGCCCCACACATTCCCTCAAAGTCGGACGTCTCTGCGGTGTATACATACCCTACATATGTCCACCCTAAAATTAACTCTCTCGAGAGGGGACCCGTTGCAGACCGACTTCGTGGCCACGGACAACAAAGTCATGTACACCTCTGAGACCATCACCTACCCCCGAGCATTGCACGGCAGCAGAGCCACGACCACCGTTACTCGTAGAGATCCCGTCGGCGGGCTACTACAAGTCGGCGTCATAGAATGGCCTGCTAATCCTCACGACAGACCCCAGCTGGTCATCGGAACGAGATCGGTGGAGATGACGAAGACAGGCCTGTACACTTCGTGAGTGTGGACCACTCTCCCCCCCAAATCTCTGTTCGACGTTCTGATGTATCTTTCTCTCCTCAGTCCTGAGAAGTTCCAGGCTCAGGATGGCCGCATATACGAGTGGCAGATAAGCAATTCTCGAGCGCAGGTAGGCGTCTTCCCGCTTATCATCTGATAACTCGAAAAACACATCGCACTGAGATCGGCTCTATTAGCTCGTACCTCTACATGCCGGTCACAACGCAGCCTACGTAGCCACCTTCTTGCAAAGCTCACAGGGCTTCTTTAGGGTCTGGAATCGAGGTTCATCTGCGTCACTTTTCGTACCGCCAGAAGGCGTCCACATCCTTGACGACATCGTCGTGACGTTCGTATATTTCGAGAGCCAATGGCGAGACCGCGAGAGACACAGGGCGCGCATTTGGGACCTCCCTGCTACTTAGCCTCTTCTTTTTCTTTTTTTCTCCCCCCTCTGCTTTTCCGCTTGACTTTGAAAACTTTATTCGATTGCAGGCATCTCAGGATGCTGCTGCAAAAACTTGGTGTATTCAAGGTGGTGATACGATAATAAGGCGGTTTATGAACACGTTGTAAAATAGGGATGCGAAGGGTCTAATGTACACCCCGAATCCGAAGTAATCGGGTGCTTGTAAAGTAGATCAGAAACCACTCAGTGGACGCGACTACGTGAAATAATGTGCAGAACCTCGAGCGAGGATAAATAGCGATCACTTAGCATTGAACAAGTTGCCTATCTGCTTCCGTAGGCCATCCTTTCCTAACTTCTTTTCCAACTCCTGCGGTTCCATGGTTCGCAGTAAAACACGGATGTCATGACATTCTTCCCTGCCGTCGTGTATATGTTCCGGTGGAGGTTCGCCGGGGGTGACCGGGACCGCAATCTGGGAGACCCGACGGCTTTCTACACGGCTCCGGAGAAGTACACTTGTGCCTGTCCCCTCTTCGTCCTTTCCATCCATTACGAGCATCTGCTCCACCTGTCCACGGTCCCGTTCGTCGGTGTCATCTTTACTACGCTCTATCGTATTTTCATTCCGATGCACGCCGACAGGTGATCTTGAGGTCCCACCCATACTGCGACGTTTCCACTTCGCAGCTCGCGTTGTTTCAGGGGGCGAATATTCGGACGTTTTAGGGGAAGGAGGAGCAAGCACGTAGTCCAGGTCCGCAGTAAATCGTCTGCTTTTAGGCAGCGACTCCCTGCGTCTTCCTCCGCGACTGGCAGACAGTCGCGTACCAACATCTTCCGCACCATCGTCCACTTGCCTATGCCGCGGCTCCAGTTCGCGGTTTTCATACGTGCCCGTGCGTTCGCGAGAGTCCCGACGTTCACCCATCCTCCTGAACGCCGTCTCCGCCCATTCTTCCGCGGCCTCTCTCATGCCCTGAAGTACTCTATCCGTCTCTCTCAGACTTCTCGCACGTTTATACACTGCGATCACGACATCGAGCGCAAGCCCGTGGTTAGCCGACATAGCTGACAGAATCGATGTCAATCCTTGAGTAGCTGCAAGAGGAACGTCGGGTGGATGAGGGGTAAGTGGAGTATCGTCAAGCCTGCCACGTCCTTGGTTATGCAATGGCGGTATAGCATTAGCGGGTGGAACCTGTGCGGGAGCCGGAGGAAGGTTTAGGGGTAGTGTGAAAGTAAAAGCCGACGCGGGGAACGGTCTTGCTGGTGCACCGTTGACGTTGGAAGGGGAAGCTGCGTACCCAGGATGACTTTGGCGGTGTGGTCGCGCAAAAAAGGGAGAACCATATCGTGAGATTGGCCACAAGGACGCGCGGGCGGATGCGTTTCCGCCGACAGGTAGGGACGTGAGGTGAGCGGGAAGGGAATGACGTGCGTGGCTTCCATTCGTGGGTCGGGAAGGCTTGTGTGACACAGAGGCTGAAAAGGTGGCCAGGTCGACACTCGGCACTTGTTCGAGCCTAGCAGGGAGGCTCACGCGCCCAAGGGAGGAAGGCTGCAGCCTTGTAGTTGGACACGGCGAGGGTGCTCGTGGAGGAGTGGCGTTGGCTTCTGCATCCAGCTTTGTTTCCGAACCGGGGGCTGCACTTGGTAGTGGCGGGCATGGTGAGCGCTTGGGTACAGGGCGAGGACTGTCGTGAGGCCGATGTACACTCCGGTCGTGTTTGCTCTGGTTTCCGTTCACTTCTTGTCTTTTATCAACGTCGTTTCCATCCGTGAAGCCGTTACCCACAGGGTGTCGTTCGACTGCAATGGCGTTCGCCTGGGATGGGCTGGTTTTCTGGGCTTGACTGAAAGGGTGATGTTGTGCCATCATACTAGAAAGGCGATTCGCATCAGCACGTTCTTTCCCTTTCTTCGGTCGTACAGGTGGCCACGTCTTGTCCTCGCCATTCTGCTCACTTCCGTGCCCCTCGCCACTTTCAGGATACGGCTTTGGTGTGCGGCCACTCTGATCGACCAAACATGACCTGCCGAAGGTATTCACAATTCGTGGAGGAGCACGCATAGGAGTTTGGTCCGGCGGACTTGCAGAGTTTATGGAGATGGCCTTCGGAGTGGGAGGTGTGGAAGTGAATGGGGTCGACTGCTCGCGGTGTCGTCTTTGTGGCGGACGACGCGCTGTAGAACTGGGGGTTTCCTTCTGGACTAGCTTTGCGGATTGTGAGGATTGTACGGTGGAGACGGGGGGAGAACCCGCATTCACCTTTGTGGTACTTCGCTTCTTATCTCGTGGTGGCGTCTTCGGGGAAGGCTGGTTGTCGTTATTTCCTTTTGTCATGGTATTGGCCCTGGGAGAGGGTGTACCCTCTTCACGCTGAGGTGAAAACAGGGCCGACAGCTGGTCGGTTTCATGTTGAGGACTGAACTTGAAGCTTAGTACATGGACATGACGCTGCGCAGATGAACATTTACCTCGCCCACGATGGCCCTGCTTGGGAATCAGACCGTGGTTTCGATCTTCGGTCTGCAGAACGCGGGCTTGGCTCATAATACTCGATTGGGGGCACGGAGTGACGTTCACTGGGTCCTGCAGCTCTCGAACTGTCAGCGACCACTCTAGGTCGTTTTGTGGGAGACTGCCGAGTCTCGAAGGACGAATCTTCGATCGGTCGTTTACGAGAGCCTACTGAGGATTGCGACGCGTTGACAACTTTCGGTCTCTTAACTCGCTTCACCCCAGGCAGTTCATCGTCCGAATCGGTAGACTGCGTCCCGTGTTTCTGCTGATACCTTGATATCAGCATATCAAAGTACTCTGTATTCTTCTTGTATCGCTCTCGCCACGACTGCCATGGATGATGTTTAGCCCATGGCCAGCATCCGTCAGCCTGCCACGCTCGTGGATAAGTCGCCATAACTATTGTGACGAGGGAAGATACTGGGGGCAATTCGATGAACGTACGTACGTTGTCCACAAGTTCCTTATATACGCTGTTCCCCATGCGACCTTGCTTAGTCGGGCAGTACTTTGCGAGATATTTCATCAAGTACATATCGTGTTCACGAGTGTAAGGGGCACGAGCACTTCGAAAAAAGTATCGTCAGATTGTCTTCAACTGTCGAAGAAAAAAGATCGACAAACTGTTGGCTCATGATAACGAGAAGCGTGCGTCCTATGCCGGACACCTGAAGCTAGGTCGGTCCCTGATGAGTTGGAGTTGTACTGGAGAACCGCCAGTTCCGACGCCGTGTCGCGTCACCCGCGTTGGCATCGTTAATGACACTCAAACCGTATATGGTTACGTTTTCACACGACCCACACGGAGGACCAGTACAAATCAACAGAGAAGTAATATGCTGTCATGTTGCTGTCATTACTGTCGGTGCAGGGGTTCGCAGATGGCCTCATGGCCGTTGTTGGAGTCCTTACGACTGGCAAGCTCGAGGTCAGCCAACTTGCCAATTTGAGTCGCACGTAGCGCATTGCCGGTACTGCACCCCCTTGATCTTGGTTATGTCGATGTGGGGGGAAGTCATTTGGCGGTGGCGTGTGTTCCATCTACTCTTCTTCTGTGAATGTGCAACCGCCCAGTGCTACGACGCTACCGTAGAGTAATATTCCAGCGTAGTTGGTCCTTTGTATCGCTCAGTTGGTCGAGTTTTGCATCCAATTTACATAAACTTATACGAGATGAAGGATTAATAGAAAAGACACACTTCAGAAAGGAATCATGGTGGTGGGGAACTTCTGCGCGAGTTCGTGCCATGTCGCGTCACCGTCACCCGTGTTGACATCGTTGATGACACTCAATCAGTATACGGTTGACTTTACAAGCGACCCACACAGAGAACGAGCATGTAATGACGTTGCAAAGTAAACTAACGGAGCGCAGCGTTGACAGACCATAACGAATCAGCAGAAAAGGGGCCAGACTATCAACACGGAAGGTCAAACTTTCTGGGAATACTATTTTCGTAACGTTTCAAACCTTCATCAGCAATCGACAACTTACTGTTCCGAAACGCTCAGCGCGTTTCCGTCGCCGTTCGAGTTCTTCCGCGTCTACCTCCTCTGCAGGAGCAGCTCGCTTCGATCCTGACTTGGCTGGTTGGACGGGCGCATTACTTACGCCAAAACGCTCAGCACGCTTCTTCAACCTCTCGGGATCCTAAGGAAACATCAGAAACGTGGAAGCATATCAGAAAACCCAGCCAACTCACATCTAGCAATTGGCCTGTCTGTTTCGTCTGAGAAACCTTCCTCGCCTGATGTTGAGAGGGCTGTGTGGGCTCCACGAGAGGGATTCCGAAACGTGCTGCGCGTGCCTTGCGCTTCTCAAGCTCATCATCTACAGTGGCGGGATTATCTGCCCTGGCGTTATTGGAAGGAAGCGGGGGTGTTTTGGTGGAACTGGCGGGAACGGCGGGTGCCTTCGGTGGCGTCGCATGGTTGCCTTCTTGGGTCTGTCAAGTAAAGTTTTATCAAGGCTTCGATGGAAAGCAGAAGAATGGAAGCACACCGGCTTCGTGAGCGGAGGTTGATGTGGCGGTACCGGATTTTTTGCCGGGGACGCAGTCACGGGTGGTACATCTCCGGCATCCATGATAGACCAGTCAAGGCTGCATATATTCAGGCATGAAAACGAGAAAGAACGCGTTAAAACATACTCTTCTGGCGGTGCAAGCTGTGTGACCCCGGTCAGCTGAGGCAGACGAGAATTTGAGAAACAGGGGGAAAACACACAAGGTCATCGTTGGTGGAAGCCGGCGGTGCCTGTTTTGGTGGGCTGGTTGGAGCGGGCTTGGAGGTAGGGTTGGAGGGCAGATAGAGTTCTTCGTAGACTTTGACTGCGGTTGGGTTGGCAAGTATTTTGTTGATGAGGTCCTGCTTGTTTACTCTTGCAGGGGCAGGGGCAGACGCCTTGACGAGTATTTCTTTGAGGTCTGCAACCTTGAGTGCTTTTCTAGAGAAGAATGTCACCGACAATGACAAGGACAGTAAGCAGCCGGTCCTACTCACAGCTTCGCGTCCATCATGGTTTGGTACGAGGGTACGAGATTATGTAATCTTTGGCACCTGCCGTTGACAACCGTCAGTATATTACAATCCCGTTGGAATTCAAAGAGGGCGAGTCGGCGGGCCAGGACCGCAAAAACGTGAGTGACAACTATATTTTCGTTCGGACAGTGCTCATCGAGTGAGACAGGATGACCGGGGGGTGATCCGGAGTCTACACCACATCATGCGCTGCTCTCCTTTGGCTTTCTGTAATAGTGGCTTGCTTGTACTTTAGGTTCTGGCTCTTCAAAAGGTGAACTCATCATTTTTTTAGAGCTAGTTCGATAAACCAATCAAATCCGAAACCTTTACAATTAGCAGCTAGTACGTGATTCCTAAACATTCATTCCCTGAACAGAGAAAAGACAACGTCATGTTACACACACTGATTCCAGAGATGTGGTTAGGTTATGCTTCGTAGTGGGAGTCTCCCTGCTGAAGTAACGCACGCAGGGACGCAGCTATTTCCTTGCAGCACTGGTCGACAACTTCAGTCGTTGACATCTTCTCGTTCTCGAGCACAACCATCCCCCTCGTTCTGTCCCCGGTCGGTCGCCCCGATTCTACATCACCATTCTCAAACATGTCTTTGTGTGCTGCAACGTATCCAGGCCATGCGATGTGTTCCCAGTATAGCGGAGGGTCACGGAGCCAACCAGAACCATCTAGGTCAGATTGCGCACCCGAGAGTGAGCATTCATGGTAGAATGCATGGGAATGGAAGGTAGAACAGATATTAAACGGAACAATTAACCACTTTTCTTTCACAGAACGTTTACTTCGTTGGGTTATCTTACCTGCTATACAGTTATCACGTTCACGTCTGCGTTCCCTCAGCGTGTCATGTCGGACACGCAAAAAAATGCGGATATCTAGTTGACCCATCGATTCCTAAACGAAAATCGTCGTCAAGGTTGCAGCCGCCGCAATACCAGAGTATACCACGCTCTGGCGCTCATACCTGGTCCCAATAGAGTAGGAAGCCATCAACCAGAGCCCACACAATCTCTATCCCGTGATCCTCTCTAGCATGACGTTCGACTTCTTCAAAGTGCGACTTCCATTTGACATAGCATTCTGCATCCACTGGAAAGTCCCTCTGCTCGTTGAAGGGATCATTCCTTATATAATCCGGTGGGATTCTTCCGTCTTGCTTCACGCTCTCCAAGAACTGCCTGAATCTGTGCCAATCTACGGCGGTCTCGGGACTGTCCCAGTCTTGGACGTTGTACACAGGGTGAATCGGAAAAGATTCCAGAGGCTGGTTCGGAGATCATCGACAGAAAGTACGGCTCTATACTTTAGCCACGCACCGGTCCAAAATCCTATGGTGGCACGAGTCGGATCAGTGCGATTCACGTTACTGCGACATACTCACATCTTGATGAACGATAACACTGTTCAGAAGAATCTTGCAAAGATGTTTCGCAAGGGTTGTCTTTCCAGCACACGTAGCTCCTCTGTGCAAGGTCTCATTGAAAAAGATCGAGTTACTCTGAGAGATGGTCTTTACCCGACCCCAACAAGAATGACTTTGGTATTGACCATGCTGTGATAAACAAGGGGTATACGCTCTATGGGATGCTGCAGGTGTGGAAGCGAGAAGCAAAGGAGAGACAGGCGCCCGCTGCCTGATTAGACGCTAAAATGACTAATCTGCACGACAGCGCCTACTGTGAACCATGACAGGCGCGTCGTGTTGAAGGATTCCTGGAGTGCCTCAGCGCAGCCGGAACCACGAGGATGAAATTCTTGAACAAATATTCACCGACTTGGGGGAAAAATCGGGTGAGACTAGGGAATGCTCTCGCACTATCAGTGCAGCAAGGGACATGGGACATGGCCATGGACGGGAAGGTAGACGACACTGTCAGTTTTCTACACAGGCTGCCTTTCGGTGAAGAGATGGAACAGGCACTTCAAACGCTCCGCGTAAGACCCCCATTAGGATTTACTCACGGCGACAGTAAGCCACTGGAAGTCCAACATAGGACCCATTCGCAGGTCCTTACCGCCAGTCCTAAACCGTGCTTCGCTGCACCTGCGGTTCACATCAAGGACCACATACTCCCGGTCTCTTTTCAGTAGGCAGCTTATGAGCTTTTGGCACATCGGTTTTACCGTAGAACCGACGTGAGGAAGACCTGCAACTGCTTACGCCGGAAGCGGAAAATCCATTTTACCGGACTATAGTCATCTGGCCCCGTAAACGAATGTCCAGCATACCACGTTTGAGACTTGGCATGTCTGAGGAGCGTTTACTCTCTCCTTTCGCCGCTCCTCCACGAATCTTTCAGGACGATTAGTTTGGCACCGCTTCTGGAGATAGGGAACGGCTTCCCAAGTACAGGTCCTGCGACCTGTCAAGGCATCGGCACCAAAAATTGAGATGCGCAGTGTGACCTGGTACAGTGAAATGCCCCCTCCTCTGGCTGCACGAATATGCTGTGCTAAACTTGATCACGGACAGCCCCTCTCTGAATGATCGGGGCCCATCCGAGCCCGTGATCGTCTGCGAATGCGAAGGAGTGAAAGGAGTAAGTGAGATGTTCTCGCCCCTGTTAAGAGGTCGAGTGGTCAGTAACGCATGACAAAGGACTCCATGACTTGACCACCAACAGCAATGAAATTCAATGGCTGGCTCACAAGTGCGATTGTCCTCCGCGTCAACCGAAAAATTGTTCCCATACGTGGAACGGCAAAAAGGATCGCCGCACACATGGCGTAAACTCCAGATTACCTTCTTCCCATCCCACCGTGCTAGATCAACGGTGCTCAAACGAAGATGTACCGGTCACTCACATCTCCGCGCTCTGCATCTCTGTCTCCCTTTCTGAACTCAAACGAGGCCGATATCGCGGTCTCATTCGAGTTCAGAAATACCATAAATTACCATCAGGGTGTTGTTGTTGTACACCCTGTAAACCTACATACATCCACGTCATTCCGCATACCTCCATTTCTCGCTGGGAATGAGTTATGGAAATCGAAGCTCGTAAGTTTTGCAACTCCTTGCCACCAGTAATTGCTTCGACATTGTCCGGTGATGCAATGTGGGGGGAAAAAAAGGTAGAGAGAGAGATCGCTTACAATTGGGAACGAATACGAACACAGCAGGTGTAGTAGGGAAATGAGCTCTCTTTGTTGGCCTTTGTTGCGGGTTTGTTCCACTTCAGCGTATCGCACCCGCCCATGCTGGCCCTTAGAGCTTGGGCCTTCTCGCCCTTCTTTGTCCGCTCCGTACGGAGTCATCAGGTAAAAGAGGCAACCAAACGAAGTCAGATTGAAACTCCGGTGCGAATCAGCGTCATCCAAATACTGTTATGCGACGAGCAATGCACAATGGACGGGTAATGCAAAATCACATTTTCCGCTTGCAACACACATGATATTTATGATTTAACACCATGGGCATGTTGCCAGAGGCTTATTCTACTAGATTCCGTACTTTAACGAGAAATATATATATTGCGGTAACTTTCTAGCTTGGATGTTTTGAAAAGAGTGGCGTGAAAACTGCCATTTTTCTGGCATTTCGGCCCAGATCCCAGAGATCTGTTTGGGCGTTGGGCTTCAAACTTTCAGGGGACCTCCATCATGTCAAAATGGATGGCCTGGCTCCATCAAATCAAGGAATCATAGGGAAACTCAAGAGCAATATTCAAGATACTGCGAGAACGTGACAAAAAGCCAGGATAGGGGTGTCACATGTGTCGGCATATTCAGATTCCGCTGTGGCAAGCTCGGCATAAAAATTGTCGTCGCCGTGCGCTTCATCCCTGCCTCATAGTGTTTGGTGCGGAGGTTCAATTTCTGCATGCCGACGGGCCTGCCGCGTGTGACATAGTGTGACAAAATTGTGCATTACCTATACTTTTAGACATGGCAATTTCGGAGCTCATTTGTTCACGCATTTTATCGGAAGTTGTCCAGCTTTTTTGCAGGAGCTTGTAGCCAAGACCTGCCCCCGTTATACTGTCCAAGAACGAGCTCCAAAAGTGTTGTTGTTGTGAAGTTATTCGAAGGTTTGCAAAAATTGCGCATTGCTCGTCGCATGACAGTACCAGCTTACACTATTTGTGGTACTGCCCAGACCTCCTAGTAACCACGCATCGATCGTGATACTAGCGCAGGTGTCGTTCTGAGGGCTTCGAATTATCTCACCAGTATGTACGAACACCTGAAGGTGCCTACTTGATTTTACCGAACATATTATATATCGAACGATGCTCGGATGCTATGGTATGCCACTGAGCAACTCAAGGTACATCTTCTCGTTCCACGTCGAAGCATGTGCATGCGTTTTGAGTTACTCGGTAACTCATGCCAAACGGTCAATCGTCGTACTGAACTCGGCACCTGTCAAGCACCCAATTTACGGCTGTATCCTATTCGAGCTCGTGATCCTTCGGGAAGTAGACGAGGTGCTCAGACTCCTACTGGGATCACCTCCGTAAGACATGATGAAGGCTGCATAACACCTTCATTTCATTTTACCATAGCCTAGATCAGAGGCGCTCGAGCGACGATAAACTGTCGTTCACACCTCCACGGTCCTCTGACGCATCGCCTTTTTTGAGCTCGAACGAGACTGCCATATCGTTTTATGGATCTACGTTGATATCTTCACCAAGGCTCTTCTTGTCCACCGGTAACAAGTGCGCGAGTCCGCATCGGAGAGAACAGTGTCGATATTATCACGTTGTCAGGCCGTAATGCAAAGAGGGGCTTTGTCTTGCGAGCAGCTATCTTGGCTTCTTATATTACTGCGACAAAAATGTTGGCAGGGGGTTTGAAAAACCTCTTCATGTTTATGAGAATCCTTGGGATCGGTTTGAATACAGCCCACAACCCTAGGCATCGAAACCAAACTCTAGTATACCGCCACGGCGGACCCTGCTCACGTAGGGGGGTAGGCGCAGGGGGAGGGGGGTACAGGACGACAGACTGGGGACACTTCAGCGGTACGACAAGAACCTCCCCCAGTTTCGCCGGTGGCGGCGTAAGGATCGAAAATGTTTCTCGATAAGTAGCTTACCTAGTAGATGGTGACGATGACATCTGCGAGTTCGTTTTGGGCTTGGACACGAATTCCCCGTATTTCTATTGAAGATTACCTGGATCAGTGATTGATGGAACGTCAATACGCACCTTGACTAGACGAAGGGCCATTTACAAAGAACAACTGATATACTTGCTTCTGAATCAGGAGTGCACGAACAACTCCCCGGTTATGAACATTATGAACCACGAAAGTCATCGTTGATGTGCCAACGTGGACAGACCGTGTTGAACATTCATCATCTATCATGCTCACCTACTCTAGTCGTCCCATTCGCCGAACTCCCAGTTAAAGCAATCCTACAAGTGTCCAAGCCAGTTCGTCAGCAACTTACTTTGTACCACAAAGTCACAACTTACGACGCAGTCCACCTCGGGTTTAGCCACTGGAACTGGTCGTCTCACTGTCTTGTCTTTGTCCTTGTCCTTATCATCGCCATCACCCTTTCCACCCCACCAACCCCACCCCAGGTAGTGTAACAATCCTCCCGCCTCGACGTCGTCGCCCCCTGTCGTATCGTCATCCTCCAAAGGTTCATCATCCCACTCTAACTCCTGAGCCAGCAGGCGCTCGATAATATTGACGATGGAATGTGTCCTAATATCCACAGACCATCCAAGCTTCGATACAACGTCGTAAAGCGCCACTTGACCCAAGTGACATCTGGAAGATTTGAATAATGAGAAGTGACATGAAATTCGCCCAATTGGGGGGGGGGGGGGGATTTTTTTTTAAAGAGCCACGTACCGAGTCTCCATTGCATAACCGGCCAATGAACAAGTAGACGTAACACCATTACACGTTCCCATGGCAATCGGATCCGCTGTGTGTATGATATGGGTAATATGCTGGGTAGAAGGCTGTGAAAGTACTCAGAACATCACTACCAGCGATAACTATAAGTTGGGTACGAACGGGGGATGGAAGATGCAATCGCGTGGCTGCGAGCTTCTCGGCAGGAGCTTCAAAGGCAACGACGGGTGCACCGAACGTCGCGCCCAGTAACGAGGAGACGGAGCCTCCCAAAGAGTGACCTAAGATGAAAGTTGATAAGGAGGGGAGACGGTAGAAATAATGTCGAACGCACCGGTTATCCAGATATTAGCATGCGGGTACATATAAGTAATGTTATTGTACAAGTTCTACATGCGGTCGCAATCGCGAGGGCACAGTAAATCCAGATATACAACAGTCATATAAAATGCACACTTACCAGTCCAATTGAGTAGAAGAGTTCCTCATCTAACAGCGACGCTTCCACGCATGAGTTACTACATTTACCACTTCCCTTGTAGCAACCACAGACCGTACTCCACGTCGGCCCCACGCGTGCGCAACAGCACGAGAACATTAAATTATCATTTAACTTGTCCTTCCGTACTGTTGGACCACCTCCGCCAGTGATCCAACCAGCAGATGTACCTTTGATAGAGAGAATTACAGTCGTGTTGTCGCTGGACACGAAGATGTGGCCGCGAAGGCCATCAGCGGAAGGTTCCCAGCCAACCGGAATGGACTACTCGAAAAAGGATCCATTTGAGCTGTGATAACACGGTGGCCAAGGGAACTTACATTATTGAACCCGGAGACATCGTACCAACCGGAATCGCGACCGGCCAGATACGCATTGTTGGTCATCTTTGCTAGCGCGAGTAGCGTCTCCCGATCCGTCACATTAGGGCCAGCCACTTCTATTCCCTCCCATAATGCTGCGTCGCTCTGTGCGTGGCGTATGGAGCGCCAGCGAGCGTCGTGGAACGCGGATAATGACGAAGGTTTGTGGGTAGTCAAGCGGGAGGTACGTAGGGTGTAAACATACGGGTCCGACGACGCTAGAGAGTGCGCAACGAGATCAGAGTCGTGGATATTGCTAAATATCACTCGCGAGGAATCCGTCACTGCGTGTTGATGTCGCAGCTGGAATGACATTTGAGGCGGGTCCTGCTGCAGAGGGTGGTGGGGCTCATTTGTCCACAACAAAGAGCCAAGAAGAAGACGGAGGGTAGTTGGAAGTATAGCGAGCATGAAGTCGTGACACGTCTATAAAGTGTGATAGCGCAATCTGGTCATCACCAATGGTCGTGGTAGCAGTGAAAGACGGGCGTGTCTGTAGCATGTGGCACTGACTTCCATGACAGCCTGTTTTGGTATACTGCATCATCGGGAGCAGCACCGCACCGACTGAATCTCGTTTTGACTACTACGACGATCATGGCACCTCAGACCAATTTGGAGGACGTCGTCAACTCAGAAGTAAAGTGCGTATGATCAGCTTTCTACTCGGACTTTGAGACGGGTTTGTCCTGGCCATTGAGCAAGTGTATCAGGGAATGGCACTTCCGTTAGTCACCCACTTATCGTTGCATACGCAGGTGCAGCTCGCCACGCGGACATCGTACTCACATACTAGCGCGTTCGTAGATATATACTTTCATCAAAACAACGCGGAGGAACACGCCGCTGCTCTTCAACTCCGTGACGCTGTTCTTCGACTGCGCCGGGATGGTGCCTTCGTAGCCGTTCCACTCTTCCGGGTAAATACTAGCCCCACGGGTCCTCACCCAGTCGGTATGTGAGTTTCTATACGCCGTCAGACATATTCCCTGATGTATCATCCCTTAGGATCCTATGAAATCTGGGTTCCGTCCACGTCGTTTGCACCGGTGTTTTCCTATCTTGCGCAGAACCGAGGAAATTTGAGGTAAGCCCAATAATCACAAGTAAACGCTTCGCTGATTTGTGTTCGCATTCATAGTATCTTCATTCATCCATTGACTAAGGAAGAGGTTTGTCTATCCCGGTTAACCTGCGTATTCAATGAAGTACTAACTGCCGCAACTCGACTTGTAGAGGAAGTGAGTTTGTTTGGTATGTGTGTCATACTACGCTGACAGGCGTCACTCCAAGGGATCACGAATTCCGTAATGCATGGATGGGTGCACCATTCCCACTCGACCTCTCCGTACTTCCTGATATGGCGTCCGAGGTACCTCTCCAATATCCTAGTCTCAGTTAGTCTGATCCGCCCTTGTTAATCGTTCGTCTATTTACCAAGAGACAGAATTAGGCTACTCGGCGCCGGGCCCCGATTTCACTTTGGAGGAACGCCGGCGTATCGGGAAAAACGTCGAGCGTATTCTCGAAGGAGAGAAGGAAGCAGCTCGCGCGCCTCCCAGAGAATCAGACTGAAAGTAAATTTGCGGAACGAAGCTATGCAATGTGCTTGCTACACCTTCAAGTATGTAATACTAATATTCGAAAACGGCACGTTCCTGGATTTTACTTCGACCATACACAACCCGCATCCGGTTGGATGGCCCTGGGAAGCTACAGACATCAAATCTCCTGAGGATGTGGGGTTATGTTATGTCTCTGTGACCCACGAAAGGCAACCTAATGGCCGGTACTTATCACACGACGTCGCGATGGGTGCGTGCTCCTCCTCAGGAACGTTACATTCATGAGGATAGATGACGGAGGGGTAATGCTCGTCATCGCCAAGGGGGTATACCGTATATGTTTGAGCCCGAGCGAACGAGTTGGTTTACATACGGTGGGGCGGCCTGACCTAAATTGGATATAACCAGTGGGCGATCACCCAATCCACCCCGTGTATTATGTATGAGGGGGCGGCTCCGAACCATATCACTTACTTTCTGCCAATCTGATGAAGTTTCTTAGGGCGACGCCGGCACTCCCTTGCGGTTGTCCCCGTGGAAGGCTCGCGTCGTGCCTACCGCAATATTCGAATATTTGCGTTGAATCCGAACCTGGCACAGATACCAAATACCGGCGCCCAGCTTCGATAGTGCACAGCCTCTTATCTGGTAAAGCAGAGAAGTGACCTGCTGCACAAGGACACGTGTGATCGGTCTGACGGCGATGCTTGCACATTCACATCCCTTCACGATAAGGACCTCGTTGTACCTGGCTTTGGGGTAGACTCGTGTTACGGACTCGGATACGCGATACGGTTTGTGGTGTTCACGGTTCACCATATTCATTGCATCTTTGGCGGGGGGTGGGGGGATAAAAGTCAGTGATCCTGGTTCGCATGATCCCCTCATCGCATACGTATATCCCAAGCTTTCGGAACCCCCTTAGCTGGTCATAATGATATTTGAAAAGCTAAGCGCTCAAAGAGTTGCTCTTTGGACGCTTAACAGTACTTGCCGAGCACTCAAAGCATTCAAACTGTGAGAAGCGCGTGTCGTAGATTTGGCATGTTCACTGATTGATGCATTTCACGGCGCAGAGACGCTCGCGAAGGTCAAGGTTTAATTTGGGGTGCGTGGGAATGACGCGACGGCAACCTATAAGAAGGCGGCGTTGAACCAAAACTCCCCTTCAAACAGACTACCATGAACTTCAAGCTGCCTCTCATCCTCGCTCTCAGCTCGTTGCCCGTCGCAATGGCAGGCCCCATCGCATACGCTGTATGTCAAAGCGGTGAGTTCTTGAGACGACCCTAATATCGAATCTCACGTTTCCTTCTCGTTGCTCCACACGTTTGTCTATCTCAGGTTGCAACGCACTTGTTGGTACTTGTTACGCAGCAGCGGGATTCACCTTTGGTACGGTCATCGCAGGAGCGGCGCCCGCTATGATCGTTGCCTGTAACGCGGGCCTGGGCACATGCATGACCGGATGCGCTACGACCGCGTTACTGGCACCGATCCCTTGAACATATTTATGTATCGAAGTCAATGAGTATGTGAATTATGTGTATCGAGGCAGCTGTTGACTGACAGATCTCTATTAACCAACAGTGCCTTTTTGTGCAACCAAACTCGAATTTTCAGTCCTTTGTCGTGCAAGTGCGCGTTTTCCTTCTCTCACTCCGTTGTTCGTTGTAGAGACAGCCTCTCCTTTGTGTCGTCTGCACCAACAATATACATCCTGTGCTGCGGATGGGCCACCGAGTCAGACCAAAGTAAGGCATTACACACGTGGCACCGACAGCGCAACATGTGAAATTGAACAGGTTTGGTCCTGGTGAACAGTAATCCCAATAATCAGCGAACGCATATGGTGAGGTCATATGGGAAACTGGCACAAATGTTTAGACTGTGTGCAACATGTCCGCGTAATGTTATTTGGCAAGATGGTTTGGACTTTTATCGTGCCACATGTAACTGAGTTCGCCTGTTTGCATAGCGTGTGTTTCGTCTGCCTGGTAAATTGATTCGTGTGCGCACCGTTCTGTTTGGCAGAGGTATTTAAGCTCGTCCAATACTAATATTCGAAAACGGCTCGTTCCTGGATTTTACTTCGACCATACACAATCCGCATCCGGTTGGATGGCCCTGGGAAGCTACAGACATTATACCTCCTGAGAATGTGGGGTTATGTTATGCCTCTGGCCCACGAAAGGCAACCTAATGGCCGGTACTTATCACACGACGTGGCGATGGGTGCGTGTTCCTTCTCGGGAACGTTATGTTCATAAGGATAGACGACGGAGAGGTAATACTCGTCACCGCCTGGCGGGGGTATACCGTGTATGTTCGAGCCTGAGTGAACCAGTTGGTTTATATACGTTGGGTCGGCCTGACCTAAATTGGATATAACCGATGGGCGATCACCCAATCCACCCCGAGTATTTATGAGGGGGCGGCCCCGAACCATATCACTTACTTTCTGCCAATCTGATAAGTTTCTTGGAGCGACGCCAGCATTCTCTTGCGGTTGTCCCTGTGGAAGGCTCGCATCGTGCCTACCGCAATATTCGAGCGTTTTGCACAGATACCGAATACTGGCACCCAGCGCCAGCTCTGACGGTGCAAAGCCTCTTATCTGCTCTACTCATGTGAAGGCAGAGAAGTGACCTGCTGCGTAAGGACACGCGTGATCGGTCTGGCGGCGATGCTTGCACATTCACATCCCTTCACGATAACGACCTCGTTGCACCTGGCTTTGAGGTAGACTCGTGTTACGGACTGGGAAATGTGATACGGTTTGTGGTGTTTGCGGTTCACCATATTCATTGCATCCTTGGCAGGGAATGAGAAAAGAAAAGTCAGTAGTGCTGGTTCGCATGATCTCCTCACCCCATACGTACATCCCAAACTTTCGGAACCTCCTTAGCTGGTCATAATTAAATGCACCTGCTCTATCACAGTGCAGAGGCGCTCACGAAGGTTAAGGTTTAATTTGGGTTGCGTGGGGGAATGACTCGAGGGCAACCTATAAGAGAGTGACCTTGAACCAAAACTCCCCTTCAAACAGACCACCACCACCATGAACTTCAAGCTACCTCTCATCCTCGCTCTCAGCTCGTTGCCCGTCGCAATGGCAGGCCCCATTGCATACGCCATATGTCAAACCGGTGAGTTCTTGAGACGACCCTAATATCGAACCTCACGTTTCCTTCTCGTTGTTCCACACGTTTTTCTATCTCAGGGTGCAACGTACTTGCTGGGAGTTGTTACGCAGCGGCCGGATTCACCTTTGGTACGGTCGCCGCTCCTGCGGCGCCCCCTATGATCGTTGCCTGTAACGCGGGCCTGGGCACATGCATGGCCGCATGTGCTGCGACCGCGTTACTGGCACCGATCCCTTGAACATACCTATGTATCGAAGTTGATGAGTATGTGGATCATGTGTCTCGAGGCAGCTGTTGACTGACAAATCCCTGCTGATCAACAGTGCCTTTGTGCACCCAAACTCGAATTTCCAGTCCATTGCTGTGCTACCACGCGTTTTCCTTTTCCCAGTCCGTTGTTCGTTGTAAAGATTGCGTCTCCTTTGTATCGTCTGTACCAACAATATACACTTTGTTATCAGTGCTGCGGACGCCCCCACCGAGTCAGACGAAAGTAAGGCGGTACACACGTGGCATCGACAGCGCAACATGTAAACCTGAACAGATTTGGTCCTGGTGAACAGTTATTGATTATCAGCGAACGCATATGCTGAGGTCATGGGAAACTGCCGCAAATGTTTGAACTGTGTGCACCATGTCCGCGCCTTCGGGTCCTTGTATCGGATGCGGTGTGTCTTCGAAACAACTTCTAGCGTCGAGCCCAGGGTAGTCGAGAAGTACGCGTGTGATGTAATTTGGCACGGTTGTCTGGACTTCCATCTATCTTTCTCGTGCCGCAGACTGAATTCGCCTGTTTGCATAGCGTGTGTTTCGTCTGCCTGGCCTGCGTTGCGTTCTGTTTGGTAGGGGAGCTCGTCCGAGCAAGGTTGTCGCCGTCCCTGGCGGCACTTCCCGAGTCTAGTACTAGCACGCATTTGCCCCGAAACTTGGTGCGGCGGAAGTTCGTTCATATACTGCCCGCTCACAGCGACCAGGCTCGTTCTCGACACGATGGATCACAGGCCAGCAAAAACAGGAATTGGACATGTCAGAGGAACAACGGATGATCTGACACGTCTGTCAAAACGATCTCCCTCGAGCACGATCGTCATAAAACTCGGTTGGTTGCCTACGGGACACTTCTTTTCCGTGAAACTTATGTGCTGTTGATGTCTGTCGCAGGCACATCGTCCATTGTGCATGAAGAAACGCACCATCCTTTACTTTCGATATTGTCGTCGGTGGTGGAGACGGTAGTAAATTTGCGGAGTCACGGTCATAAAGTCGTGCTAGTCAGCTCTGGTGCAATCGGGGTCGGCCTTCGGACGATGAACATCCCTCAGAGACCAAAGAGTCTGTCGAAGAAACAGGTTCGTCTTCCGAATCAGAGTAGTTTCAACTAAACGTTTCATCCAGGCGCTCTCCGCCGTCGGACAAGGTCGACTGATCGCGCTCTGGGACAACCTCTTCGGACAGTTCGATCAACGAATAGCGCAGATTCTGTTGACGAGAGGTGATATCTCTGATGTGCGACGACGCTCTCTGCCATGACCGTAAACAGCCCATTTGACCGCTCGCAAACTAGCGGACCAGATATTTGAATGCCGTCAACACCCTCAAGGAACTGCTCTCTATGGGCGTCGTACCGATCGTTAATGAGAACGACACGATCTCGGTCAGCGTAAGTAAGCCGTTGGGTGCGATCGTCAATCTTCATACCTGACTTTTACTGCGGCGCAGGAAATCAAATTCGGGGACAACGACACGCTGTCCGCCATAACGTCTTGCATGATCCACGCAGATTATCTGTTCCTGCTCACAGACGTTGATGGGCTGTATACTGCAAACCCTCGAAAAGATCCCGCAGCTAGAAAACTCGATGTCGTCACTTCCGTTGCAGACATCAGATCTCAAGGTGAGAGTGTGCTGTGCGGCGTGTAACAGACCACTGACGGTGCGTTCGCACAGTTAGTACATCCACTCTGGGGTCCAATCTGGGCACCGGCGGGATGGAAACGAAACTGATCGCTGCGGAAATCGCGACAGGCGCGGGCGTCACCACCATTATAACGTCAAGTAAAATACCGTCGACGATCGTCGACATCATTGATTACTACACGACTCTCCGACTTACGTCGCGCCCATCATCTGGGACGTCTAGCCCTGTGCCAAAACTACAAGCCATTGATCTAGAGCACGTGAACTCCTCGCTGGACCTGAAGAGACCTCCCCACACAGTCTTCAAACCGTCTCCTGTTCCTGTCCGAGATCTCAAGGCGTGGACGAGCCATACGCTATACCCTGCCGGTGGTGTGATCATCGATTGCGGAGCACATGCAGTGTTGTCTCGCAGAGAGTCTGGGGGACGTTTACTCCCAGTTGGGGTTCTCGGTGTTCGTGGATCATTCGCGTCTGGGCAGGCTGTCCGAATCCTCATACGATGTTTACCTGAGGGCACGGTCGCGGAAGAAAGGAGATCGCGTTCAGCCGGGCCAGATAAAGCCGGTCACGTGTGCTCGGAAGTTTCGTTGTCGCGAAGGAGCTCGTCGTCTTCTTTGGTGGGCGATCTCGAGTCTGATACACAGACCATCGTGGACGATGACGTGCATGTGACGCACTACTCTGTCGAGGAGAGCGACTCGTGGGAGGTAAAGGAGGTCGGGCGAGGTCTTGCTAATTATAATTCGGTACAAATATCTCGAGTAAAGGGGCTGAACAGGTGCGTTCGTTTCGCGATATATTCATAGCACTTGAGGTCGATGTTCATTGTAATGGCAGTTCTCGCATCCCACAGCTTCTCGGGTACGCAGATACGGAGTATGTCGTAGAGAACATCACGATCAGGATACCTGTGAACTAGCCGTTAGCTGTGGCTGTGTAGATTACTTAGGGGACCGCCCATAGCGGATATCACATTGGAGCCTTTTTTTTTTCTTCCCCTCTTCGTTACTGTCCGGAACACGCACCCCACAAGCCAGCTGGCACCTTTTCTTCTTGCATCTTTCTCTGCACTTTCAGCTCCCTCGTTTATTTTATTTTCTCGTCCTTAAAGTATGTACCACGGAAATTCTATCAGACTCCTTGCAGGTCAGTTCGACCCCTACGCCAAAGATCTGCCGCACACGCTTGCTCACGATTGGTTGTCTCCCAGGCAACAGTCACCCAGAGCTCGCTCACAGTGTGGCCGAGCGGTGAGAATGCACTCCAGTGCTGCATCTTGCGTGCAGTTATGATAATATGGACGAGTGACATATGCTCTCTCTATACAGGCTCGGAGTACCCCTCACTCCGTGCATGCCTCAAAAATTCTCGAACGGCGAGATCAACGTCAAAATTGCCGAGTCCGTCCGCGAAGAAGACGTCTTCATCATCCAATCCGGATGCAGCGATGTCAACGACAATCTCATGGAGCTTCTCATACTCATATCCGCATGCAAGACGGCTTCTGCACGCCGCATCACCGCCGTCATCCCCTGTTTCCCCTACGCACGCATGGACAAGAAAGACAAGTCGCGCGCGCCAATCACTGCCAAGCTCGTCGCCAACATGTTGGTTTGCGCAGGGTGCGACCATATCATCACGATGGATCTCCACGCCAGCCAGATACAGGGTTTCTTCGACATACCCGTAGATAACCTCTTCTCAGAACCCTTGATGATTACATACATCAAACGTATCGACGGGTGGCAAAACAGCATAATAGTCAGCCCGGATGCGGGTGGCGCAAAGAGGTTCGTCTATCGACTTCGTGCCCCCCCTTTCCCCCACCCGCACGAGTTAATCGACGTTTCTCGTTTGAAAACTTAGAGTCGCTGCTATCGCGGACAAACTCGGAGTCGAATTTGCTTTGATCCACAGACAACGTGATAGACGGTCCAAGAATGCCCCAGAACGGATGGAGCTACTGGTCGGTGACGTCCGGGACAAGGTACGCGTGGTAGAAATCCGCACATGACTGATTGTGGCTCATTGTGCTGCAGGCTGCCATTCTCGTAGACGACATGATTGATACCGGACATACGCTTACGCTCGCCGCACGAACATTGCACGATAAGGGTGCCAAAACCATCCACGTTCTTATTTCACACGGTTCGTGCCTGAGAGCGGATGACGAAATAGCCGCTGACCCCCCGTGGTAGGTTTGTTTGCTGAGGCCGACATGGCTGCGTTAGAACAACTACCCATAGAAGAGCTTGTGGTACGTTTTCTCACCTATCATTCCATTCACGTCATTCGTCTCAATGGGGCTTCACAACAGGTCACCAACACGGCGCCACAAAAGGAGCACAAAGAAAAATGCTCGAAAATCCGAGCTATCGATATCAGCGCCATCATTGCTGAGAGTATACGGCGTACGCACAACGGCGAGAGCATCAGCTTACTTTTCGGTGACTGGACAGGTGGCGGACATTTGGATATGGTCTTGCTATGAAAAGTGACACCCACTGGACTCGAGTTCGTATAATCTGTATGCGTATTTAGTACAACAGAAGTACAGATGGGTGGAACCAACTCTAAGAAGCAGAAGCGAGCAATCTCGGTACTTCCGAAAGGCGACTTTTTTTTATCCCGACCTTGTGTAGGAGGAATCGCAGGGTATTTAGTCCCGTGTGATCGTGAAGCCTCGAGTCCACGACTGCACCGCAGTTTCCCTCTTGCGCGGAACCGCAAATGCCTGTTCCACGAGGACACATCTGACCGCTGTGTGAAAGGATCACCAAGATCATTATTTAACCTGCATAATATGGTGAGCCTTACATCTTTCCGTTGCGTGGAACACCATCCCCTAGTTACCATCTCTCAGTATGTCCCTGAAACTCACCTTCGCGACGACCAGCTTGCTCAACACCACAATATCTAACGCGACCGATACCATCTACTATGACATCCAAACGCCTGAAAATGAACTGCAACTTACGATCATACGCCGGCTGGACACCAGGACGAATCGCTATAACTTGACAGGGACCATCCAGAACCAGGCAGGTAATCCCGTCGCGGTCAACGTCCTCGGGCGACCAAAAAAACAAGAGGACCAATGGATAAGAAAGACCAGTGGTGACCTACCAGGAGAAAGGTGCGAGGGTCCCGCTCTAGTCGCACAGCCTGGCCTTGACATGAAAAACCGCGGATAAAAGGGTATGGCAGTTCGACGACGGAGAGGGGAACAAGTTCGCTTGGAAGGCTTCCAGTGGCACTTTGGAGGTACGTGATTATTTACCAGTGTACGAAGAAAAGGCCATTGTTGAACTTGCCATAAGCTACGACGCGCAGACGAAGGGGTGAGAACGAAACGAGCACTTGCCACGTTCCACCCACACCAACGGTACCTCATGGTTGGCTGGATCTCACAGCATGCGTACCTGGAAATGGATAACTCCATCATCGGTTCCGTGGATGCGATTATTCGTGAGGATTGTTTCTTGGTTTGTTTTTTTTGGTCCAAGTGCTCAATCACGGCGAAAAGTTTCCTTGTTAATTGTCGAGCGCAAGCAGAGGGCTCGAATAATATAATGTACATGAAAGGGAGACAACAGCCGTCTAGTCAGCTACAGAAAGATCATGAGTAAATATACGAGCTTTCAAGGGGTGCTTACTGTTGTGGTGTTCGCCAAGCTTCATCTGAGGCATCTTCGATTAGAAAATCGTACCAGAATTTGGCTATAGGGGCCGTGCTGAGGTGCCAGAGAGCGTGCGCATCTAGGATACGACCCACAGGAGGAAAGTCAAATAATTCCAACGCCGTCGCAGCGGTCGTCAACGCGACGAATAAGCCTGCTTTATACGCGTATGCCGGTCTGTATTTCTTCGGAGCATATGGAAACCGTCGGAGGAAGGAGACCGGTCGAGGAAGGGAGTACAACAGCCAGAGCAGGTTATGTGCAACACCGAGGGCAAGGTTGAAGGCCATGTTATAGGCGTAGTCAAATCGGGGGAGGATGCTCAGGTAGGTTACGTGCGCTATGTACGCCGTGATACACAGCGTGGACCACGCGATGTACATCGTAGAACACGGATTTGCCGTAGCTTTTTGTGAGCTGCCGTCCGTTGCTCGGGGGTACATGTGTAGCATGCGAATGACCGTGAAGTAAAGTGCATACATGATGGCCAATGCTGCCGAGAAATAGTCCAATTTCTCTGTGCGGGGCAAATCTATGCACGCGTGAGCTAGACGGGTGGGACGAGAGATAGCTGGCGTTACCTCTGGTATGAAATACAGCAGACCATATCCAAGCATTGATGCTGACATACGCCCACGTCAGATAATACGATCTCATGGGATGGGTAACGGGCATTTTGCGGCTGATCTGACGAGCACCCTGGAGGTGAGACCACATGTTCCAAAGCGAAAATGCGACCGAGGCAGGCTCCTGCATGCCCAAGAACCGCCAGAATGGCCATTTTCCGTAGTACTGCTGTATCGGTTTCCCATGCCTGACCGCGTTGTCTGTGAGCGTGTGCATACAGGTGTATTTACAGTCGTCGGTGCACGTCCAACGTGTGAGGCGCAAGTCAAGGGAAAGCGCGGTCGGGGTGTGACAGCGGCCGACGACGCATCTCGAGAGGCAATTTTGAAAGTCGGAAGACCTGTCTCCAGATGATGCGACTACGACCGTGACCGTGGCCAGCAAGCCTAGCACGCACGTCCACCACGCCAACGGCCTCATCGCTGCACGAGGGTGAGCAGAGGTATTATGTAATCAACTGTTTACTTACCGTCGCGTCCACTGCGAACTTGGTACAGAGTTACCGGGAAGGAACCATATCCTAACTGTCAGGGGGCTGATACGGTCATCGTTCATCCTCTCGACTTGACCCACAACTTCCAGCAGCAGCGTACTACCAAGTTGCGAGTGTGGCAGTCAAGAATTATCAGTATCCATCCCGTGCAAGGGCTCCCTTCACAAACAGGACTACATGGTTCGAGCCTCTCAGGCGACTACCTTCTCAGCTTCCGCCTATTTCGACGATCGAGGTCCCCATGGCACCGCACAACCGATAACAGAACGTGTCAACGTAAGTCTATCTATCGGCAGGATTCTAAAGGAGGTTGAAATGAAGGCAAGCCACATTCCCGGCCAATAGTCTCTTATTTCTTCCCAAAAGGCGTTGGCGAATTCCACTACGGGGTATGGATTCTACCTTTTCCCCGTCCTCTATCACAACCAATAACGGTCGCATTCTCTCAGGAACGACACCCAATGAAACCACATCGACTAACGTTGACCAATGCCCTCGTCATGGGTTATGGTCTAGACAAGCAAATCCATCATATTTACAACCCTCGACCAGCGACACAGGTAGAACTCGAGATGTATCACGACCATGACTACGTCGAATTCTTATCACGGTAAGTAAACACACAACATAGGCGGAGGAGCAGCGCTCGAAAATTCAAGATGTTGCAGAGTAACTCCCAACAATCAAAACGAGATGCGACACCTCATAGACACCTTCAACTGCGTGGAAGACTGCCCGATTTTTGCTGAAATGTACGATTTTTGTCGAATGTACGCAGGTGCTTCTCTAGCCGGGGCTCGCAAACTGTGTTCGGGGACCTGTGACACCGCAATTAATTGGTCGGGGGGGTTGCATCATGCAAAGAGGGGTGAAGCGAGTGGGTTCTGCTATGTCAACGATATCGTACTGGCAATCCTTGAACTGCTAAGGCCGGTGTTAAATTATTTTCGAGCGCACGTATGGCTAACTGTTGCTCGTAGGTACCATCCACGGGTCTTATACATCGACATTGACATCCACCATGGCGACGGTGTCGAACTTGCATTTTACCACTCAAATAGAGTGATGACGGTGTCGTTCCACAAATATACGGGAGAGTTTTTCCCCGGAACGGGAAAAGTCGACGATAATGGGGCCAACCTGGGCAAACACTTCTGTCTGAACGTCCCTCTACAAGACGGGATCGACGACGAGATGTACTTGACAGTATTTAAAACCGTGATCGAGGATACGGTGACGGCGTTTCGCCCAACCGCAATTGTGCTGCAGTGCGGTGCCGACTCGCTAGGATGCGATCGATTAGGCGCTTTCAATCTATCTATCGCTGCACACGGGGAGTGCGTGAACTTTGTCCGCAAGTTCAACGTTCCTCTTCTGGTGCTGGGCGGTGGCGGCTACACCATTAAAAATGTCAGTCGGTGCTGGACGTACGAGACTGCTGTGCTGGTTGGCGCTGAGATACCGGACGAACTGCCCGCCACGATCTATGACCCGTTCTTCCGCGACTCGCAGTGGAAACTTCATCCCCCGCTGACAGGTAGAGTGGAGAACCAGAACACCCCAGCGTCGTTGCAAAAAATTACTATCAGCATCCGAAACAAGCTCAGGTATCTGCAGGGCGCTCCCAGCGTTGCCATGCAAGAGATTCCGCCAGATCTGGAAGGTTTACTTGCCGATGAGGATAAGAATCAGGAGGAGAGGGATGAAGAACGGGGAACCGGGTTTGCAGGGGAAAGCAGGAGCGATAGGTGTATCTCCAGGCATGAGTATTTCGAGGGCGATAACGACGTGGACCAGGACGACTGTCCACCGCTGTCAGGTCCGAAGCGCCATTCGATTTCTTCAAGCGCACGCAGGCCCCGAACCAAACGTAGTCGTGGTCGGGGTAGGGGTAGGGCAAGCGGAGGCAATGGGAGGGAAGATGGGGATGAAGTAGATGAACCTGGCGGACCTTCGTCGACGAAGCCTGGGAAGACGAGGGGTAGAATAAGGTCCCGTGCGAAACCCCGTGGTAGGGTTGCGGAGAAGGACAAAGACGTGGAGGATATGGATGCGGATGTTGGTGGTGAGCTCGAGTCTGGATTTGAGCCAGCGACGCCGGTGGATGTCGATATTGACGTATAGTATATCCTGTGTGTAATCTCCACGAGTCTACGTCGGTTCTTCTCTTGGGTGAACTGCAACGAGAGCCTCTGGGAGTAGGGCTTGGGTGAATGGATGGCTGTTATTAGATTTCCGTTCATTCATCTTTTCAGCAACGAAGATCAACTTACACTGCGGTGCGGCCATTCCATGACACCATGGGTGATTGTCAGACGTCTCAGAGCTTGAAGCTTGTCACCATTCCGCCGAGGGATTCATAGGACGCCCGTATTGCTGACTGGTTATCGAGAAACACGCGTATGTGGCAGATGACCTCGTTTAGTGCATTTGCCAGTCCTAGGAGTTCTGCTCGAAATATTCACTTTTGTCACCACCCGCAAACCAATGTTGCTGTGACTCACTCTACCACACAAAAGGAGTACCGGGTAGGTTCCGGCAGCACTACACGGCCACACCTGAGTTCTAAACCGACGTAATCTGAGAAATTAGGCAGAATTGACTTGCGTGAGACATGAGTTTGGCATATTCCTGATTAGGGCGGGCTGCATATTCAGAGCAGTTTGTGACCGACACAATCTCAGAATGCAATTTTTTTTGAAACTGCAGTGGATACAAAAAAAAAAAGGATCTTGACAATCGGAAGCAGTGGTTGATGTTCAATTTTTTTGTAAGTTCGAACTTGTCAATTCTCGCTATCGTTATTTGCAATAATGGCCGAAGAGTTTGCAAATTCGAAGTGTAAGTCCACCTTTCTATCTGCATTACATGTTAAGCCTCGCTGTATCCACGACAAACGAATAGTCTGGGCAACGGGATCTGGTCGCAACCAGTACAAGTGGACCTGCCTTGCCTGCAAGGACAACAAGTGGCGAGACGGTGTGAGTCGACGTGTGGATCAATGGCAAAAACACCAAAAAAAAACCCAACACAAAGACAATTGCCGAGTTGGTGGTTTTCCTACGCGGGCTTTGGCTCGAGGGATCTGTTAAAATAAAATGGGGGAGTGGTTCCGTGCACCTAGAGGGGGCTAGGGCAGAGGGTATAGGTGCTCCTGACGAAGGGGGAGCAGGGGAAGACTGAAAATGCGAAGAGAATAGGCTGCTCTGAGCCTAGAAGTGACGTAAGATGATGAAGATAACAGTAAGTAGACCCTTATTGGAGCCTCAAATACTGCAAGAATGAAGAGGATGATGATGAGCTTAAAAGCGACGATGATTGGGCCTAATAGGTAGGCAATTGAGTGGGCTAGTAGCTTGGCAAGTAGCTTGGCAAGTAGCTTCCTTTTGCTGTCGACGTATTGGTACTTTATATACAAAAGGTAGCGTAGCCTGCAGTAAACATGGAGCAACACTTTGTAAGTGATCTGTAAGTGATTGGTAAGGGGATTGGTAAAGGATTGGTAAGGCTTTGTAAGGATGAGTAAGGACAGTAAGCAATTGGTAAGTAACACCAGTAAGCATGACAAAGATTATCACTAATCAATTTGAAAACAGAATGAGTCATCAAGGAACGGATGAATAATGCGAAAAGGGGAATGAGTAAGCGCACTGGTCACTGCTGATTAAGGGATATGACTGCAAATGAGTCATAGTGACTCCTAGATCTAAGATCTAGATGCATTATGGTAACTTGCTGCATGTCCAAATGAAGAATGGTGGGGGTTTCTGCCAGGGGCCAATTTTGGGGGTCTCCAGGGTAGTCAGGGCATAGGATTTCGCAACTTTCCCCCTTTCCTCCTCTCTGTAAAGCGACCTGCATTAGCTGCAGCTAGTGTTCTGGAGGGTTTGAGGAGGAGGAAGGGCCATCTTCTCCCATAAGAGCAGGGAGAAGTGTCTCAAATTCATCATGAATGCGATCAGATAGACTGGATGACAGTAATTGGTATTGAACCTGTCGCAATTTTGGAAGAATGAAGGATGGGATTGAGAGGTAGACATTGCAGGGCACAGGGATGAAGGATCCATATGCTTCTTCGACTGGAGAAACTGAAACAACCACATATGATTTTTCAAGCCTGATAACAGACCTGAGACGACCAAAGAAAGTCCTCCTTGATGTCAGACTGACAAGGAGAACTCGCTGTCCCAAAGTGATAGGATGGGAGGTCATGGACGAGGGAGGGATGAACCAGGAGGCTTCAGGGCGAATGCTAGTGGGGATTCCTGGCAAGTACTCGTAGTTATTCTCCCTGGCAAAGGGAATGAGCAAAGAGATCGTCGAAGAGGTGGCCATTACAACAAAAAGTGGCGAAATGGGCATTTGTTGGCAGAAATGATGCAGAAAATCGTGGAGGGCGAGGATCGTCACCAAATTTGGTAGGCAGGATGGCGTGGTCGAGAGCTTTCTGTGAGCGTGGGAATGATGTCGATATCTTTAGAAATGGCTGAGATATTCGAAAAATCGGAATGCCATAAACTGGCGCTCAAAAACTTTTATTCGGCGCTTGAGCGGTTTCTTCCCTAACGTTAAGGGTGGTTCTTGTGCGACGGATGACTGCTAGACACTCCAGTCATTCTGCGCATTAGGGCTAGGCTTCTCCATTCTTCATCATTCAGCTTTTGGGTCCATGCTCACGTCGCCAAACACCTTTGGTGCGTGACAACGGCTGTGCTGCTCGACGACATGAGAAGACAACCCGACACAACGAGAATGTCGACTACCTTCTTTCCCCCCGTCTTTGCCCTTCGAGTTCCCCGACTCGACCCGAGGTCACCTCACCACTACAGGAGATCTTGAGAGGTCTCACGGAACCAGTATCCGCTCCCCACAATCAGCAATACACACCACCACCTGACGACAATGCGGATAGTTTTCGGCTCGACTGGGATGCGATTGACCATGATCAGCTCTATTTGCCCTCTGCACACGATGAGACGCTAACAACGATGACTAGCACCTTGGCTACATGGTTAGCCAATGGCGACGACCTAATTGCATCGGATGGAGAGGAATCAGACTCCCCTCAGGAGCTTCCAGAAGATGATTTCAATCCAGGTAAGTCAACTCGGTGGATCCAGTTGGCTTTCTCCTGATTGCCTTTGATCTATTCACAGAGCTGCTCCAGCTGGGTGCAGTGCGCCCGCCGCAGCGTGTCGATACAATGTCTAGAAATCAAGCATGGTTTCCATGGCCAGACAAACAAGTATGTATTATATCATCCTTCGTAATGACCAGGGTATTTTCTGACGCTCATTGATAGACGTGCATACTCGACATCCTCTGGCACCTCCCACGCTCGTTATTCTCGGACACGCAACTTCATGTCTTCCTGTGGGGGCTTTCTGTCCTCGGAGTTGATGGCATTCCATCTACTAGGATGCTCAAGGATCTTGACAACTCATTGCAGTCCCAATACGGGGCTCCATTGATCCGTTATCAAGGTTCACTCGGCCATGTTTACTACGTCAACCACCTGCCTTCCCTCATCGCACAAGTAAGTTCAAGTATTTGAGAACTCGTGATTTGTAAACTGATGATGTTGGCGTGTACAGGAAATGGCTAATCCATGCATCTGCATGCATATACACCATTACCCTGAAGATGCAGGCGGTCGACTTGATCAACCATGGCAAGCATCAAGATGGCTGCACGAGATCGACCCCAGCATTGCCACGCCCATGATTCGCAAGGGTCAGCAAGACTTCTATGTGTTCGAGCTGACAAAATTAACAGATGGTACCGTGGTTGTACCTGAGCGTTGGTACACCAAGCCATCCATTCAACATTCTACATCACCATCTGACTTGGAGTACTGGGCGCATGCGTGGCGAACTCAGCCGATTGCAAGTGGTGGTGCAAGTGGATATGTGATTCACAGATACGACACTGTCGAGGTGACGGCGAACCAACTTCTCCTCTCATTCCCTCATCTGCTTCAAACTTACCAAGCGGATCGTGAACCTGACCCGTGCAATATCATAGGTAGGTATCATACAACTTGTCTTTCATTCGTGTGCATCCATCGTTCATATCATGGGCTATGGCAGGTTTGATAGAGACAAGAGGGCACGGTGTCCTGCCATGGACATTAACTGACCCCACTGTTGGTAATAGGTGGCGTACACAAGCACGAGGACGCCGCATACTGAGTTACATGATTTGGCTCTACTGCGATGACACGTCCGGCAACACATCCAAAAAATGGAACAAGCACAACTCATTCCTATTCACTGCAGCCGGACTCCCTCGTGCTATGGTCCACAAAGAGTGTAATATTCATTTTCTTGCGACGTCTAACATTGTGCCCCCTTTGGAAATGCTTGATGGTATTGTGGATCAACTCGAGTGAGTTTTCACTACCTTGCCCACGAAAACATCTCACTCTGTTGGAATCAAGGCTTGCACAGATGCAGGGCATCTGGGCATGGGATGTAGCAGCAAGGGAGATGGTCCTCGTTGTCCCTGCCGTCCTGGCAATGCTTGGTGATAATCCCATGCAAAGTGAACTTGCCTGCCATATTGGTCTGCAGGGTAAATTCTTTTGTCGTAATTGTTGGGTCAAAGGGGTGGACTTACACACAGCCCATGAGCGTGTGGACGGAGTCGTGATGGGACCCAATAGGGATGATGCTCCAAGTTCTGTGGAAACCAAGTCACGTCTGTCCGAGTCTGAAGAAGGGTCAGCTCAAGAAGATGTCACGCATCGGTCGAAAGGCAAGGGTCGCTGTTCGGAAACGATGCAAGATCTCGTGGATCGTGCATGTCGCTTTCTTGGGGTAAGCTTTCCATAACCCAGTTCACTTCCGCTGATACCTCATTAACTTAGCCCAATGCACCACGCACACGCCAAGACACCACAGATAAACTCCATGGTATGTTCCACGAGGTTGCCAGTGGAATGAGCAAGGTGCGATATGCAAAAATGAAGACCGATACGGGCATCAAAGATACCCACATGGACGTGTTTGTTGAGCATATCCTCAAGCATGTGAAAGGTTTGTGTGCGGGAACAGATAAACATACTGAGGCTGTCAATGCAGTACTCCAGGGCCGTCCTGTTGAACAGTTCATGAGCCCTGTGTGGAGGTTAAAAGGTAAGAATTTTCTGCAAGCACCGAACAGTGACGGTGGTGTTTCTCATCGTTTTCAGGTCTTGATCCTCATCAGGATACCCCGGTCGAAATCTTGCACGTCATCTTACTAGGATTTGTAAAGTACTTCTGGCGTGACGCGATGTCGAGGTTGAATGAGGTTCAGAAGGCTGAACTGCAAGTCCGGTTGGCCTCATTCGATGTTACAGGACTTGGCATCCCTGCGCTCGCAGGTCATATGCTGGTTCAATATGCAGGGTCCCTTACCGGTCGAGATTTCCGTGCTATATCGCAGGCAGCACCCTTCGTGTTATATGACCTTGTTCCCTGTCCCTGCTATGAAGCTTTCCTTGCGCTGTAGGGAGTCCATACTCCCTAGGGCTGAATATATCAGTTATTAGCATCGTCATCACCGCCCTACACCACTTCCCGCAGCAGGCTGCCCCTCCGAAATCATCGCCGCCGCTCCACTCTCGGCAAACTCGGCTAAGGTGACAGCTTCTCTCGCTTACTAATACCGCCGCCGCCTAGTTTGGAAAGAGCCCGAAAGAGCCCCTATTGCCGACACTTACCGCCGCGGCAAGTCGCCGCCTACCCCTGTCCACGGTTCCGCATGACGTCCAACCCCTATCTACGTCGGCCTTCGGCCCTTTGTGCATATATCACGTGTCTTCTGACCGTCGGCAGCCCCACTCCAACACTTGTAACATCGGCAACTCGGCCTCCATAGGCCCCACTCGAGTCTCTGACGCCCGCCACCACCAGTAGCACTGCCGCACCGCCCCAGACCGCTGCTAAGAGTCCCCGCATCGTCGGTCAGCGATCTACAGCCCCCTAGGCATGTTCTCCTTCGCCGCCTCCCTTCCCTTTTGGCTTTTCTTGCTTTCTCTCCCCCTTCCTTCCGTACCTACACTCTGTAGTGCCTTATTTCGGCGCTTTTCTTTCAAGTTTTTCTTGACATATGACGTTTCCGAAATTCGCCGAAATGTACCTTAGTGACAGCCGCCTGTACGCTACAAAACACCGCTGTACTTAGGAAAAATATACGCACTTTTCTGGCGTCACAATCTGTGTGTCTAAGAGTCATCCTGAGTCCCCAGAGTCACTTTCAGAGTTTTCTTCGAGTCTTCTGAGCCCACTTCGAGTCCCCAGAGTTACCCATCGAGTTCTACCGACGATTTCGAGTCTCCTTGCATCTTAAAAATTCCGCCAGCCCTCTGAGTCGTCCCCTTCGCATCTACCGAATTTTACTACAGTCTACAAGAGTCTACTTTCGCCGCTGACCGAGTTCCTAGCTTCCCAACACCGCCTTATCGACTAGAAAAATCCCTCTTCGCCCATTTTGGGGCGGAATTTCGAGTTCTTCGCCGCCTACACTTCCCAGACCTCAGGGAAAATTTCCCAGACCCACCAGTTACCTCCCCTCAGTCTCCTTCCGACTCACGACCCCTTGGGACGAGCCTAGGTCTACCCTACAGCTTTCCCCCTTTCCCCTTTGCACTCTCGCAAGAAGAGTTGCCCACAGCGCTTTCAGCCCTCGTCCCCCTCGTTTGGAAGCCATGCATCGAGAACCTTGAAGAACACCTCGTGCGTATGAGTTAAGGGCGTTCTACTTACACTGATGACATTCAGGCTGTCCTGCAGGTGGCCATCAACCACTTCCTCAATTGCACAGCCCGATGGATGCCACGGTGGTTCAATAAACCAAAATTCCATATCCTCCGCCACCTGCCAGACCACATCCAACGTTTTGGTCCGGCAATCCTGTTTGCCACCGAAGGGTTTGAATCTTACAATGCTGTGATCCGTGATCACAGCATTCACAGTAACAGACAAGCACCCTCACATGACATCGCTCGTGGAATGGCACGATGTCATTGTGTCCGCCATTTTTTGTCCGGTGGTAAATTTCATGCACGTGAGCCCATGGCCACTGACCTCCCTTACAGTGACAATGAGCACGAATGGCTTGCATGTGGGTCAGCGGTGCAGTCATTGGTCAACATCAACATCCCAGGACACCACAACGTAATTGCAGATTTTTTTGGGATCAACGGTGATGCAGTCCTCCCAGAGGCCGGTGAGTCAATCATAGCACCGAATACGTGGCACTCAGGTCTGGCTAATCACACGTTCAAGGATCATGTATACATGACAAGACCCGACCCCAGACGCTCGACAAGACAAGTACGGCCTTGCATGTACCGCATGCACTCCATCATGTCGAGCGGCGACTTTATCAGACTTGTGGGTTGGTGGTAGCATTGAATGGGGAAGTTTGTTGTACAGGTGATTTCGTCCTTGCACAAGACACTCATGCCCCATGGGCACTCCTGATTATTGGACGCCTCTCTGAGATTCTTCAAGTATGTCACTCACCAGCTCAACATTGGAACCAAGCCAGCTCGTTGTTGCTTGAGACATTCCAAGTCATTGGGTCTTCCGATATCTATCTCCTGCCACAAATCCAGCCATCTGGTTGGGTCGTGCTATCTGCCACAGTAGGTACTTTTTATGCATGAGAGGCCGCTTCTGAACCATGATTTTTTCGTTCAAGGCACTTATTTGTGGTGTCAATGTCCAGCACAATTGTGCTGGAAATGGGTGCACTGGCACTTCCACAGTGCCAGTTTATGAGGAACGTGAGAGGACAACGAAGACTCAGCAACGGATATCGCACCGCAACCCCTCCGACTTCATACTGAACACTGCACAGATGCGCGATGCCACTCATGTGCAACAATTCCATGTTCAGGCACAGCAGTTGGATCGTGATTGGGCAATCCACATGGGTGCTGCAGCTGAATTTGATGCGTGGAAGCTGAAGGCACAGAAGTTATCTAAAACTGACCCTGCAAGAAAGCCTGCCGCAAGTCCAAGAGCAGTACCATCACGCTTTATCAACATATTTCATCGCACAGGTAAGCACGTGTTGATTTACATTGCTGGTGTTTGCCCACAAGACATGCAGATGCATGAACACCACACAATTTCACATGACCGTATCATGGTGACAAGTCTGTTTGCTTGACATCTCAAAAATACAGCAGCCGCAATATATTTTTTTAACAGGTGACAGTATGTGGTGCCAATATCTTGAAAATATAAGACGAGTCCTGTCGCAGACCTTTTTTTTTTTCTATCCCCCATATACCCGTCTCTCACGTATTACAGACCAGATGTCCCAACAGCAGAACCCCTACGGCAATTATAGTAGGTCTGTTGAAGATCTGGGGTCGAGTTTTTTGGTCCCAGCCTCCAGGTCTCAACGCAGCACGACAGGCAAGTATCATTTGCCATTTAACAAGTTTTGAAGTTCAGCTGACGCATGCAAAGGGACACCACGACCTTCTCGGCTCAATACAACACGCACGGCAATCCCTGATGCGTCTTGTAGTACTCCTGACACGTCTCATGGTATTCCTGACATGTCTCGTTTTACTCCCAACATGTCTCGTGCTATACCTGACAATGATGATCAACATGCCCTCGGTTCTGACAATGACGGCCCCTGTACTACAGACATACCGTCACAAAGCCTTTTTTCATTTGACCATAGTCCCCAGGGCTTTTACCCACCCATTTCCAGTAACCCCGACGTGTCACACAGAGGAGCCAAGCCATCAGAAGATGAACTCAAGCGATTAAAGTTATGGGCAGAAAAAGTGGCATGCAAATTTGAACTTAAGCCGACCCAGTTCTCAGAGCTTGGCATGCTCATTTATGTAAGTGGCATGCTTCTTAAGTCTTCACTGTCATTTTGAGTGCATGCTGTGCACCCAGGTTGGCAAGAACTTGGACACCGGAGATCTTCGCTCACGAATCTGGCAGCAAGCAACTAATTACAAGGTTTTGAATGGAATTGAGGAAATCAAGGTAGACTTGAAGAACATGAAGAGCACGGTGGAGGCAGTCACTTCAAGATTGAAAGGTAGCTTTGAACTTAGCGTTGATCAGATGGTAATGTGTGTACTTAATATCCTGTGTGCACGCTAAGTAGCCTTTCAGATGCAAGTTACCATTATGTGCAAAGACATGCTCGTGCAAGCAGGCCGTACAAAATACAAGGCGCTTCATACTGATGTTGAGGTACGTCTTGCCAACTTGCATGTATCATCTACCGTGGTCTTCATCAGCATGACAGGAGCGGCTCAGATCACATGCAGATACACTGGGATTTCAGAACGTGTTTGGAAATTTTGGGAACAAGCAGGTGCTCCGTGCGGCCATTAAGAGGGAATGTAGTGCAATTCGAAGCAAATTCCGCACATTGGTGAGTGCACACTGGCCATTAATGCTTGCACATACATTGACTATCTACATAGTTGCTTGAAAGCACCAGGCCAGTGGACGGGAAGCCATGTATGACGCTGGAAGAACTTACATGGACAGTACTCAGCAAATACAAGCAAGGCGGGGTAGGCTCAGGTTCGAAAGCAGAATATCAGTTACACTTTGCTTATCTGGTATGGCACATAAATTCGCTGCTGTTTGTTACTGATATGTGAAACTTCTGTTAGCGCTATTATGCGAGGGCACATCAATACATCCATCCAGGGCTGGATGCAAGCGAAGCCAGTGGGATTGAAAGCGGCGAAGAACCAGGTGCCGAGCCACCGGCGAAACGTGCAAAGACAGTGAGTCACAAAGCCCCCCCTGGAAGAGTGAAAACGGGTCGAGACTTCTGGAGCGCAATGGACCGCCTTTTGGTGAAGGACCTCGACCAGTATGGAAAAGATATGAAGAATGATCAGTGGCACGAGTGAGTGGCACATTATCACAGTATCTGCAATGATGATGTATATTGATCATCCATGTCTGCATACTCGCAGTTTCTTCATCGAAATTGTCCTTACTGATCAAGAGCGCTATGGAAAGAACTCTGGAACCTTGTTACCTTCCCTTCCAATGACATACACGGAGTTGCATGTGGCTACACCCGGTACCACATCTGAAACCATACCCCGCCCACTCCCTGCTACTACATATCACGGCCCCTCTCACATGCAGTCCCTTGGTCACCATCCTGTGACTGGCGCATCTCTGCACCCCTCTCGTGGTGACAGTTTAGACTCTCTGCCCGCTACAGATGGCACTGAGGAACTTTTGGGTGAGGATTTCTAGAGATTGACAAAGAATTATGTGTACTCGACTATGTTTATGGTACCCTATGCAGTGATACATGCATTCTACGTGTTTTCCGTGGATACGTGTGTGCGAACGCGAATGCCGGGCTGAAATTCGCAACCCGTACAAATCCTGCCTGGTATGGTTCCCAGACTTGTGTCTGGCACAACAGACGTTTGCAGCTGTCATATCTGTCATTAATTTTTGTCAGACACAAAGTGCACGCTGCGATGTCTTGCTACATTCCAAATTTGTATCTGATACGTGTCACTGTCGGCGCAATTTTACATGTGTCTATGGGTATTGCGCAGAGGGTTTACGGGGTGAGAGCTAAGGCGAACACTTGCCTTTAGCTAATCAGTTGAGTCTTTGGACTTGAAGGTGGAAGTGAGTAGTTGTGTGTTAACGATGTTAGAGATTGGGAGCTCTACCGTACTCTGGGCTAAGGCATGGCCCTTATATACACTGTAGGTGCGCACAGACCAGGTGTGTCTGTCACCGTCTGAACTACTACTATATTTGTAGGTAAGAGGACCTTCCTTTCTAGGTTACCTCTGTCTTTCTGCTAGAACAATAAAGACCGGTAATCCGGTACAAGAGAACACCATAGAATGATGTGGAACTACATCATCATGTGACCGGGTATCATATATCCGTATAGCCGTAGTGTATCCATATAATATTTCAACAACGGGGTGGCCGTGTAGTCCAAGTTCTTTTCGATCAGTCAGAATAGAAATGGGGTCAGGGACTGGCGACATGAACATCCATTACAAGTAATTATCACGTGTCAGGACTTTTGCGACATTTCTCCGTCAGTCATTCAATGAAAATGGCTAACACTCGTAACATGCATGACATTTGGTCTCCTCGTCATTTGGAAAACGTTGGCAACTCTCTGGTATCCGGCGGCCCTGAGGCTTGAATTGGACTTGCGATTGCCAGAGACGGTGAGTCTTAGTACTCGAACAGGGCAATATATAATCTGATCTGTACCTGAAACAATAAGACTGCCTGATACATCAAGCAGGCTAAAAGCAAACCCGGTCGATATCAGAAAGTACCCAAGAGGGCTGGGTTAATCTACGCCTCGTTGCGACGGCGCGAGGTAGCTCACGACTGTCTCTGGAACGTTTACCGACATGAGGAACACGGCCATCCATTTTCCCTATTACTTGCAATCTCCCTAATATTACTTGCATTCTCCCTTCACGTTACCTCTTAAAGCTTTCCCCTGTCCTTTCACCTACTAAATATGGCAATCCATGATGCGTTTCAGCACGACGTGACGCAGCCTGAGCGCGTCGATGTACATAATGGACAATTGGATTATTCTACAGGAAACCTAGATTGCAACCAAACGAACCAGGGATCTGTCTGTTCATAGGATCTGCGCCAGAAGCCAATGCCGGGTGACCCTGCTCGCGGGCAGGGTGACGGTTTCTTGCACTTGTCTCCGCGAGTGCGACGGAAATGATGTTGGATTGATTAGTTGAATGAAGTTGCCTACAAGGGTAATCAGGCATACAATGTGTCCGCCTCGTGACATCATGCGAAACGGATTGAACGTCTATGGAGGCCACATTCATTTTAGCAGACGGAGTGAAAAAGTCACCAGTACCCTGAATACCAGTTCGATCATCATGCACGAGCCCTCCCGGCCAACCTAACATCCTGTGGACCTTTGCCTATAAAACCATCTCTCTTTGTCACCCAGTGTGTCCTTCCGCAACGATTGTCACTAGATATGGAACGGATGCCAGAACATTACATTGGTCCAGGCACCAGCAGGTGGGTTCGTTGTTCGTGCTTCCGAAAATTTACCAACTGTTAGCCGTGCAGCACATCTCACACCTTAACCAATGCCACCCAGGAGGCCCCCGCGTCGGACAGACGAACAGTATGACTCTCTTCTCTGGCTGCGTCTGTGGAGAGAGCATTAACCTCTTAAATCAAGAGCCGGTACGCTTCCTGTCCATGGACTTTATGCCTTTACACGGATCCCGAGGGCTGCGAATGCTTGGACCCCATTGACTGTGGTACCGCCCCCAGCCACTTCAAAAATAAGCATGGTATCGCAAATATGGGCCGTGAAGTTGAGTTGGTTTGTGCATGGCAGAGTTGTGGATGTCAAGTTACCAGACACAACTACATCCGTCACATCCGTGGGTACCACCTCAAGCACGATCGGGTAGTGGGTCACGCAAACCAAAGCGTCATACGCCGGGGAGGATGAGTTGTGCAACCGTCATGGAGGGGTTGGGAGCATGCTTGTCGTGAAACTCGAGGGGACCGAAGCGAAAAACTTTGACGCCTAATTGGGTACTCCTTGTCATCAGCTGTTGTACGGTTCATAGAGATTACCTCATTCATCCCTCATACAACATTAAGGATGTACGTACTTACCAAGGTGATATGGTACTGCCGTACTACCGACGACAATGCAAATGTTGGTTCTCTTGAAAGTACCCGGAGATTCAGAGCCGGCAACACAGCGACCTTATGTGACAGTCTGCGATCTCTTCCACTGCTGCCACGCGGCGGAGATAGCCAATTTGGTAAACCCACGCGTTTCCTGGAGTACCGTGTGTGAATGATCGTTACCTTATGCAGTGAATCCGTCCACTGAGTCCGCAGCCTACGAGCCCCCATAGAGCGTGATCTACTAACCGACGAGCCTTCTTCAGCGTGCATGAGTTCGCAGCCTAAGAACCCCGTGTAGAACGCCTAACTCTGTCATGGCCGCGTCTTTATAGATGCCTTGACGAACTCGCAAGAACCAAGCGGGTGGATATCGACATCGCTCGAAGACCATCAAAGAGGGGGTGCTTGGGTAGGCAGGTGTCTAGGGGTAATATTGTGGGTAGAGGCGAAGAAGAATACGACACATGCGGAGACACAGAGTAGACTCGTCGGTTTACAGACGCGAGCACTCGGTTTGTGTATCAACTGTTTTTCAGACTGAGTCGTGAAATCGTAGTCAGACGACTTGGAGAACGTGGGGGTGAGGACAGCTCGCTTGGCTACACCCGGCATAACGTGGATAGCGAAGGGCCAGTTGTTCCGCAGAAGTGGTTGGGTAGCAATAATCCCCAGAAGCTGCATATCCACCGGTGCAATCTAAATCAGCCCGTTCAACATATACGGGGTCGGGTACTGACCACCACACTGGATGTTGTTCCGGGTCCGCTGATGAGTGAAAGATTAATTGACGTTAGATCCGCAAATTCAACGTTCCTCTTCTGGTGATGGGCGGTGGCGGCTACACCATTAAAAATGTCAGTCGGTGCTGGACGTACGAGACTGCTGTGCTCGTTGGCGCTGAGATACCGGACGAACTGCCCGCCACGGTCTATGACCCGTTCTTCCGCGACTCGCAGTGGAAACTTCGTCCTCCGCTAACAGGTAGAGTGGAAAACCAGAACACCCCGGCGTCGTTGCAAAAGATTACTATCAGTATCCGAAACAAGCTCAGGTATCTGCAGGGCGCTCCCAGCGTTGCCATGCAAGAGATTCCGCCAGATCTGGAAGGTTTACTTGCCGATGAGGACAAGAATCAGGAGGAGAGGGACGAAGAACGGGGAACCGGGTTTGCAGGGGAAAGCAGGAGCGATAGGTGTATCTCCAGGCATGAGTATTTCGAGGGCGATAACGACGTGGACCAGGACGATTGTCCACCGCTATCAGGTCCGAAGCGCCATTCGATTTCTTCAAGCGCACGCAAGCCCCGAGCCAAATGCATTCGTGGTCGTGGTAGGGGTAGGGCAAGCGGAGGCAATGGGAGGGAGGATGGGGAAGAAGTAGATGAACCTGGCGGTCCTTCGTCGACGAAGCCTGGGAAGACGAGGAGTAGAATAAGATCCCGTGCGAAACCTCGTGGTAGGGTAGCGGAGAGGGACAAAGATGTGGAGGATATGGATGCGGATGTTGGTGGTGAGCCCGAGTCTGGATTTGAGCTGGCGATGCCGGTGGATGTCGATATTGACGTATAGTATATCCTGTGTGTAATCTACGTCGGTTCTTCTCTTGGGTGAACCGCATCGAGAGCCTCTGGGAGTAGGGCTTGAGTGAGCAGATAAATGTTATTAGATCTCCGTTCATTCGTCCTTCCAGAAAAGAAGATCGCCGAAATGCTACTTACATTGCGGTGCAATCCTCCATTCCATGACACCTTAAGTTTTAGACGTCTCAGAGCCTGTCACCATTCCGCCCAGTCCTTGTATTCTGCACATGCAGAGAGAGATGAAGATAGATCGCGTCCAAACTGTCGTCTGAGACGATCAGTCACTACTGCATGTACCCGAAATCTAGTATGGCGAATAAATGTCAAACGTGCGCTTCCTTGCGAAGAAGAGGATGAAGCCTAATAATTATGGTATGAATGAGTCACCCACATACCCGAGGCAAAACGAATAAAAATCGAGCGACGTGTGTTCACGACATGCGAACCAAGTGCTCATTCCCCTAGGGATCCCAGAGAAATCCAGCAAGGCGAGAACGACAATCACGAGGATAAAGGGATGCCATCACGTTCCGAGTATGTAGTGTGTTAGGACGTACCTGGTTGGAGTGATCTGATACAGGGTCTAGAGGAGACACGGTATGCCTTTTTGGAGTGAAGCAATATAACGTGCGATGCTCCGCATTGGCTCACCTGGGAACACATGTGCTGTGCTGTGAGCCTACTCTACCGTAACTTTGTGATTCGGGCCACACGTGGACTACCCATGATTATAATTCGGCGTCATGACCAGGTCACTGGACACCCTGCATAAGCCACAAGCCAGTAATCGAGTGAGAGGGTCGGTTGCGTAACCGACCCTCCCACTCGATCAAGCCACGCAACCGACCCCCTCACTCGATCACTGTCCTGTGGCTTACCCGCATAACAGGTGGATGAATAAACCAAAAAAGGAAAGGAAATAACGCGGGTCAGCAAGCCTTTTTAGGTGCGTATATAGAATACAGTGTCCTGCCCGTGCGACGCAGGGCTGGAGCTTCATGCAGAGATTTTCAACCTGCGACCACACCGTCACCTCATGCCCAAGTGCTGCCTCGGATGAACAGACTATAATGGATATACTGGACGCGGAGAATAGAGGAGCCCTTGTCGAATTCCCCAACATTACAAACACATGTGCTCCATGTACACGCTTAAATAAAAAGGCTTGCTGACCCGCGTTATTTCCTTTCCTTTTTGGTTTATTCATCTATCCGTTATGCAGATAAGCCACAGGCCAGTGATCGAGTGAGGGGGTCGGTTGCGTGGCTTGATCGAGTGGGAGGGTCGGTTACGCAACCGACCCTCTTAACAACGCCCAGGTGCTCCGTGATGATACTTCAGTCTTTGTACGGGCACGTCGCGCGCCAAGGCTGCGCATTGAAGATGGTCTCGGTAGGACTCACCAAATAGTAAGAAGTCTCCTCAGCATCTTCCCCTTTCTGGTCTTCCGGCTTCCATAAATTGCGCTGTGGATATTCTAGATTGGACGGGGAACCATGGAAGTTCCGTCATCTTCATCTTAATACGTCCACGAGCACTCTCTGAACAGCTCTATGATCCCTGTCGTGCTCGACCACCGTGCTGCCTCTGGGAAAGAATTCACATTGCGTACAGAAGACGCATGGTCACGGTATTTTGACAGGTGTGCGACAGACAAGTGGCTGAGGCCATCGTACCATATCGGGCAATGTCACGTGACTCTCATCCCTATCTACGTGGATTGCCCAAGTTCCACTTATTGTCGCTGTAACCTAGCCTCTCAGTTTTCGTATATGCGACCCTCAATCCACATTACAGGTGACGGAAAGGGTAGTGGTGTGCTTCCTTGTATTCATTCTTCGGGCCTTGTCCTTCAAGGTCGGCAAGAGATGAAGTGAAACGGTCACCAGTGCCAGAATACCGGTTTGACCATCATGCCCGAGCCCTCCCAACCAACTTAACACCCAGTGGACCCTTGCCTATAAAGCCATCTCTCCGCGACGACTGTCATGGGACATCGGACGGATACCGGAACAATACATTGGTCCAAGCAACAGCAGGTGTGTTCGTTGTTCGTGCTTCCGGAATTTTCCCAACTGATAGCCGTGCAGCCCTCTCACATCTTAACCAAGGCCACCCAGGAGGTACCCGCTTTGCGCGGACGAACGCTATGGTACTATTCTCTGAGTTGCGTCTGTGGAGACCGCATTAACTCCTTGAATCAAGAACCAGAATACTTGTTGTCCGTGGACCTCATGCCTTCATACAGACCCCGACGGCTGGGAATGCTTGGACCCCATAGACTGCGGTACCGCCCCCAACCACTTCAAAGATAAGCACGGTATCGCAAATATGGGCCGCGAAGTTGAGTTGGTTTGTGCATGGCAGGGTTGTGGATGCCAAGTTACCAGACACAACTACATCCGTCACATCTGTGGATACCACCTCAAGCACGATCGGGTAGTTGGTCACGCAAACCAACGTGTCATACGCCTGGGAGGATGAGTCGTGCAACCGTCATGGAGGGGTTGGAGGCATGACCGTCATGAAATCCGAGGGGACTGAACATGAAGGGCTTCGAAGCATAATTGGGTACTCCTAGTCACCGGCTGTTGTACGGTTCATAGCAAATGTATTACCACCGATACACCGAGGGGCACACCAGGGTGATATGGTATCGCCGTACGGCTGAGGACAATGCAATTGCCAGTTTTCTTGAAAGATCCTTGTCAATGCCGGCAACACAGCGACACCAACTGATAGTCCGCGATCGCTTCCACTGCGGCCATGCAGAGATGGCCAATTTGGTAAACCCACGCGTCCTGTGTGTGAATGATCGATGCGACTTCTGTAGCATGCATGAGTCCGCAGCCTACGAGCCCCCATAGACCATGATCCACTGTGCGCATATAACGGACGAGCCTTCCGCAGCGTGGATGAGTTCGCAGCCTAAGAGCCTCAGGTAGAACGTCCAACTCTGTCATAACCATGTTTTTATAGACGTCTCTGACGAACTCGGAAAAACCAAGCGAGTACAAATCAACATCACTCGAAGACCATGAAAGAGGGAGTGCTTGGGCAGGTAGGTAGTAATGCGGATAGAGACAAAGAAGAGGAATGCAACGTATGCGGAGATATCGAGTAGACTCGTCAGTTTACAGATGCGAGCGCTCGATTTGTGTGCCGACAGTTTTTCAGACTGAGTGGTGATATCGTAGACAGACGGCTTGGAGGAGGTGAGGGCGAGAACAGCTCGTTTGGCTATGCTCGACGTTGGATAGCGAAGGGTCATTCGTTCCCCAAAAGCAGTTTGGTAGCAATAATCCCTAGAAGCTGCATATCCACAGGTGCAATCTAAATCAGCCCGTTCAAAATACATGGGAATGGCTGCTGACAACGACACCGGATGTCGGTCCGGATCCGCTGATGAGTGAAAGAATAATCGATGTTAGATCTTCGTTCGTTCATCCTTCCAGTAAGAAGACAAAGAAATTCTGCTTATGCTACGGCGTGACTCTCCGTCCGTGACACTTTGGGTAAGATTCGGACGAAGCCAGTCGTCATTCTGTCCATTCCTAGAATACACGTAGACAGCATGGAAATGGACTGCATCCAAGGTGCCGTTTGAGATGATCGGCCACCACTGTATGCACCCAAGAATCAGTATGGCGAATAATGTCAAAATCGCGCTTCCTTACAAAGAAGAGGCTGAAACTGATGGTATGAATATTCACGAACATGAGTTGGCACACCACACAAACTTGCTCCATGCTGACGGCAGTTACAATCGGGCAACCATCGGGTGACGCGCGTTAATGCCATTCGGAAGTGCTCGTTACTCGCGTGAAATGTCGAACAAGTCCAACAAAGCGAGAACGACGATCACGAGTACAAAGGGTTGCCGGCCGATGCGCATGGGAGATAAGTTGGGTGTGACGTTTAAATACGAGTTGTGGTAGAGATACCCGAAGGTGGACTCCAACTTTGCGGCATGGAGTGATGGAGGGAGTGGGTTACATACTTACTAAGCATGAATTAGACTCAGCGCCCAACAACGGATTGGAACCCGACTTCTGTCGACGCATCGACCACCTCAACTCGGCATCGAACAGGAATGGACAAGAATTCTGGTGTTTCGTCTTGCAGGTTTGCAGTGCCGAATCGAAGCTAGCAATCGGTGAAGCTGCTTCGACATGACGGACGGACTAATACTCGAAAAAGAATGACCGGAATGTTGTCCATGCTCATCGGAACGCAACTGAGGCCCACATACAAATTCGCGAGTGTTGATACAGGCACGATTGACTTGGGCAAGGGGGCTGTGTAATTTTTTTTAAATACTCGGCTCGTCGCTGCTGCCTGCTGCGCTTCTAGTCATGAAGGTAATTCATACTTTGCAATCCTAGAGCTATTTTACGATTCTTATCAACGCCCAGATTGGGTTTACTTCGTGATGGTACTCCAGTCTTTGTACAGGCACATCACGCGCCAAGGCTGTGCATTGAAGATGGTCTCGCTAGGACTCACCAAAAAGTAAAAAGTATTTATGTCTCCTCAGCATCTTCCCCTTTCTGGTCTTCCGGCTTCCAGAAATTGCACTTGGATATCTAGGCCGGGATCCGGACGGGGAACCAGGGAAGTTCTGTCATCTTCGTCTTGATACGTCCACGAGCACTCTCGGAACAGCTCTATGATCTCTGCCGTACTTGACCACCGTGCTGTCTCTGGGAAAGAATTTGCATTGCGTACATGAAGACAGAAGGGCGTGACTCCTTTTTCGTTGCTTGCTTACCAAGGAGGACGTGCTCGCGACTGAAAACTGAAGACGAGGACAGCACCGAGCACACCGCCTTTGCGGGCGCCCCCCATTGCACGTACTTACACTTCCATCAGCCTATGCCCACCAGAATGCATGGGGTTCAGATCAGCAATCTCGCCAGCATGCCATACATACATAGCCATTACGGATATCACTGGTCGCCGACGGATCCCACCGGCATCACGAGACGACGCGGCTCGAAGCCCCTCCACGTGGTGGTAGAGCCGTTGGCGGGTTCCTTATCGCATCGCCGTTGTCACTGGTGGCCCGAAAAGATGGTCTACAGCTGCTGCTTTGTTTTTTTTTTTTTTTTTTGGTCATAGTGCACTTTCATTCGCAGAACTTGACGTGGTTGACAGTACTTGAAGCAACAACGCGGTGCTGTCTATGTGACTCTCGCCAGTTCCGAGGCCGTTGTTAACTGCGTTTTGCAACTTTCGCTAGTTCTATTTGTGGGGTTGGACGGAGGGCCCCTGTGGGCGGTGATGAAGGCAATGAAAGTTTCCGCAATCTCGTCCAGTGGCGCCCCCTACCTGGGGCGAGTGATTGCGTAGTTGGTGAAGTGGCGTTCATGTCAATATATAGCTAACGTGGGGTAGATGATCAAATGTGGTGGCTTTGGTTGGACGGTAGGTGGTTTCGGCCGGTCAAATTTCAAACTTGATCCAAAAGAAGTCTAGGTGCCTGTGATATCACAGCGCCTAACGTTTCCTATATAAGATTTCCACGTACGACTGCCAGTAATAAGTACGTGGCCCAACTGGAAGTACCTCAAAGAAATGGCGTCGACCATCGTCGAGATACCACACGAAGTTCTAGAGACATTCACTAAATCAGATCAGTATCACAACTCCTTCTTACTCCATCCGGACGAGGGACTGGAGCATGCCTTGGAACACAGTGCGGAAAATGGGCTCCCTGATATCACTGTTGCGGCCTCCCAGGGCAAGTTCCTAAAACTTACGGCACTAGCTATTGGGGCGAAGAGAGTGCTCGAAGTGGGAACACTCGGGGGGTGGGTCTTGCTTCCCGCACCTCAACACGGTAGAAACAGGTCTAACGATCCCCTTCTTTTGGCATCCCAGATATTCGACTATTTGGATGGGTCAAGGGCTCCCAGAAGACGGAGAACTAATCACGCTGGAGATATCGGAAGTTAATGCCAAGGTAACGTTCTGCATCATCCCTAAAGTCCCCCACGCTCTCGAAATCACTAAACTGATCCGATGACGCCAATACAGATTGCGCGGGAGAATTTAGCCAGAGCGGGAATACGCAATGCCAGGGTCGTGGTAGGAAATGCCAAGGAGACCCTGGCGAGTCTTCCAACAGAGGAGCCCTTTGATTTGGTTTTCATAGACGCTGACAAGGAGGGTTACCCTAACTACTTTCTGGAAGCGAAACGTTTGGTCCGAAAGCATGGCGTCATTGTGGGTGTCTCGTATTCGATTAGGCTTCTGATACCACCTAACGTGTCGATACGTAGATTGTCGATAATGTCGTACGCAGCGGCCAGGTTGCTGATGAGACCTTTGCACGCGGTTGCAGCAAGTGCAGGGCCGTTCGTACACTGTTACAAATGCTGAAAGAGGACAAGGAAGTCGAAGCGACAACGATTGCGATAGCCAATGTGAAGGGTTATGACGGATTCTTGTATGCGATTAAATTGTAATGTCCTGTCGTACCCGGTCGGACTACACTTAAAGCGAGTAGTACATGTCGGAGCGCAAACTTATACATACCTTTTCAACGGTGCAAAGGCATAACCTGTTGTTTAGGATCAGTGACGAGGCCCATTCGAAACGGCAGACGACCTGAAGGAGCCTCGAATCGACGCACCTTTGTGTTTTGCCTCCTTTGTGCCCGCCAGTGCATGAGCCATCTCTCGAAGGTGACAAGGTGCTCGCCTCGTGATATCATCGGACGATGTACCAATGCCGAATACTGCAGGGGTTTTATACATTTGATCGTCAAATGCACGTGTGCACTAGCCATCCAGGCCAGCTTAACATCCAGTTCCCCTTTGTGTATAAAGCCATCCATCCCTCCGGGACGACATTGTCCGCCGTGACGGTCACTGAGTATCATCCGAAACCGCGTCGCTTCCCTGATCCAGGCACAAATAGGTGTTCGTTGTTCGTGCTTCCAGATTAAATCTCCCAGCCATCAGCAATGCTGCGCCTCTCACACCTTAACCAAGGCCACCCAAGAGACCCCTGCGTTGTACCACGGAACGGAATGTATTTTCCGAGTTGCATCTGTGAAGACGTGTTTAACTTCTTGAACCAGGAGCCAGTAACCCCGCCGTCCGTGGAGACCGGTTGGCTGTTCATGTAAACCAACCGTGGATAAGCGAGGAACATGACTGTCATGAGATCCGGAGGTGTTGGATTTCGTGGAGCGGCGCAATTTGGTACTGCCAGTCACCAGTTGTCGTGCAGTTCATAGCGATAAACTCAAGCGTTCCTCGCACCGGGACGGGTGCTACCAAGATCGTATGTACTTGATAAGCGATACACCCGAGGGCCCATCAAGGCGACCTGGCACCGCCGTATGACCGACGACAATGCGAACGCTGGTTCTCTTCAAGACATCCAGAGACCTGTCGGTACTAGCGACACAAGCCATGACAGTAGACCTGCTGTTTCCTCCGGTGAGTCTGCGATCACTTCCACGGAATTTGGTGAACGCACGCGTCCCCTTATGATGTAAGTGTATAGTACCGTGTGTAAATGGTCGACGCACCTTCTGCAGCAGGTACGAGTACGCAGCCTACAAGCCTCGTGGAGAGCGTTTAAATCCGCAATGGCCTCGTGTTTAAAGTTGTCTCGACGGACTCGACGTCGAGCTCGAAAGAACCAAGTGCGTTCAAGTTAACGTCGCTCAAGGACTACACGAGAGGGTCCGCTTCGACAGGTAAGAGTCTCTGTGTAGCAACATAGATAGGGACGAAGGGGAGGAGTGCAGTGCATATTGCGATACTGAGTAAGCTCGTCAGTTTACAGGTGCGAACACGCAGTTTGGTGAGAATGGTTTTTCTCAGACCTCGGGGTGGTATCCGCAAATGGCGTAGACAGTCGGCTTGAGGATGAAGGGGAAGATGAGTTCGGAGTGAGGGTGAAGACCAAGCGACTCCGCACGCCCAAATCGGACTTTCAGCCCACTCAACCAACACACGGAACAGGTACTCACCACGACACTAGATGCTAGTCTAGATCTGCAGTTGTTGGCTGCGATAGGCACTGACAGACGTAGTGGTAAGGAAAGTCGAGAGAAATTGTGCTGAGCCGTGCGCGAACGTCGTCAAAATGGATTTGACCATGACCAGACGGGTTCCTTTGATTCTCTGGGTTCATCATTCGTACAAGTCGGGGTAAGCCCAACCGGCTCTTCCCCTTACCACTTTCAAGTTTCAGCGTTCAACCGTCGCATATTTAGCACGATGGCCTAACTACACCGCCTTGCATTGGAGGTCAGAGCACCTCGTCGCCTTTGTCCTCAGATACACCAACGGTATGCACATTGATGCCATCCTCCTTCGCACCAGACCACTACCCGACGCTATTCAGAGTTCAGACTACGCGTCATTGAATAAAGCGTTGGCGGCGGTGGCACGTCTCGAGAAGGGGTTCTCGGCGACCGTTGGCTTTTTCATCTTTATCTGCGCGCAAGCAACTTTACCATAATAAGAGAGTCTTTGTCGCAAGTTGCAACTCTCTTGATGCCACCAAACACCGGACGGACAACGAGGGGGGCATCAACTCGTCCGTGTTGCAATCACTCTCGTTGGAAGGTGAGCTTTAGCTCATCCTTGCCCCACATTCAAATTCATTAGGTGGCTTCCTCTGCAGTTGGGCGTGGACATGTTCGGTCACATGCGAGAACCGACAGTATGCTGGCTCGCTCGGTGGCCAATGAACAAATGCCCTTACTACGATGTCGTCCAAAGACGAGAAGTAATATCCTGTGGATACCCATACGGTGCTCCGCATGGACAATCCGACGACGACGACTTACGAGTGGGAATTACTCTCAACAGAGAGGTACAGGCAATGATTCGCAGCTTTTCACTTATTTCGTGGATCAGATGACGCAAGCTCTAATTAAGAAGATTGCGGACCGAAAGAACGCATCATCTCAGAATACGTACGAGATGTGTTAACTCTATTCAGCTGGAGCGCTGAGGGTGTGGCGTGTCGAATTGCGATACATCGTATTCAATAATAAATTCTATCACGATGTTCCAGAATGCTCACAATTCGTACATTGGACCCACAGCTCTGGCCGGAACACTCTGACCTAAGATCATAACCGCGACGCACAAATCGACCCTCCCCCCCCCTCGATCAATACGATGGTAAGTCTTCGGTTGACTGAGAGATTCTTCCCCCTTCGCAGCTACTTTGCTTGGACTTTGGACTTTTCATCTTGGTTGTATTACGTGACAGTTCTCCATATGGCCTTTTCTCCATGCCGTGCCTTATGACTTCTTCGGGGACACCGGGTATGGTGTTCTTCGCCCATATAAAAACTCTTGATATGCTAGACCGGGCTTTGCTATCGCCACTATCCACTTTCAGCAAGTCTTGTTCATAATGTCGACTTCGAAAAACTCCCGCACAGTAACTTCATGCATTGGTAGCAACGTGCCCATCAATCATTCCGTCAGTGCCCTATCATTTTGCTACTCGGCCAACTTGGCTGAATGAATGAGCGTCGAATCAGTAGAGCTCCGGAACTAATGGTGTCGAGCTGGTGTTTTACCACTCAAATAGGGTGGTGACAGCGTCGTTCCGCGAGTATACCGGAGAATTTTTGCTAGGAATAGAAAGGCTCAGTGATAATTGGGCCAGCTTGGGCGAAGGCTTCTGCCTGAACTTATCCCGCTACAAGCAGGATTGACGATGAGACCTACTTGACAGTATTTGAAACCGTGGTCGATCGGGAACCTAGTCAAGGCTTCTGCCTACTACAAGACGGGATTGGCGATGAGACGTACTTGACAGTATTTGAAACCATGATCGAGGATACGGTGACTTCGATCGTGTTGCAGTACGGTGTCGATTCGCTAAGGTGTGATCGCATAGGTATTTTTCAATCTCTCTGTCGCTGCCCCTTTGCTTACACGTTCAACGTTCCCCTTCTGGTACTGGGCTGCGGCGGTTACACCATTAAAAGTTGGACGTATAAGACTGCTATGCTCGTTGGCGCAGAGATGCCGGACGAACTGCCGACCACCGTCAAAGACCCTTTCTTCCGCGATTCGCAATAGGAACTTCATTCCCCTGCTGACAAAGTATGGTGGAAAACTGGAACCTCTCAATATCATCACAGAAGATTATTATCAGTCCCTGAAACAATCTCAGGTATCTGCAGTGTGCTTCCAGTATCGCCATACAAGAGATACAGCCAGATATGGAGTGGCTTACTTGCTGATGAGGGTAAGAATTAGGAGGAGAGGGAGGAAGAACGGGGGGATTGGGTCCATGGGGGAAAGAAGGTGTGATAAGTGTATCTCCAGACATGAGTATTTCGAAGGCGATAATAGCGTGGAACAAGACAGCCGTCCGTAACTCGACCACGAGCATACTCGGTTCGAGGATCGCGGATCCCGAATTAAATTTCATGTTTCCTGCCTGAAAAGATGGGTAAGCAAGTGGAGCTGATGAGAGTGAGGGCCGCGAGGTAAGGTGGCGAAGAAGGACAAGGATATGCCGGTATTGGCAGTGAGCCCGAAGCCGAATTTCATTGAGCCAGCAGCGCTGGTGGACGCCGGTAATAACATGGGGTGTACCTTGTGTGTTATAATCTGCACTGGTCTATTATCCGCTGTATTTCCGCCGTTGGGGAATGAATCACATCAAGCTTTGAGAAACTTGAATGGGCAATCAATATTACCCTAGACTCCGTTTCATGATAAACGACGAGAATGCATCACCGCGCAAATTGATCGGACCCTACAAGTTTCAGAATTTGGAGCCAAGTTAACATTCCGCCTCACTATATATCCCTAACCTGTCATCCGATGAATACAAAACCCAGTAGAGTGGATGAATGCCTTGGGTTCACGATGGTCGCTTCCTTTCATTCATGGGGACAGTGCGGACGGTCGCCCACGTGAGTGAATACGCCGCACAAATTTGGTCCATGCTGGGAGCACCGTGGAGCCTGGAACACTGCTCGTTTCGTCAACTGATCCTAACTGTCGGTCTCAGTACGGTCACTGTTGTGCAAAGAACGCTCACATGAACTTGAAATGAGTGCTAGATGTCTATAACATGGAAAGCATTCATTGCTCCCTAAGTGGGCCTTTGTTGCAGCAGTGCCAAAACACACAGGTAAACCATGGACGACACAGCCTGACAGTACCCACCCTGGTAAAACCTCACCGTGCCCGTTACCAACAGCACCCAACTCTCCGTGTACCTGTGAACGTTAATCCGGACTACCCCTACCTGTGATATCTAGACGTGGCCAGTTCCGAGAATCAATTCAAGTGCTTTTCGAAGCTAGGACTCGAAGAATTCAAGCGACGGTGCCACGGTAGCAGGAACACATGTCCATGAGAAGACAGCAACGATCCGCAGAGGGACCAGACTAGAGCTTCCTATGGCACTGCGCAGTGGCAGGGATGGGACAGAGTACTCGAAGAGGAACGGGTGAAATGCTGACTATGGCAATACCAGACTGTAATCCAGATGGACGTGTTGGATACCGAGGCTTCTGAGATAAGCACACGGACCGCCCAGCCCCCCACCTGCAAGGAGGATTGCCATGTCTCTCAATTTGATTCGATACTATTCCCTGCGGACCAGCTAGCTGAGAAGTCGCGGATGTGAGCTCCGGGAATGCGGGGTAATTATAGAATGTGGAGCACTCGTTCCCAAGCGAAATGGAGTGCGGTCGGAGATGGCATCCTAGAGTTTACAAGCTGTGACGTTAACACAAGTCTGAAAGCGCTCCTGTGTCATATACGCCGCATTTTCCCCACTTGCGTCTGAGCACATGCTGAATATGATACGTCCTGTCGCTATATGTGGGCCGGAAGTTAAAAGATATGAGTGTAAGTTCATTATCGTGACACTATAAATGAAAAGATAAGTTTGAGTATGGAATTCTGGAAAAGTCTTGCACGGGGAGTCTCCAAGAAGTCGAGCTGGAAAGTTGGACCTCACTGTGATAAGTATCATCGAAACCCCCTGGAGTTACGATGGTGGGGAAGCTCGCTTGGAGCCTGCAATATTCTGCCGGTCAGTGAATGCTGAAGTTGGTGAATGTCCACTAATGGATAACCTTCCCTCGTCACTAAGGTGGAATTACCAACCTTGGCTTGCAATAATCTTAAATAATTACTCGAGGACTGATCTGGTGTCGGCAACGTTCGAAACACCTGGTGTAATATATCATTTTGCCTTCTAAAGTCAGATGAAATCGCGCCACCATATTATCGTCCGTCCGAGTCCGCAGTTGGATATCATACTATGATATCATGGGGCAACGGAACGCCTGGCGGAGGGGTTCATGATCAACATTTAATTGTTTAATGTACGTTTGCGCGAGCCCTCCAGGCCAACTTACCTTCCAGCGAACATTCGCTTATAAAGAACATCTCTCTTTGACGAGAGCGTTTCTGGCCATTATGACTGGATATCGTTGCTCATCGGACAGATGCCAGAACACTACATTGCTCCAGTTGTATCCAGGTGTGTTCATTGACTGCGTATCCAGAGTTCCGCCTACCGTTGGTCAATGCAGCACATCTAAAACCTTAATGAATTCCACCCAAGAGGCCCCTGCATCGGGAAAACGATTGGTATGTATTTTCCGAGCCGCATCATTGAAGACGAGGTTGACTTTCTGAATGAAGAATCAGTATACCTGCTGTCCGTGGACTTTGTGCCTTCACACAGATCCCCAGGGCTGGGAATGCTTGGACCTTATCAACTGCGGAACTGCCCCCTACCACTTCAAAAATCAGCATGGTATCACAAATATGGGTCGCGAAGTCGAATTAGTTTGTGTGTGGCAGGGCTGTGGATGCCAAGTTACTAGACACAATTACGTCCGTCACGTCCGTGAGCATCACCTCGGACACGACCGGGTGTCTGCTCACACAAGCCAACCTGTTTGACGGCCAGAGGGTGAATCGTGCAACCATCGTGGAGGGGAAGGGAACATGACTGCCGTGGAGTCCGAAGGTGCTGGATGCGATGGAGCGACATAAATTGGTATTCCCATCACCAACTGTCGTACAGCTCTAGCGATTAGCTCGTACTTCCCTTACACACGGTTAGGTGACACCAAGGATGCATATACTTCAAATCCCCAAACCGATGCATCTATTTACACAGACGCCGAGGGCCCAGGACACTTGGTGCTTATCAACTGTGGTACCGCCCTGACCGCTTCAGAAGGGGCAAGGTATCATAATTATGGGCTGCAAAATCAAGATAGTCTGCGTGTGGCAAAGTGGTGAATGTCGCGTTGTCAGACAAAGCTACGTCCACTGCACCTGTCAGCATTGTCTCGGACGGTACCAGGAGGCTGCTCATGTAAATCAACCTGTCATAATGCCTGGGAGGATGAGTTTTTGAAGCGTCATGGACGGCTTGGATACATGCATCATCCGCCACTGCATGTATATCATTGATGTTACGGTGGGCCAGAACGAAGACACTAGATGAGACGGTTCAGCTGTCGTATAGTCATAACTATACGCACACCCCTCGCATGGGCTACGTACCCCTAAGGACGTGGACTTCATAACCGATACACCCAAAAGCCCGTCAAGGTGACCTGGCACCGCTGAAAGCCCGACGACAACGTAAAAGCTGGTTCTCATGAAAGCACCAATCGACTGTTCAATACTGGCAAGGTGGTAGCACCTGCCATAACAGCAGTCCTGTTGCCTCCCGATGGACCCGCGAACACTTCCACTGTTGCCAAGGGAGACAGCCGACCTGGTAATCCTACGCGCCCCCTGACATGCCATGTGTAAACAATGGATGCAACATCTGCGACGTGCACGGGTACGCAGCCTACGAGTCCCGTATAGAGTATTCGACTACGGTAGGTCGACGTCTTTATAGCTGTCTTGACGAACTCAAACTCGAGCGCGAAAGAGACAGGTGTGTCTGAGTTGACATTGCTCGGAGACCACGCGGAAGCGTCCACTTCGGTAGGTAAGAGTCGATGTGTAACAGCACGGGTGGGGACAAAGAAGAGTGTGGCATATGCCGAGATGCTGAGTAGACTCGTCAGCTTGCGGATACGAACACGCGATTTGGGTGTGGACGGCTTTTCAGACTGAGTGGTGGTATCAGAGTCTGAAGTAGACGGACCGCTTGAAGGAGGAGAAAACGAGTTTGAGGCGAGAGTGAGGACGAATGCGTTCGGCGTAACGTGGATGGCAAAGAGGAAAGGAAGTAGGTATCGCTCTCCAAAGGCGGTTTGAGAGGCTGCACATCCAACCAGTGCAAAATGAATCAGCCCACTCAACCGACACACGGGAATGCGTACTGACCATAACATTAGATGCTAGTCTAGATCCGCCGATGTTGGCTGCAATAGGTGCCGACAGATGTATGAGGAGGAAAGTTGAGAGAAAAATGGTGCTGAGCCGTGCACGAGCGTCGTCAAAATGGACGACGCAGTGACTGCTGGTTTTCGATTGCTTGATGCCGGCAAGACGGGACCCGTTGTCGCCGAAGAAATTTCTAGAGCCATGGTGTTACAAGTCAAGCTTCAAGCCTGAAAAGAATGAGCATCAGCGAGCAGTTTTCGGATGCGAGCAAGTGGAATGGGTTTTCAGACTGCAGGGAGACAACCGCGTCCGACGCAGACAGATAGCTTGAAGGAGAGAATGAGGACGGCTCGCCTGGCCACCGTCGGCGTAATGTAGATAGCGAAGGACAAAAAGCAAGTGTCACTCTTTAGTCCGGTTTGACAGCACTCCCTCCCTAGAAGCTGTATATCCACAGATCCAAGCCGAGTTGGCCCATTCAGGGGACAGAACGGTACTGACATAACACCATATGGTAGTACAGATCCACTAGTAGGTGCAGAAGGATGAGACAAGGAAAGTCGAGAGAAATGACGCCGGGGCATGTGTGAGTGTCGTCGAAATGGACGACACAGTCGTTCCTAGTTCCCCAGTGCTTGATGCTGGCAACGTTGGTTCCTTCATCGCTGTGGGATTCTCTGGGTTTATAGTGGTACACGTCAAGCCTGAAAGAAACTAGTGCCAGTGTACAAAAGAGATGGACCAAGTCGAAGCAGTGGCAGTACCCTACTTATACGCCTTGCCTTCCAACCACCACCTGGCACTACATACCGTCGTCGTCTATCTCTAGACACACCGATAGTATGGGCACTGAGACGGGACTCGTAGCAGTTGTACGCAGAGACCGTGTTTACGGTCCCACTAGACCGCCTACGTGTCACGGAAGTGTTGGTAGTGCGCGATGTGGTACGTTTCGCATACATAAATCTCAATCATACAAAAATCGGCCATCATAGCTCGACTGAAACGAATGCTGAAGCCACAGATCATCAGGTGGTCGTCGACCCCTTCGTCATCAGATTTCGAGTGCAGCATAGGAGAGCCAATGAGGTTGCGATTCTAGCACCGCCACTGAACATCATACGAAATGTCGATCGAGAAGCCACATTGTCATCACTTTCATTGGAAGGTCGAGCTGACTTCGGAAGACCATCACCGCGCGGCATCACTTGCTTCGCTTCTCTTCCACCCGACGTCTCGGGGGATGAGCTCTAGCCTATCCTTCTCTCCCGTTAGGCAAACTTCCTCCTCAATATACCACTGGCACACGTACTATATTCCACGGACTCATCTTACCGGCCTTCCCATCAATTTTTTGAAAAGAGTTGTAAGGAAATTCTGCCCTTCCTTTCCAAGTCGGTTCTCTAGCCGAATCATCCGACTGAAGAAATACTGCATCTTTGCGCAAGTTACGAAGTACTGATGTCCTGAAAACAAGGCATGGAATCGTTTTGTATCTCGGATTTTTTCTTGAAAATCTGTACTTCACTTTCTAGCATCTAGCTGCAGCAGCTTTGGTACTACCTGACCTATCCTCCATCGACGGCGAGGCGTACCCGACCGTATGATAAAGGATACAGTGAGGGCATTTCGCCCAATCGCGATCTTGTTGACATGCGATGCCGATTCGTCAAGGTGCGATAGATTAGGCGCCTTCAACCTTTCTGTCGCTGCCCATGAATGACTGAACTTTGTCCAGAAATTACACCGTTAGAAATGTTGGTTCATGTCGGACTGCACAAGATTGCTGTCCTTGTTGGTGCAAAGATACGAAGCGACCTGCCGACTGGCCTCTGACTCTTTCCTCCGTGACTTGCAATGGAAACTTCATCCCCTGCTGACAAGCAGAGTGGAGACCCAGGAAACCCTAGTGCATCTCCAGGCATGAGCATTTCGAAGGCGATAACGACGTGAACCAGATGACCGGTTGCTGCCGTCGGGCCCGAAGTGAAGTTCGGCTTCTTCTAGCGTACGCAAGCTCCGAACCAAACGTACCCCCGATCGAGGATGGGTAGAGCAAGCGGGTTTAATGGGAGGGAGAATGGGGAAGTAGATGAACCTGGCGGTCCTTCGTCAGCGAAGCCTGGAAAGACGAGGGATAGATTAAGGTCCCATGTGAATTTTCGTGGTAGGATAGTGGAGAAGGGCAACTATGTAGATATGGATGCAGATGCTCGATGCTGAGCACCAGATGGACTTTTCAGAATCTTGGATTTGAGCTAGCTAGCGACGCTAGCAAATTGACCTGTGGTTTATTTTGCGTATAATCTACGCGAGTCCACTTCGTTTCTGCAGCAGTCGGTCTACGAGCTTACGTTAACTTGGATGGTAATCGTCGGCTCCCGTGAAGCAAGACCACTCATCATGATAGTGTTGCCGTCGAACCGAGCTCAACTCGAAGTAAGTTTGCTTCGATTCGAATTTCACGTCAGTTCGGCCAGTTCGACAGTGCGAAGTAGAACGAAGTATAAATTGGACTGTAAGCAAAGTGGCACGTACCATAATGGGCTAAGATAGGGCAACAACGCGATTGGATGGAGTGTTGTAGCAACTTCGTTCGAGCTCAGTTTGTTATACTTTAGTAAGTCGAGGTGCGGTCAAACTACCACTTCGATTCGACTTGGTCTGGTTCGCAGCAACACTAACTTAGTGATAGTAATTAGTAGTATAATTTTAAGGGGGTTGTTCTAAGTCAGAACTCGAGCTGGGAACCACGACGCACGTTCGTAAGGAGGGTTGCCTACCGCGCCATGACGACTCGAATAGGAATGGTTTGAGTGCTAAAGCCTGCCAACCTGCCACTGCATGGGAGGAGGCCATGCTGTAGGCTGGTCTTGCGCCACCCTCAATTTTTGGGGTGCGGAAACCAAAGTTTGCCTTCCGTATATGGCAATATAGCAGACCCCGCGGTATAAACATAAACTAAAACTCAGCTGACCCACAACTCAACGTGTCCACTACTGTTGTCCCCTTCGGGGTGACATACGTAAAAATTGGAACGATACAGAGAAGATTAGCATGGCCCCTGCACAAGGATGACACGCTGTTCCGGAGTGGTAGACCTACGGGTCTCAATATTTATTTTCCTTTTTTTTCCACTGCTTACCATACATACATGCGCACCCACCTAGCACTGGTTTTGATCGACCGATCGATCATATACCCATTTGGTAATGGTGCTCTGACGGATTCGTACCTAAACCCACACTGAACTTTCAGCGAAAAGTACTTCGGCATCCACTCCCAACTCCGAGAATGTAACCCAACCAGGGATCGCCGACGGGGGAGAAACTTCAGCGATTGGTTTACTTCCACGCAAAAGTCATGAATTGAACTGTGTGGTATCTGTCGTGGCAGCCTGGTATGTTGTCACATTACTGAACGCTTTTGTCGATACACCCCCGGGTGGCTCCCCTATTCAAACCAGCTTCCATTCATTTCCGATTTACAAGGCCCTCCAGCCTTACAGACCGGTTTGCCTGCCCTCGTTGACACCAGGGGTGATGTACCTTTTCATATCCCGGAGACACTCCAGTCCGTGTCTGCTATCTTTAATATCACTGGACACCGGTGCTAATTCAATCACCAATGTACGTTGACACGAGCCCTCCGAACCAGTTTGATTTCTGGTCGAGTAGTGATTCCGTGAGGAACGTGTCTGTCCACCACGATTGGATTCTTGGGACATTACATCCTGCCCAATCTATAAAGACCCCCTCAGGATGCGGCGATTCACCGTAACTGGACAACAGACAGATGTCGACACACCACGTTAGTCCAGTCGCAAACAGGTGGGTTCGTCGTTCATGCTTCGAGAGATTTCCTGACTGGTGACAATACAGCACATCCTACACCTTAAGCGAGGCCATCCAAGAGGCCCCTGCATCGGACAATCAAACAGTACGTATTTCCTGAGTTGCACTCGTTGCGTCGACAATAGCTTCTTAGACTACACAGAACCAATATACCTGCTGTCCGTGGACTTTCTGTCTTTACACGGATCCAGAGGGCCGGGAGTGCTTGGAACTTATCAACTGCAGTACCGTCCCGGATCACTTCAAAGATAAACATGGTATCGCGAACTTAGCCCGCGGTGTGGAGCTGGTCTGTGTGTGGCAGGGCTGTGGGTGCCGAGTTATCAGACACAACTACATCCGTCACATCCGTGAGCATCACCTCAGACATGCTCGGGGGGTTGCTCATGCAAACCAACCCGTCGTACACCTGGGAGGATGAGTTATTCGGGGGTTATTGGGGGGGGGGGGGGGGCATGACTGCCGTGGAATCCGCGCGAAGGAGTTGTGCTCGGTACACTTGATTCGTTACTCTTGTTTTTTTACCGCCGTGTAAATTACGAGCGTAACCGTAGGCTCAGAGTAAGTAAAGGTGACCTTGAAGGGTAGCAGATACCTTTCGTTCAACCTCGTCATTGTGGGCGGCGCATTACTTTCCATGGGCATGCCTCCCCTTTTCCTTCCAACGTTGCTTAGAATACTGCCATTAGGCCTATATCGGGGAGCACTGGATCCAGATAAAAACCGCGCCCCACTGCGGACCGGTGTGCGCCGCGTACTACTTCGAACAGATACGAGAGGGGTGCCTCTTCTCACGTGCGATAGCGATGACACCCACCTACGTCTCGGCTAGGAACGAGGCTCTCGCCTTCGCGCCGGGACTTCTTCGCCTCTATATAAATAGTTCCCGGGGTCCCTTCGCCGTGGAAGGTGATAGCCATCCACATACAATAGCAGCTCTTCAAAGAAAGATAAATACACGAGTGATTGTCCACCGTTTGACGTCAAAAGCAGGGAATTGCCGGACCCTGCTCAGCGTTGCCACCGCGGTTGACGTGAGGTGTGGTCGATCATTGATCATCACTGAACAGAGTTGTACATCTCAGTAGAATTATAAAAGGAATATCAAGTACGTATTCACTTTTAACCTGCAAGGGAAGGCGGAGTAAATGAGAAAAAACGTGCCTATAGAACGGCGAAACTGTTGACGAGCGTCAATTATGGCCTGTCTGGCGCACATTAAGGGTAGACTTGAATGCGATGTCACGAGAGCAGTTGTGTAGGGTCTAGGTTGACCGCAAGGACAGCATTAAATTTATTACGCAGACTCACGAGCAGCTGTGCTTCAGCGGTCCTTCAATGGATCCAATGGAAAAATGACCAAATCATGATGTTCGGGACATAACCCTGTTGAGACCCCACGGTTATCTACCAAAAAGGAAACAAAGGTCGAGTTGAGAAAGTTGAAATCTCGATCGAAGCATAATTAGATGAGAAGACGATGCATTCGGAGCCTACCGGCCCCCTCGCCCGGTGACATGGCGTCGGTGAACCTTGCTGGTTTCCGTTTATCAACGGAAGCAATTTGAACAACGAAACACCACACCTGTGTAGCGTGTTTGTCGGGAATCATTGCACATGACAGGTGGGGAGAACGAGCTTTGATGGCTTGATCAGCGACGGTAAACGGGCGTCAGGAAGTTCTCCCAGAAAATTCCCAAGGACTATTATGTAAATAATTACTCATGGCGACGTAACCTGTGAAGTTACGAACCGAATCAGCGTATCAAGACTTCTTCGCATGGCCAGTGGCTGTGGCAGAACCAACCTGAAGAACAGAAACACGTGTCGTGGCACCTGAACAGTAGTCTCGGTATCCGAGGTTTTGGTCTTCGCCTCAGGAGGAAACCTGGTCCTCCGGGTTCTTCCCAGGCGTACGGCAGGTTGGTTTGCCTTTGCAGTCATCCGATCGTGACCCTCACTGGTGTGCGGTGTCTGATAACGTGGACCCACAAGTTGGCCACACGCAGACCAACTCGACTTCGCAGTCTCAGTTTTGGGCGGTACCACAGTTGATAAGGTCCAAGCATTCCCAGCCCTCGGCGTCCGTGTGAAGTCGTCAAGAAAGCGCAGAGTAGAAAGTGTGTGTATCCACCTGTTCCGACTTGGGTGGCCTCGGTTAAGATGTGACTCGTTGGATGTGCTATATCACTAACAGCTGGAAAACCTTGGAAGTGCAACTAATCAACATACCTGTTTGCGGCCGGACGACGGCGGTGTACTGGCATCCGTCCATCGTGCAGTGATATCCAGTTGTCGCAGACATACACACACCGTTGTCCCTTTACGCGCAAAGCCCACTGGATATTGAATTAGTCTGGAGGGATCAAGTAGACGTGCATTTATTAGACTGCTGTAACGTTCTGGCGCTGGTCCGTCGCAGTACGATATCATGATAGCCAATTACAGGAGGCGGAGGTGTTGTTTCGCCACCATCCGACGTCAAAATTTAGAGATAATTCCTTAGTCGTACCGCACGCTCGCGGACGTGTTCCCTCGTCGCAGGTTGACCTGTGGGTGTGTTACGCATGTTTGAGCAATAGCTGTCCAGCAGACGACGGAGAGTATTTGGGAAGCTACCGGGCCGGTTGAAGAATGATTCGACGCGATGCCAACAAGGTTAGGACCATTACCTGCACTCCCACACCAGTGATCTGTGCCTTAATGTGTCTGCCCACCCTTCCCCGTTTCAGTCTTCGGAACATGGAAGATGGACTGTTCAAGAGTCACGCACCACGGAGGCTTTGAATATATAACTACCCTAATATCCGAAGAAACTGGGGTCAGAAGATTCTGCGGTATGATTTAGTGCTCCAAGTTACCATATGTATATCATCGGTGTTGCCACAAGTATGGAGACACTTCAAGATGAAATGGTTCAGCTATCGTACAGCTCTTAACCAAACACTCGTGCATCCCTCGCACACCGCTACGCGCCACCAAAGACGTATGTACTTCACAACCGATACACCCAAGCGCCCATCAAGGTGGCCTGGTATCGCCGTACGACCGACGACAGCGCAAACGATGATTCTCTTGAAAGCACCCAGAGGCCTGTCAATACCGGCAACGCAGCGACACCAGCAACGACAGCAGTCCGTCTGTTGCTTCTGATGAGTCCGCGATCACTGCCACGCGGAGATGGCCGACTTGGTAAACCCACACGTCCCTTGATGTACCGCGTGTAAAGGATAGAGGCGCCTTCTGCGGCATGCACGAGGACGCAGCCCACAAGCCCCGTATACAGCACCCAACTCCGCAATGGCCAAGTCTTTATGGCTGTCTTGACGAATTCGAAGTCGAGCTCGGAAGAGCCGAGTGGGTCCAAGTTGACGTCGCTCGCAGACCGCGCGAGATAGTCTGCCTCGGCGGGTAACAGCCTATGTGTAGCAACGTGGATAGGGACGAAGAGGAAGAGTGCGGCATATGCCGAGATGCTGAGTAGACTCGTCAGCTTGCGGATACGAACACGCGATTTGGGTGTGGACGGCTTTTCAGACTGAGCGGTGGTATCAGAGTCTGAAGTAGGCAGACCGCTTGAAGGAGAAGGAGATGATGAGTTTGAGGCGAGAGTGAGGACGACCCGCTTGGCTACGCTCGACGTAACGTGGATAGCGAAGGGGAAGAGAAGCAGGTATCGTTCCCCAAACGCGGTCTGGTAGTACTCCCTTCCTAGCAGCTGCACATCCAACCGGTGCAAACTGAGTCAGCCCACTCAACCGACACACGGGAATGCGTACTGACCATAACACTAGATGCTAGTCTAGATCCGCCGATGTTGGCTGCAATAGGCGCCGACAGATGTATGAGAAGGAAAGTCGAGAGAAATGGAGCTGAGACGTGCGCGAGCGTTGTCAAAATGGACGATGCAGTCACTGCTGGATTTCCATTGCTTGATGCTGGCGAGACTGGACCCTTTGTTGTCGAAGAATTCTCTGGATCCATGGTGTTACAAGTCAAGCTTGAAAAGAATGAGCCTATCAGTGGGCTACCAGACTATGTAAGCCAAAGTGGCTCTGCCTGTAGTTACACACCTTGCTTTTCGACCACCACCTGGTCAACCACAATGGTGCAGGGCCGTCTGACGATACCACCCACCACTGGGAGTCACAGCACATCCTCGTCGCCGCTGTCTTCAGAAATACCAATGGTATGCACACCGACTCCACCCTCCATTGCACCGGACCACCACTCAACGACATTCAGACTACTTACGCCATACAGGACCCCGCGGCAGTTGTAGAAGTTGCGCTTGCAGTCCAATTGGAACGATTACGGGCCGCGGAGGCGTTGGCAGCCCGTGACAATGTGGTGGTACGTCTCGAGGACGCATATACCTCAGTTAGACAGAAATCAGCTATCATATCTCGATTGGAACGAGAACTCGAGATTCTCAGGCGGTCGTCGACCCCTTCATCAATGAACCCGAGTGCACTACAAGATATTCAATGCAGCGATTCTTGCACTGATGCCGAAGGCCAGACGGACGACGAGAAGAGTGTCAATTTGGAAAGACATGTGAGAGAAATGCACCCGGGAATTCTTTCATCTGCGTGTCGATGGCCTTCGGAATCCATCACTCGGCGATTCTATACGGTGATTGATTATTTCTCTGCTAGGTACGTTCCGACTCGCCATCCTCCTGGGTACGAGTCACAACACCACCCAAAACTACATGTTTGGGTGGTCATACTGCACATACCTCACGGGTGTCGGACAAGCTTGTTCCTATCGTAAATGACGATTTCAAGGAGAAGGTGAGTGGATATATGCGGCTGACCGACGGAATGGTTCCGTACGCTCGTCCAGATTGCAACGTCATCGCTCTCGTTGGAGGGTGGAGTTGAGAAGATCGTTGCTGCACGGCATTCGATACTTGCTGCGCTTCCCCTTCCATCCGACATCCCGGAAGAAGAGCTGCAGCCTATTTTTCTCCCACATTTATATTCATTAGGCGATTTCTTCCGCAATACCACGGGCGTGCGTGTGATTTTCCAGCGTATTTGTCTTACTGACCCTCGCGTCAAGACTTTGAAGAACTTGTAAGGATATTCGATCCTCTTTTCCTAGTCGGTCTCTCTAGCCAGAATCACCAGACTGAAGAATTACCGCATCTTGGCGCATGTCACGACGTACTGGTGTCCTGACCGGGAAGAACATGGATACTTTCTCACTCCGGTTTTCAAGTGTATCACAAATCCGCGCGTCGTCACTGCGCATCGGTGGTTGGCCGTGGACGTGCTTGGTCGCATGCGAGAACCGACTGGTACGCCGGCTAGCCTTGCAGTCGGCAAACGAATGCCCTTACTGCGATGACGATCTTCTTTACAGAATGCTTCTATTACAAGGACGGGAAATGGTATTACGCGGGTACATACAGGGCGTTTCGCATGGACGATTTGACGACTCAAGAATGGGAATTGCTCGAGACCGAGGTACAGGAAATGATATGCGACATTTTCGCCCTTCACGTGGACGTTTGCAGACTACACAAGCATTGATCAAGGAGACTCTCGCCGGCCGGAAGAACGTGTCACCTCAAAACACATACGAGACAGGTCAGCTGTATGCTGTTGGAGCCCTGAGGGTATCCTGTGTGGGACTGCAATGCATTGGATTCAATAATGAGGTGTACCACGCTGTTCTGGAACAGTCACGATTCGTCCATTGGACTCGCAGCTCCGGATGGACCGCCCCGACCCCACGCGCCGGTCAACACGATACAAGCAGCGACGACGGCAAATCTTCGGTTGACTGAGAGATTCTTCTCCCTTCACGGCTACTGTGCTTGGACCCTTTATCTGGGGCGTGTACGTGACAGTTTTTCGAGTGGCCTCTTTTTCTCTGTTGCTCCGCAGTGTTAAGTATGTCGCGTAGGTAGTTTTGGAATGCGCGACGGGACAATTGAAAGTAGTGGTCGTCTCGCTGTTGCCTGAAGCCATGTTTGAAAATTGGATGTTTGCTTTGGGGTAGTAACATGAACTAATTGTCAGTTATTACGTGCGTCGTCACTATGATAGATTCATAGCCATGTCCCAGAAACTCTTCTCCAAGTCTGTGCATCTCTCCCAGGCAGCCAACCACTCAGCGTAGCGTGAAGCAGAAGGAGGATCCGCCGCTGCACGACTTTCTATCGTTTCTGCGGTGCTCGCGATCAGGGAAGGCCGGGTGGAAGAACGGGCCTTCTCACCAAGACCGACTTTGACTGCATTCTGAAAGTCCTCTCCGGAATAATCTTCCATCCACTTCAAATACGGATTTCCTTCCCACACGACCCAGGAGTTCGGCTTCTGCGCTTCCCTCTTCAGCCACAAGCCAACTTCACCATATCCAAGGAGGCAAGCAGCCAGCACCATTATCAATCTCATTGTATCACCTGAAGATCGAAGCGACTTAGTACGCCACGTTCTACATGGTAAGCGCCACGCACCCTGAAGCCCCGTGTCGAGAAGGAAAGCACCGTAAGCCGTAGTCGTGGACGATTCTGGCGTCAACTCTAGCTCCTCTTTAGTAATGCCCCACTGCGCACAGTAGGACGTGTGCATGGAACTCTCTTTAGCAATATGCAACACAATACGTGTCGCTGCCAAGATCGGAGCGAAGTTGTCGGACTTTGCGGCGAGGAGGCTGTACCGGGTGTTGAGAACGGTAACGAAATCAGCACCACTCAAAACCTACGCATGTGCTCTGGCATAATACTTCAAATAATGATAGTCTTGCCTGTTTCTTAGTGAGAAGTAGAGTACGTCGGTGGCGAAATGACCTACTTGATAAAATGGAGAAAAGACGACCGCTCAAGCGTGCCTTTGCCCAGTTGGATAACAAATTCATGCTGCACGTACTTGGACCATTTAGCCGAGGTGTTTCGAATGAGGCTGTATGTCAGAGGGAAAGGATCCCCTTTTCTTCGTCTAGCGATGATGTACGGTAAATTATTTAACCTTAAACAAGCATATAGGCGCTTACGGGGCGATCAGTGATTTGGTGATCGAGTGGAGATGATTCAAAGGACCGAAACCCTGGCCAATTGGGGAGGCAGTTTCGATTCCCAAGTGAGTGTATGACGTCGCTTGAGCGGTTGCCTCGGCCACTGGCGGCTATTAACAAGGGCTAGTAAAAAAGTGAGACGGCTTACGGGTTGCATTTCTACCAAGAACACAAGCCAAGGCTGCGCTAAGGGTACAGCCAGTCCCATGGGTATTCGAAGACACTAGGCGCGGTCTTGGATACAAAATAGCCTTTCCTTCAGATTTGATGAAAAGAACGTCGACGACGAGTTCATTCGTTGCATTCTCGGAGTTGTGCGCTTGAAGAATCTCGATGTTCTGGTCAAATATAAAATCACGGTTGACTTCGATGTCTGGTGAGACTACGCCTCTTAATTCCTCTCGTGGTATACTTATGTGTCCCCCCTTGAGAAGGACAGCGTTCGATCCGAGAGCTGACAAATTCTGCGCAGCGGTTACCATGTCTTGCACAGTGTTGATCGCGGAAGGAAACCCCCGTCTTCGGAGTAGTAGTTCTGCCTCAGATTTATTGGGAGTTATCAGGCAAGCCAAAGGGAACATTTCGTCCATCATGGTATCAATGGCATCGGGGTGCAGCAGGGTGTGACCGGAGGTTGAGACGGAGACGGGGTCGCAGACCAAAGGGATTACGCCGTTGTTTGAGAAGTGCTCGTTCAGAGTGGAGGCTACTGCATGGATGATACCCGAGTCGAAGAGCATCCCGGTTTTCAAACCACGAACGTCGATATCACTCAGTACGGAAGTTATCTGCGTATCGAGATTGTTTTCAACAGGTGTATGCATACCCACATCGAGAGGCAGGTACCTGCTGGGAGACGAAGTCCGGGGGAATGCCATGAACAGCTTGCACACCAATGGTGTTCTGCGCTGTGAGGGTTGTAATCGCACTGGCGCCATAACACCCCAACGCCGCGAATGTCTTCAAATCTGCCTTGACATACAATCATTCCGCCAGTCAACAGTAAGATATAATAGCGCACTTGTATACCGGCTCCCCCACTCGAATCAGAGCCTGCGATGGTCAAAATTGCGGGGGCAGCCTTGGCCATATCTGTTACCGGCTATCGCTGTGTGGAGTGATCGACCAGCAGTGATGTGGTTACATAATCTGCTTCTTTCCCAGGCTCTTGCCAAACAACTCCGCTCTGGGAGGACACGAAAATTCAGAAAATGTCCTCGCCAGAGCTTCAAACAACGACAGCCGAGAAGTTTGACAAGAAGAAGGACAAATCATCGAAGAAGAAAAAGACGAAACCCACACCAGTCACCATTACCGAGCTTGGGAAGAATGAAGGGGACAATCCTCACTGGGCATATAAACCCCCTCCAGGGGCCATCTTAGTCCACCATTCAGTCGACCCAGGACCGTTCGAATGGGATACAGTTAGGAACAACGATGATCTTGAGCTTTGGCTCATACGTGTCCCGGACTCGGTGCGCTGTCGTTCTTGGTGTAACTGCCCCGAAACCGCCCTTGACACTCCCATTGCAGATCAAAGCTCAACACCTAGAAGGGGTGGAAATCGATCGACCCGTCTCATCTAGAACCGCACGAGTTGGAAGCCTCACACGAAAGAATGTCGTGCACGATATTTGGTCTGCCGGCGACGGTGAGACGGACTTTATTGGGGGAGAGGAACTCCGGTGTCTGTCTTGTTTGCTCCCTCGGAAGAAAAAGAAAGGCAAACTTTGCATAGGTATCGACACCCAAAGTGAATTTCCGCTTTACTCACATGCGCCGTATCAGCTCCCAAGCCGATAGCACGTCATATTATTATTTCTGCACGACAAGCGGTGCCTACAGTTCCGAGGCTTCAACCGATCATTCATCAGAATCCACCTCGTCCATCATATCCAAAAGATGTTTTAAAGCACCAATTCGTTCCATATGGCGCGCGCTCTCAATCGGGTATCTTTACTACTGAGGAATCTATGGACATTGAAGGCGTTGCTCCACCTGACGTTATCTCTGAGAAGCCTCGACAAGAGGTACCTCAGGTGACGGAAATGGAGTCGAAGGAGAAGAAACGTAAAAAGGAAGGAGAGTCACCTAAAAAATCCAAAAAGCACAAGTCGAAAGACTAGTACGCTAGTACACGTTTCTCCGTTGCATTCCTGATGATGTGAACGATTTCTTGGTCACGACACGTATGTATTCTGATGAGCGTACACGACTGCCTTCAAAGATGAGGGAGATGAGGTTGCAAAGAAGAGTGCAGTGAAGAAGTAGGAACCATGAACATGAAGAATAAGATTAATGAGCATGCGACGTGCTATCAAATAACTATAGGGCATCATCCAACGTCCATCTCATCAGCTTGGTTCTGCGACGTAGTCCGTTGACTGCCCTCGATTATAGGTGGTTGTGACTTCTCTAGTTCACGCTTCATGACTTCCTCCAGGCCCTCGTATATGCTCTTCTTTGGTAGATCCCATATTCGACCCTGGCACTCCCTCTCTTTGTCCTCGAAAATGCTCCCTACATTGGATACCCATTGTCTCCGGGTATCCACCAGCTGTTTTAGTTGGTCGGGAACAACTAGATGAAGGTCGTCGTCTGGTCCAAGGCCAAGGGCCGAGGGTGGAGGTTTCGGGATGTCAACCGTGCTCGTGCTTCCGTTAGGTTCAGGTCCCTTCTTCTTCTTCCTGCTCAACTTCGGAGCATCCTTCTTCTGAAGCTTGCTGTAGGTAGCTAGAATCGCCTTATCGAGAGAATCTCGCGCATCGAGAAACTCCTGATATGCTAGACGGTCCTTGGCTATAGCCACTAGACGCTGTCGACGAGCCTTGTTCATAGCGACGACTTTGCGAAGCTCCCGCTGTGCGTGCCGGAGAGCTGTTGCAATTGGATCGTCAACCTTTGCAGAGTAGTTTGGCTAGAAATGCACAATTCAGTAAATATATCGTACCAAGATACAGAAATAGGAAATTACCGGTTCCGGTAGCAAGCCATGAAACCGCATCGTGTCTTGGATTCGTTCTTCCAAATCGGCAACGTTCACTTTCTCGCGTCTAGCTGCGGCAGCTCCGGTACCACCTGGCCTACCCTCCATCGCCTCCTCTGCAGCCTTGACACCTTTCCACACGGTAACGTCGGGCATTGGTAGCAGTGCGCTTATCAATCGTTCCGTCAGTGGCCCATGACTTCGCTCCTCAGCCAATAAATCTGGCTCCGAGAGTGTCGAAGGATCCCACTTCGGTAGAGACCCAGAACCATCGCCTGTACGATGTGAGGAGAACCCAGGAAGCGGTGCGCCATATATCTCCGTATCTTGCTCTTCCCACACTTCGGTGTAATGTCGACCGAGTTTAGGAACTACATAGGGTTCTATCTCGTCCCCTGTGAACTCGAGAAAACCTATGTCTTCCTCTTTGATGCCTCGTATCCACGGTTCGATGCTCGAATAGAAAGTAGTGACAGGGACTTGAGGTGGCTGTTTGAGCTTACTAAAGTCTTCCTTAACTTCTGTAGGTTTACTAGGTCCAGGGGCAGGTGGTGGTGCTACCGGCGGTCGGGGCGGGAGTAATTGAACAGATGGCGGGACGCTGAAATCAGGGACCATGGCCGACTAAAGTTACATCAGATAGGCTCAGCACAATCGTTGAAAGCAATCACCTTCGCATGATTTATTATGGGCCCCGGAGCTTTCGCGGTCTTGACAGGTAATATAGGTGGCGGGTGCACCACTGGCACAGTTTTGACTGATTTAACGGAGTCTACCCATGCTATCAGTCCGTGATATTATGAGTGAAGCAGATATTTGCGCAGAACCTTCCAAGTCACTATCGTCCTCTCTTTTCCGCTTCTTTTTCTTCTTCTTCAAGTCCTCTTGTATCCTGATGGAAATTTGGTAATCTAATGAGCGTTTTGCATCCACAGGCACCGTCATTTACTTACGACCGCCGGGGATCGACCGATGCTCTTCCGGAGGGTGGAAGCGATGAGACTACGGAAGGAGCACGGGCTTTCGCGGTTCCATTAGGCGCAAAAGTGGAATAGGTGGGATCATCCACCTCTTGGTGTGGAGTGACTGCAAGATCACAAATGATACGCGAAAAACATGACGGTGGCACAGAGATATGACATATTTGATAAGTACCGCACGAGAGTTCCGCGGATCGGATAGTATAGACAGCAACGTAGCAGGCGATATTCCGCGACGTTTCATCGGATAGTTCGTTGCAGAGATGCCCATCATTCAAGACATACGCGAATAAGGAAAGTGGGTAAGCAAACACACGCGGCACGAACAGAAAGACGTACAGCCGCGCTCCCGGTTGACCTTTTCCACTGCCTTTGCTTTCCCCTTGACTTTCTCCTTCATGCGGCGCATAGATTCCTCGAGAGTCTTGAGGTCCTCCCCGGCCTTCTTCGCCCGTTCCATAGACTTTTGCCGGAGTAGCTTGAGTTCATTGTGCAGTGCATCCAGGTCATCCGTAGGCGGCACCGCGTCAGACGGGTTCTTAAAGAGCGCAGACCGGTTTATAGTCGGTACGGAATAAGGGAATAATTTGGACGACATGGACGGCGCTTCGGAGGTCAAAGACCCTCCAGGAACGTGGATTTCACAGCGGAACCGCAGCGAGCGGACTCAGTATGGAGTTCCCAGGTCGCCCCGGAGACGATTGCGGAGCGCAGCAGTCAGATAAACGACTACGACGAGCTGTGAACGAGCCAGGCTACGGTTTAGCGGTGTATCATGAGCGTCAAGGTCGTGGTTTTGTTGACGATTACGTAATGGACATTTTCCCACACGTTATATATTATTGCAGCCGCGTCGGGTCAGTCGAGGACTTCAGTAGTGCAGCGCCGATGAATGGCAGGGAGGAGGCCCATACAAGTCGCTCGGGAAGCGACTTGACCAGCATAGACAGCGACGACATCGAGCTTGAAGCACTGGAGCGCCTTGAAAGAGCGTCTCACGCGGGCAGCCTTCGTACCGCAGAATACGACACTCACGAGGACGGTGGACAGGACGAAGACGGCAGCGCTGCTCTGCTTGCATATGAATCTGGGCTTAGAGGTGCAGGGCTCATCCGGGAACGGAGTCAGCGTTACCCCGCTTGGTGGAGACAGGTAGGCAGCATTGTCGTCGAGGTGCGTGTCTGTCTTCCGCCAAAGGAGGTTACTCTATAAACGAGGCAGAGTGCTCCTACGTTGCTGTTGACCACCGTCGGTCTCTTATTCACCGGAGAACTTCTGGACCACGTGTCGGTGGGTACTCACCGTTGCATGGCCGCGGACGACGTTCACTCCTGGAGCAGCGATGGAGAGCTATGAGAGCAGTCAACGAATTGATCATGATTGTGCCTGTCATTCTCAATCTAAAGGGCAATTTGGAGATGAATCTCTCCGCAAGGCTCGGGACTGCTGCCAACATGGGTAGTCTTGACGATCCTCGCAATAGACGGAACATCATCTACGGCAATTTGGCGCTCCTCCAGATCCAGGCAGCAGTCGTAGCCAGCGTGGCTGCCTGTGTATCTATGGCTTTAGGATCGATCGTCCCAGATCCCCCATCCACCGATCCAATATCGTTCGGCGATGAGGTTACCAATAGTACGACGTTGCTCAGGCGAGCGCCACGACCTCTACCTATGAATCCCGGGAAACCGAAATCCGGAGCCGCTGAGTGGGCATCCTGTGCCGCTAAAGCCGATAGAGAAGCTTATCACTTCCTAGATTCATCATGGTGGCATCCTCTGCCATGATGTCCGCTTGCTTATCCAGTGTACTCCTTGGATCTTTCATGTGTGCTCTTATAGTAGCATGTCGACGCTTTGGACTTGATCCAGGTCTACAGAACCCACTGGTTTCGCAGGTTCTTCCGCTGACCACATTGTTACAGACAACATTGCACCTCCAGTGGCCTCCTGTCTCGGTGACTTGGTTACACTCTGTCTGCTCGCAACTGTTTCCTCACTCCTGATCGACTTTATTAACACGCCATTACCCCCTATCCTTATATTATGTCTGGTTCTGTCGGCGACTTCCTGTTTCTTCATAGCGCGGCGCAATAACTGCGTAAAAGACCTCATATGGCACGGTTGGCCTCCCTTATTTGGTGCCATGGTCATCAGCAGTGCGACAGGAATAGTGCTGGACACCTTTGCCTCCCGATACCAGGGATTCCCCTTGCTCGCAATCGTGATTAGCGGTGCGCCCTAATACCACTGCGTTAGCTCATACATCTGAGTGGAAAACAGGTTTACCGGGGAGCGTGGGGTCTATCGCCATCTCTCGACTGTCCACCTCACTTCATGCAGAAAAACATCATGCACAGTCACGAAGAAGGGAACCATCCAAGAAGCTGGTTACGACCACTCTTCTCCTCATCACCATACCTGTAGAAATAATATTCCTTGCCACCTTGCATGCCTTTGGATGGCTCAAACTCTCTGTACTATTTGCCGTTCTCTCCGTGCTCTTATTCTGTTGTGCGGTATGTCAATTGCTGTACTCAGATTCCGATGCGACGCTATCCTTCTCTTTACTTACTGTAATCCGGCAGGTGACAATATCGCTGCTTATTGCAAACGCTCTGACGGATTTCTTGTGGTCGAAGGACCTAGACCCTGACATGTATGCGCTACCGATCCACTCCGCAACGATGGACTTGGTCGGGCAACTACTTCTCGTTCTGTGTTTCCAACTGGTGTCTCTCGCGGACGTTAACTTATAGAGAGATTTAATACGCCACCGCCCCACCTACATGTCTCAAATTTTCCAACATACATAGAAGGATTCAAAGGAATGAGATAGACGAAAATCCATATTAACTTGGATGGCTTTCTTTTACCAATATCCTGGATCCGGAAGCTCGTTCATGAGAGTAGCCCCCTCGGTTCAATGACAGCACAAGAGTAACGAGGCCAGGTCGTCGAGACATAGCATCGGTGAATCTAAGCAATATTCAGAGCTGGTGGTTGTGAGACACGACCGCGGCAGCGAGTGGTCCTTGGTGATATGTGCCTGCAGGCAGAACGAGGGGGCGCAGCCCGCACTTTTTTTCAAGTCGATGGAGGGAGAAGACGGGACGGGAGGGGTAGCGGAGGTAAATGATCGTGTATAACAACCCTTACGATTCGAGGGACATGCCTAATGTAGAGCTGTCCTACGAGGCATGCCAGTGGTATAGTCAATCCAGAGCTGCGCGGCCAACGCACGAATCGTGGCTGCTCGGAAAAGGTGCGATACACCTCATCATTGAATCCAATGCATTGCAGTCCCACACGGGATACCCTCAGGAGTCCGACGGCACACTGTTGACCTTCTCGAACGTGTTTGGAGGCGATACGTTCTCCCGGTCCGCGAGCCTGTCCAATCTTGGGTAGTCTGCAAAATGTCCACGTGAAGGGTAAGAAGGTCACGGATCACTTCCTGTACCTCGGTCGAGAGCATGACAATTCTCACTCCTGAGTCGTCAGATCGTTCATGCGGAACGCCCTGTATGTACCCGCATGACGCCATTCCCCCTCTTTGTAATAGAACAGTAAGGGGTTTCGTTTGCCAGCTGCAGAGCGAGTCAGCGTTACCGGTCGGTTCTCGCATGCAACCAAGCACGTCCACGGCAACCACGGATGAGCAGTGACGACGCCCGGAATTGTGGTGCACTTGAAAACCGGAGTGAGGAAGTGTGTTCTTCCCGGTCAGGATACCAGTACGTCGTGACATGCGCCAAGATACAGTAATTCTCAAGTCTGGTGATTCTAGCTAGAGAGACCGACTAGGAAAAGAAGATCGACTATCCTTTAAAGTCTTGACGTGACGGTAAGTAGAACGGGTGCGCTGGAAAATCACACGCACGCCCGTGGTATTGAAATCGCCTAGTGAATATGAATGTGGGGGGAGAATAGGTTGCAACTCTTCTTCTGGGATGTCGAGCGGAAGGGGGAGCGCAGCAAGTACCGAATTCCGTGCAGTAACGATCTTCTCAACTCCATCCTCCAACGAGAGCGATGAAATCTGGGCGAGCGTGCGGAAACATTCCGTCGGTCAGCCGCATATATGCACTCACCTTCTCCTTGGGATCGTCATTTACGATAGGAACAGGCTTGTCCGACGCCCGTGAGGTTCGCGCAGCATGACCACCCAAGCATGTGGTTTTGGATGGTGTTGCGATTCGTACCCGGGAGGATGGCGAGTCGGAACGTACCTAGCAGAGAAAAAATCAATCACTGTATAGAATCGCCGAGTGATGGATTCCGAGGGCCATTGACACGCGGATGAAATAATTCCTGGGTGCACTTCTCTCACATATCTTGCAGAGTTGACGCCCTTCTCGTCGTCCGTTTGGTCTTCGGCACCAGTGCAATAATCGCTACACTGAATCCATTGTAGTCCAATGATGAAGGGGTCGCCGACTGCCTGAGAATCTCGAGTTCTCGTTCCAAACGAGATATGATAGCTGATTCCTGTCTAACCGAGGTACATCTATGCGTCCGCAAGACGTACCACCACATTGTCGCAGGCTGCCAACGCCTCCGTGACTCGTAATCGTTCCAGTTGGGCTGCAACTGCGACATCTGCAACTGCTGTGGGTTACCGTCTGTGGTAAGTAGTCTGAACGTCGTCGAGTGGTGGTCTGGTGCAATGGAGGGTGGTGTCGGTGTGCATACCGTTGACAGCGGTGACGAGGATGCGCTGCGACTTCCAGTCCCAAGTGGATCCTGCATCATTGTGCTGAACAGGTGGTGCAGGTGGTGGTCGAAATGTAAGGCTTCTGGTTGAACCTTTGTACGACAGGACCCGGGCACTGTCTGGTCGGCACCAACTCAGTGTGGCTGACTCTAGCGCATAGCATCACGTCAGTCCCCTGGTCTCAACGTGCTGGCCCTCTTCTCGAGGCCCAGAGCCCCACTCCCTTCCGATGCTCACTTTACAACGGATCCAGATATGTTCCCTGGCTCGCCAGCTAACGAACCCTTACTTTTTGTCTTCCTTCCTATCCATCTCGCTGAAGGTAGACTCTCCAGTACCGAGGCAGAACTCCTTGCTGTGGCCCAGCCGCGTTTCTGACGTTACGAACGCTCCGAATACCAGCGGTACTTTGCCCCCTGGTTGGATCATGGGTGTTTTACCTATTCACCTTTCCTGGTGCGCTTTTCCACATTTACGACGATTCGCCGTGTGTTTCGAATACGTCTGTTCAGTAGTTCGGGAAGTGCCAACTAACGCATTCAAAAACGCCTGTGAGTTGTCGGTTTTCTAACACAAATGCGAGGTAAGGGCCATGTGTAATGCCCGATCGGGTGCCCTCATGGCACTCCGACGTGCACACTATTCGTCCACTGTGTCGGTTTTTCAGTGCCAGCTTTGCAACTCACATGAATCCTGCCTGCTCACACCATGTTCCGACTGATACCGGGTGGGATAGGAGATCGACCACGTCAGTGCCGTTGAGCAATTCAATCGATTGCTTTTGTACGACTACGACCTGGGCTTCAGCTCCTACCATTGGCGCTCACGTCTGGGCGATCGACGATCCACGCCTTCCAATCCCCGTCCTGCCATCACGTGTAGAACACGTTGCAGTAAAGGACAGCCGTTTTGAACCCAGCTTTGACTATCGACAACGCCCTCATCAAACCACACGACGATGTCCTGCAAGGATGAGATACCCAGACGTTCGGATTTCTACATATCGACAGTTACCTTCTTGGTGAGTATTCCTCAAGTCTAAAGCTAGTCGTGTCCCGAGGATTATGCATCGTGTCTAGGTAGAAGATTCCTTGTTCAAGGTTCCTAGAGAACCGTTTGAAAAAGAGTCGGAAGTATTTCGCGGCATGTTTTCCTTGCCGCAGGGTAGCAGTGGTGTCGTGGAAGGACTAAGCGACGAAAATCCTATTCGAATCGATGGAACCAGCAAGGACGATTTCGAGGAGTTGTTAAAGGCTCTTCTCCATAGGTTAGCAATCCAACTCTTCTCATCGGAGCATCGAGGGGTTAGTTCATACTGTTTTTTAGGAAGTACGATTCACAGCCTAATTTGCCACATGGCATCGAGCAGTGGACATCTGTTCTCAAGTTGTCTACGGCGTGGAATTTTGAGAGTTTGCGTCAAGCATCCATTAATGCACTGATGGAGAGTGGTATTGGTGCCGTCGATAGGGTTGTCCTTTCCCAGCAGTACCACATCGAGAACTGGCTATTACCCGCTTTAAATGAGCTAGCCAGGCGACAGGAACCAGTAAGTTTGGAGGAAGCCAAACGGATGGGCATCGACATCGCACTCCAGCTGGCCTCAGTGCGGGAGAGAGTTACTGTTACCATGCAAACCTATCCCTCCGCGTTTGGCAATCCATATCAGCACAGCCTCGCTGTCGGTAGTTGCAGAGACCCGAGAATGCGGGACTTCGACTTTTCCGATCAGATTCGTTCCACGTTCTCTGCATACGAATTGTAGGCCAAACTTACAATGTTATGTAGCACGTACCCGGTCACTCGTCTAAGCTAGGCAGACAGAAGTAGCTTCGAAAGAATGGAATTTTACCGCCTTCAGCAGCTATTTCATGAGCACATCGACGGGCTTTTTGAGAGATGGATCGATGGCCTTCCAACCATATTGGTTTCAGTGGGAGCCGTCCCACATATGCCCAAGTCATCAACCAACACCGGATATCAGTTTTGTGCGATCGCTTGTGTTATCCGGTCTTCTGACTCGCCTAATCGTCAAAATGTCTCGCCTGTAAACAGTGGTAGCACCTGACCGTTCGCTATCTATACCGAGATCCTTTTAGTCGGCAAGGCTCAACGTACTTCACATGAGGGTTCCTGTATAATCCAGCATGATCATCATATAAACATTGCGCGACTAAGGATGAAACCGAAACTCACGCAATTTCGTCTCTTCGGCGTTCTTCATGGACTGTCGACGCCACGAATATACATGCATGATTCTGTGATATGAATATCCAACACTTATATCAAGATTTCTTGGGAGCATCGATGGACAAATGAAAGTCGATTTTTCAGGACCAGAAAAAAATGTTTATATTGGGTGTAACGTTCGACCATTGGGCGGTATGTCTAATGCTCCTGATTCATCTTTAGCATAAGAAGAAAATTGAATGGTCTGGGACACTCGAACAATTCTCTTGTCTCCGAATCCTTACCACCGCGTGCGTATGGTGTTGGCTTTGTAACCCTATTTGCGAGTCTGAGGGCGATTCTAGGTTGATGCATGATGTAGCATCCGCGACCTGGTCCTTTGCTTGAGAATGGAGTATTGAAGAGCATCGAAGAAACGGAAACGGATCTGGCTCAATGTCCATTTCGTATAGAAGACCACGATGGAAATCTTTTATTGGGTGTGTGCTGCGAATCGTTCGTTCTTTAATATCGTTCATGCGGAACGCCCTGTATGTACCCGCATAATACCATCTCCCGTCCTTGTAATAGAAGTATTCTGTAAAAAAGATCGTCATCGCAGTAAGGGCATTCGTTTGCCGGCTGCAGATTGAGCCAACGTACCAGTCGGTTCTCGCATGCGACCAAGCACGTCCACGGCAACCACCGATGCGCAGTGACGACGCGCGGAGTTGTGGTGCACTTGAAAACCGGAGTGAGAAAGTACCCGTGTTCTTCCCGGTCAGGACACTAGTACGTCGTGACATGCTCCAAGATGCAGTAATTCTTCAGTCTGGTGATTCTGGTTAGAGAGACCGACTAGGAAAAGACGATCGAGTATCCTTTAAAGTCTTGACGTGACGGTCAGCAAAACGAGTACGCTGGAAAATCACACACACGCTCGTGGTACTGCGAAAGAAATTGCCTAGTGAATATGAATGTGGGGGGAAAATAGGCTATCGCCCTTCTTCTGGGATGTCGGACGGAAGAGAGAGCGTAGCAAGTGTCGAATGCCGTGCAGCAATGATCTTCTCAATTCCACCCTCCAATGAGAGCAATGACATTGCAATCTGGACGAGGATGCGGAAACATTCCGTCGGTCAGCCGCATATATCCACTCACCTTCTCCTTGAGGTCGTCATTTACGATAGGAACAAGCTTGTCCGACGCCCGTGAGGTTCGCGCAGCGTGACCACCCAAATATGTAGTTTTGGGTGGTGTTGTGATTCGTACCCGGGAGGATGGCGAGTCGGAACGTACCTAGCAGAGAAACAGTCAATCACTGTATAGAATCGCCGAGTGATGGATTCCGAGGGCCATCGACACGCAGATGAAATAATTACTGGGTGCACTTCTCTCACATGTCCTGCAGAATTGATGCCCTTCTCGTCGTCTGTTTGGTCTTCGGCACCAGGGCAAGAATCGATACATCGACCATCTTGAAGTACACTCGGGTCCATTGATGAAGGAGTCGACGACCGCCTGAGAATCTCGAGTTCTCGTTCCAATCGAGATTTGATAGCTGATTTCTGTCTAACTGAGGTATACGCGTCCTCTAGACGTACCACCACACTGCCGCGAGCTGCCAACGCCTCCGTGACTCGTAATCGTTCCAGTTGGGCTGCAATTGCGACCTCCGCAACCGCTGTAGGGTACTGTGTGGGATAAGTAGTCTGAACGTCGTCGTCGAGTAGTGTGGTCTGGTGCAATAAAGGGTGGCGTCGGTGTGCATACCATTGGTGTCTCTGAAGACGGTGGCGATTACGAGGATGTGCTGTGACTTCCAGTGGTGGGTGGTACCGTCAGATTATTGTGCTGACCAGGTGGTGCAGGTGGTGGTCGAAAGGTAAGGCGTGTGACACGCTTGACGGCTTCTGGTTGAATCTCTCTTTGACAGGACCAGGACACTGTCTGGTCAGCATCAAGTCGGTGGTTGACGATGCTCGCGCATGGCTCAACGCTACCCGTATTATTGCACGCCAGTCCCCGTCTCAACGTGTCGGCCCTCTTCTCGACCACACCTCTTCTGGTGTAACGAAGCGAGTAGCCCTCAGACTGACGTAGAGTCATTCCTACTCTCTTCCGACGCTCCCTCTACAGCAGATCCAGATACGACCACTCTGTTCGTTCACATTTTGATTTACATGTTCCCTGACCTGCCAGCCAACTGACCTTCCTACCGCATCAGCACTCATATCCCCCACTCCTAACCTTTCCTATCCATCTCGCTAAAGACGGGCTCTCCCGTACCGATGCAATCTCCTGAGGGTGCAAGGTTTGTGAATGCGCCAGGGCGGGAGAAGGACTGTATATGGCCCTGATCCAGCCGCGATTTTGACACTAGCAGTGCTCCGAATACTTCCCGCAGAACTAGCGGTCTAGGGTCCACTCGTGCCCTGTTCACCTTTGCTGGTGCGCTTTTCCACAGTTAAGACGACGACTCGCCGTGTGCTCCGAATGTGTCTTTCAGTGTTCGGGAGCTGCCACTGACGTGTTCAGCGACGCCTGTGAGTCGCCGGTTTTTCTATCAAAAATGCGGGTTTTGGCCCTGTAAATTTGCAACAGATAGCCTCCGTCGTACATCCAACCAGGAAAACTCATGGCCCCCACTGTGTACGTTTTCGATAATAGCTTCCGGACAATGTGTGCTCCAGTTTTGCAACGCTCCGACTGGTACCGGGTAGGATAGGAAATTGACCACATCAATGCCCATGAAACGATTCGGTCGATCGTGTTTGTATGAGTTCCTACCATTAGCCCTCCACGCCTGGGTGGTCGTCGATCCAGAGCTTCCAATCACCGTCCTGCCATCACGTGTAGAACACGCTTCAGCATAGGGCAGCAGATTCAAATCCAGCTTCGACTGTCGACAACGCCCTCATCAGACCACACACAACGATGACCGTCAAGAATGAGACACCCAGACATTCGGATTTCTACATATCGACAGTTACCTTCTTGGTAAGTGTTCCTCGAGTGTAACGTTAGTCTTTTCTCGAGGGTTCATCGTAGATATTGTATGCATCGTGTCTAGGTGGAGGACTCCTTGTTCAGGGTTTCTAGAGAACCGTTTCAAAAAGAATCAGAAGTGTTTTGCGACATGTTTTCCTTGCCACAGGGTAGCAGTGTTGTCGTGGAGGGAACGAGCGACGAAAGTCCCGTTCGAATCGATAGAATCAGCAAGGACGATTTCGAGCAGCTGTTGAAGGCTCTTTTCCACAGGTTAGTAATCAATTATTCTTATCTGACTATCGATGCGGTGGATCATACTGTTTTTCCAGGAAGTACGGTTCTCAGCTTGATTTGCCGCATGGTATCGAGCAGTGGACATCTGTTCTCAAGCTGTCTGCGACGTGGAATTTTGAGAGGTTGCGCCAAGGGGCCATCGACGCACTGATAGAAAGTGGGATTGGCGCTATTGACAGAGTCGTTCTTTCCCAACGATATTACATCAAGAACTGGCTACTGCCCGCTTTAAATGAGCTGGCCAGGCGACCAGAACCAATAACTTTGGAAGAAGCAAAGCGGATGGGCATTGACGTCGCACTCAAACTGGCTTCCGTGCGAGAGAGAGTTACTGTCACCATGCCCATGTATATGGGCGATAAATATCAGTACAGCATCAAGAAAAACAACTGCGACGATGACGACAGCAGCCACCGCGTTTCTGTTGGTAGTTGCAGAGACCTCAGAATGCAGGACTACGACTTTTCGGAACAGATTCGTTCCACGTTCTCCGAGTACGAGTTGTAGGTCAAACTCACAGTGTTATGTAGCTCGTATCCAAGTCACTCGTGTAATCGAGACAGACTGCAGTAAATTTGAAAGAATGAATTTTCACCTCCCTTAGCAGCTATTTCGTGAGTATGTCGGCAGGCCTTTTGCAGGATGAATTGATGGACACCCATGAGCTATGTTGGTTTTTGGGTGAAGCACGGAATTGTATATCCGATGTCATAACTCACGACCGTCTTACAGATGCTCAAGCCATCAACCAACGTCGGATATCACGACTGTCATCGTCTGGATCTGATGACTCACCATCTTTGTCAAAAAGCGGAACCTCGTTCTCGTCTGTAAACAGTGGTAGTATCTGGCCACTGCTATCCGTACCGGGACCCCTTCAATCGGGGAGGGACCACGTATATTCTCACTGCAGGATTGTGTGGTAAGCTGTTGTTGTCACAGACCACGCCCGTATCGATGAAGAAGAGTGTTCGGCGTCCCTTACGGACCGTTCGCCTAGCCTCGAAATCGTCGGTTCACTTCACATCGTATAAGTATTGCGCGACCAAGGGCGCAACAGAAACTCACGCACTTTCGTCCCGTCGGCATTCTTCATTGACTGTCGATGCCACCTAGATCAATGCATGATTCTATGAACCATGAATATCCAGCACCTATCCCGGCCCGACTTCTTGAGAACGTCAATGGGCAAATGTAAGGTGATATTTTCGGGAGCAGGAAAGAAAGCGCTATAATGGGTGCGACGTTCGACCGTTGGGCGGTGTTTCGTCCGTAGCGTAATATGAAAACTGAATGGTCTGGGACATTCGAACAATTTTCTTGTCTCCGGATCCTGACCACCGTGCGGATATGATCTCGGCTTTGTATCCCTGTTTGCAATTCTGACTGCGTTTCCAGGTTGATGCAGCATCTGAGACCCGGTCTTTTACTTGAGAGTGGAGAACTGAAGGGCATCAGAGAAACGTGGGTAGTAAATCGCTCTTAACACACCTCCTGGGTAGCTCCAAATTGTAAATGCGAGACCAAAGTTGGTAACCCCCCTCTGTCCCAAGGCGGTGTGTCTAAAACGGCCGGCGAGAACGGTTGACTACCGGGGAACCTATGATTCTGCCAGTAGGACATTCAGAGGCGGAGCGGGACACAGGACCAGCTGTCCTCACGCACTTCACAGTAAGAGAGAAACCTCTCGGTCGCCATCGAATCCTACATTCTGTCGCTTCACATGACGATTGATGGGCGTCGAGGACTGTCGATCAGTCGGGATCGACCGACGTGAGAGTTGCTGCATGCTGATTGGCTAGCACAGACGCCACAAGCCACAAGTTGAGTACTGGCAAGACGAACAAGTGTTAGGGGTCAACTCGTCCATCGATCTAACTGACGAGCTTTTCACGAGATGAACACCCGCATTCCACCTGAAGTATGGGACCACATCTTCGAAATCGCGACTCATGTACCCTACATTCTCATCCCAGAGATCTTCGACAAGTCAACCTTCATCGGAGACGAATACAATGATGTATATCTTCCAGCGCTCGTAGATGCTTTTTCCACAAAACGGAACCTCGTCCTCGTCTGCAAGCAGTGGTGGCATCTGGCCATTCGTTACCTTTGTCGAGCTCTCCTCATCGATCATCGACATCCCCGAAAACTCCTCTCCATCTGCAATACACTCCAAAGTTATGCGAATGGAAAGGGAGCAGTGCCAGGAGCCAAGCCTCTCGAGTGGTGGACAGAGCGGTTGGACGTTGAATTCTGCGGTACCGCCGCAGACGAAGCACGTTTGGTAGACGTTATCATGTGTCTACCCAACCTTGCGATCGTTCACCTCGACTTCAGAATACGGCTGATCGACGATGCATCGATTTCGCGTTCCATTCCAAACGCGTTGCGGCAGGTTGCATCCTCACTCCGTGTGCTTGACTGGTCAACCGGGTCATCAGATCCTGCGATCCTGCTCATCGTGCGGGAGTTTCTCGCAGAGTTGCCCAGACTGTGTATCTTACGCTGCGATTATATGCCATGGATGGACGGACTCATTCCCCCAAACATCCTGTCGTCAGTTACCACGTTTGCCGTGAAGGGGATGCGTATCACGGAAGGGGGCATTCCTGGAGAAAGTCGGCTGGGGGATAGACGAATCAGTCTCCGGGAAGTCACTATTAACGTGGAGTGGAATGGAGTGGAATCATTGTCAAGATTCATGCGTCTATATGGCACATTCCTCGGCTCGGTCCACCTCACCATGTATGACGGCTATTGGATTTGGGATGGGTTGTTCCGCCACTTGGCCACGATCAAGCAGTCATGTCCAAATATCCGCCGCCTGACACTTTCCTTGATCAAATTCTCGTATCTGACCCGCGACACGTTGTCTCTTCCCCCTATTGAATATCTCGGATTGAGCATGTTTGGGGCGTTTCACAATAAGATGGAGTCCGAATCCTTGTTCTCCGCTCTTGCCATTCTCAAGGACACTTTGCCTACCCTTCGTGTCGTCCAGCTCACATACTCCCACAATGTGGACCGTCTCCTCACAGCTTACCATGAGGTGGCTATCGAGGCCTTGGAAAAGAATCTGGCTCAATGTCCATTTCGTATAGAAGACCACGATGGGAATCTTTTATTGGGTGTGTGCTGCGAATCGTTCTTTCTTTATTTCCAAATGCTCATAATCCGTCGTCTAGAAAGATTGAAGGCCGTGGGGGTGAGTGTCGCTCGACATGATCAGCAAAATCTCACCTCACTCGGCCTAATTCGACAGGAGCCTTTCTGTTATTTAAAATATTTATTCCAGTCCGCGGATGCCTTCGATTGATCAACCAGAAACCATATCTACTACGGTATAGTATAACAAAGCGTCCGCCCTGAATTTCAGAGCTCGGGTATCGGCACAAGACTTCGGTTGGGGGGATGCGGTTTTCTGCCACCAAGTGCAACAACCATCATCCTAGCATAATGTTGTACATCGTGCAATGGCACTGGCACGGATACTGTGGATAAGTACCATGAGAAGAACTTAGGATCCAACTTCTCAACCTGGATGCGGTACGGAGGAGCTCTAGTGGAGGGCACTGCGAAGAAACGTCAAAATGCGCAGTCCATCATAAGTTGAGCAATTCAACCTCGCCGATCGCTACTGACTATCGTCATCAGTTATATTGCTCGGCCAAGTTGAGTTCTTCAGACAACGAGCCGGCCGGTTCGAATATTGTCTTGGTAAGGTAGCTATACCATAGCCTGGCTCCTTTCCCCCGACCCGAGTGCGACAGCGCAATCCCCTCCATGGGAATGGATGTGTTGCAGTCATGGTAAAAAATGAGGGAACCAGAACCAGAATTTCAGGTACACAGGAACTGTGAAGGCCGCCGTTTTGTACTTGCATGGCCCTCAGCACACGGAAATATGATTGTTCTCACCTAGAATTTGGGTTGTGCAAACGAGTTATGTCGTAGCACATCCGTCTGCGGACCCTGAAAAGCTGTGGGAGCTATTCAAACATGCTCAACAAAATTTACCGGTCATGTAGACAATGTCAGTGCCAGACATAGTCGAATATTCCGTGTCCCTCAGCTGAGATCGGTAATACCTTGAGAGACTCGGCGTCTACTAACAGCCCTGTCGAATCAGATCCCGGACCAAAGATCGAAATCGAGGTGGAGAATGCATGTCAGTACCACGGATCGCAGCCTCGCAACCACAACTATTTCAGACTGCTAAGAGTGTTATTGTTGTAGAGAGAAATCGAATTATTCGACAACACCGCTTACAACACATCCGTCAGCATTGCATACAGTTGATGCCAGTCGACTGATCACTTTATGCAATATCTCCGTTGAAATCGATCGAGCTTACCTCTGTGATGGTCCGTTCGATATTCCGCAATGGTGAAGAATCCGTACCAACCCATCGGGTTTGAGAAGAAGAAATAAACGAATCGTAAGGTATCTGTATATCAGCACAGCAACAACAACAACAACAGCCACCGCGTTTCTGTTGGCAGTTGGAGAGATCGCAGAATGCAGGACTGCTGCGACTTTTCGGATCAGATCCGTTCCACATTCTCCACGTACGAGTTGTAGGTCAAACTTACAGTGTTATGTAGCTCGTACCCAAGTCACTCGTGTAACCGAGGCAGATTGCCGTAAATTTGAGAGAATGAATTTTCACCTCCCTTAGCAGCCATTTCGTGAGTGTGTCGACAGGCCTTTTGCAAGATGGATTGATGGTCACCCAACTATGTTGGTTTTTGGGTGAAGTACGGAATTGTATATCCGAGTGTTATAACTCACACTCGTCCCACAGGTGCTCAAGCCATCAGCCAACGTCGGATATCACGACTGTCGTCGTCCGGATCTTATGACTCCCCATTTCTGTTAAAAAGCGGAACCTCGTTCCCGTCTGTAAACAGTGGTAGTATCTGGCCACTGCTATTCGTACCCGTATATTCTCACTGCAGGGTTGTGTGGTGAGTAAGTTGTTGTTGTCAGACTACACCATTATCGATGAAGAAGAGTGTTCGGCGTCCCTTACCGACCGTTCGCCTAGCCTCAAAATCGTAGGTTCACTTCACGTCGTATAAGTATTGTGCGACCAGGGACGCAATGCGCTTTCGTCCCTTCGGCATTCTTCATCGACTGCCGATGCTACCGAGATCAATGCATGATCCTACGAACCATGAATATCCAGCACCTATCCCGGCCCAACTTCTTGGAAATGTCAATGGGAAAGTGTACGGTGACGTTTTCAGGACCAGGAAAGAAAGCGCTATAATGGGTGCAACGTTCGACCATTGGGCGGTGTTTCGTCCATAGCGTAATATAAAAACTGAATGGTCCGGGACGTTCGAACAATTTTCTCGTCTCCGGATCCTGACCACCGTGCGGATATGATTTCGGCATTGTATCCCTGTTTGCAATTCTGACTGCGTTTCCAGGTTGATGCAGCATCTGAGACCCGGTCTTTTACTTGAGAGTGGAGAACTGAAGGGCATCAGAGAAACGTGGGTAGTAAATCGCTTTTAACACACCTCCTGGGTAGCTCCAAATTGTAAATGCGAGACCAAAGTTTGTAACTCCCCTCTGTCCCAAGGCGGTGTGTCTAAAACGGCCGGCGAGAACGGTTGACTACCGGGGAACCTATGATTCTGCCAGTAGGACATTCAGAGGCGGAGCGGCACACAGGACCAACTGTCCTCACGCACTTTACGGTAAGAGAGAAACCTCTCGGTCGCCATCGAATCCTACATTCTGTCGCTTCACATGACGATTGATGGGCGTCGAGGACTGTCGATCAATCGGGACCGACGTGAGAGTTGCTGCATGCTGATTGGCTAGCACAGACGCCACAAGCCACAAGTTGAGTGCTGGCAAGGCGAACAAGTGTTAGGGGTCAACTCGTCCATCGATCTAACTGACAAGCTTTTCACGAGATGAACACCCGCATTCCACCTGAAGTATGGGACCACATCTTCGAAATCGCGACTCATGTACCCTACATTCTCATCCCAGAGATCTTCGACAAGTCAACCTTCATCGGAGACGAATACAATGATGTATATCTTCCAGCGCTCGTGGATGCTTTTGCCACAAAACGGAACCTCGTCCTCGTCTGCAAGCAGTGGTGGCATCTGGCCATTCGTTACCTTTACCGAGCTCTCGTCATCGACGATACTCGAAAACTCCTCTCCATCTGCAGTACGCTCCAAAGTTATGCGAATGGAAAGGGAGCAGTGCCAGGAGCCAAGCCTCTCGGATGGTGGACAGAGCGGTTGGACGTTGAAACCTGCGAGTCCGCCGCAGACGAAGCACGTTTGGTAGACGTTATCATGTGTCTACCCAACCTTGCGATCGTTCATCTCGACTTCAGAATCCGGCAGCCCAAGGACGAACCGATTTCGCGTTCCATTCCAAACGCGTTGCGGCAGGTTGCATCCTCACTCCGTGTGCTTGACTGGTCAACCGGGTCATCAGATCCTGCGACCCTGCTCGTCGTGCGGGAGTTACTCGCAGAGCTGCCCCAACTGTGTATCTTACGGTGCCAATATATGCCATGGACGGATGGACTCATTCCCCCAAATATCCTGTCATCAGTTACCACGTTTGCCGTGAAGGGGATGCTTATCACAGAATGGGGCATCCCTGGCGAAAGTTGGCCGGGGGATAGACGAATCAGTCTCCGGGAAGTCGTTATTAACGTGGGGTGGAATGGATCGGAATCATGGCCAATATTCATGCGTCTATATGGCACATTCCTCAGCTCAGTCCACCTCACCATATGTGACGGCTATCGGGGTAGGTTGTTCCCTCACTTGGCCATGATCAAGCAGTCATGTCCAAATATCCGCCGCCTGACACTTTCCATGATCGGATTCTCGTATCTGACCCGCGACACGTTGTCTCTTCCCCCTATTGAATATCTCGGATTGAGCATGTGTGGGGTGTTTCATAATAAGATGGAGTCCAAATCCTTGTTCTCCGCTCTTGCCACTCTCCAGGACACTTTGCCTACCCTTCGTGTCGTCCAGCTCACATACCCCCACAATGTGGACTGTCTCCTCACAGCTTACCAAGAAGTGACTATGGGGGCCTTGGAAACGGATCTGGCTCAATGTCCATTTCGTATAGAAGACCACGATGGGAATCTTTTATTGGGTGTGTACTCCGAATCGTTCTTTCTCTATTTTTGATTGCTCATAATCCGTCGTCTAGAAAGATTGAAGGTTGCGGAGGTGAGTGTCGCTCGACATGATCAGCAAAACCCTACTTCACTCGGCCTAATTCGACAGGAGCCTTTTTGTTATTTAAAATATTTATTCCAGTCCGCGGATGGGCCTTGGATTGATTGACCGGAAACCACCTCTACTACGGTATAGTATAACAAAGCGTCCGACGTGGATTTCAGAATTCGGGTATCGGCATAGGATTTCGGTTGGGGGGATGTGATTTTCTACCACCAAGTACAACAACAATCATCCTAGCATAATGTTGTACATCGTGCAATGGCACTGGTACGGATACTATGGATACGTACCACGAGAAGAATTTAGGATCGAACTTCTCAACCTGGATGCGGTACGGAGGAGTTCTAGTGGAGGGTACTGCGAAGAAACGTCAAAATGCGCAGTCCATCATAAGTTGAGCAATTCAACCTCGCCGATCGCTACTGAGTATCGTCGACGGTTATATTGCTCGGCCGAGTTCTTCAGACAACGATCCGGCCGATTTGAATATTGTCTTGGTAAGGTAGCTATACCATAGCCTGGCTCCTTTCCCTGATCCGAGTGCGACAGCACAATCCCCCAAGGGAATGGATGTGTTGCAGTCATGGTAAAAGGTGAGGGAATCAGAACCGGAATTTCAGGTACACAGGAACTGTGAAGGCCACCGTTTTATACTTGCGTGGCCCTCAGCACACGGAAATATGATCAGTCTCACCTAGAATTTGGATTATGCACACGAATTATATCGTAGCATATCCATCCGCGGACCTTGCAAAGTTATGGGAGCTATTCAAACATGCTCAAGATTCACCGGTCGTATAGACCTTGTCAGTGCCAGACATAGTCAAATATTACATGTTCCTCGGCTGAGATGGTGATACCTTAAGCGTTATGCATTCTCCACCTCGATTTCGATCTTTGGCCCAGGATCTGATCCGACAGGGCTATTAGTAGAGGCCGAGTCCCGACTACCACGCTTGGTCGATTTCTTGGGTTGAGCACTCGGGCACAGTCTGGATGAGCTTAACGTGCACGAGTCACATTTCGGGCCGACAGGGAGGCACACCGTCTGACGCGTGGAACACATCAATGAAGTTTACGACGGGATCCATCCATGACAAGGAAGGCAGCTTACCTGTCCAAAACCAACAAGCATATGATTGATCTCGCCGTGGAATTCTTTGGGTAACCAGGATTGTAGATTTAGCCTGTGGATGGTTGTTTGTCAAGCACAGGGACGATCCGTGGAAAGAGAGCCATTTGCAATACCTCGTCTCCTCTGGATTCTTCGTTGGCCGCCGATGCCAACCAAGCCTGTTGGTTATTCTATGAACGTGGACATCCACTCCAATTCCGAGATTTCTTCGGGAACGTGATCAGATAGATGAAGAAGGAAAGTCGTAGCATCTTACATGTTCCACGCTACTTGAAGTGCGAGAAATGCCATCTTGGGTCCAACACCCGGGAGTGAACACAGTTCGTCGACGGTCTTCGGTACGTCCGAATCAAAGTCGTCGCGCAATCGTTGCGCCGCCTGCTTAATATACCTATTGCATCCTCAGCTGATCCAAAGGAAGAAGCCAGTAACCCCTGAAGACGCGCACTGTGTTTTCCGTCTCCAAAATCCGACTTTGGATATGGCCTCTGAAATGGTACCCTCGTCTGCAGCGATGACGGCGTCCACAGAGAGCGACCCGCCTACTGCCGTACGAAGTTTGGCCACTGCGGCATCGGTGACCTCGTCTTTTGTCTGCGACGAAAGCATCAGAGAAATGAGTGTAGCGAAGCGGCTGTTCTACGTTTGAAGTAAGCAACCAGAGCATCGTTCACGCATTAGCTGGACGACCAGGATGCAATGGACGGACTTACTTTTGGGTCCTGTTCCTTCCATTGCGCCTGGTCACAACCCATCGTATCCACTGGGGCGAGTATCTTTGAGCGCATTTCTTTGATTGCATCGTATGCTTCTTTCCATCGTTCCGGGGCCGGATGAGGTATGGCCAAGCTTTGGGGTATCACTTTGGATTTCTTGGGTGACTTGGACTTCGTCTCCAATATTGTCACTGATCGAGTTGCAGTCTTCACTCTCTTCGTCTTCGCCCCCCTCTTTGTGGTTGCTGCCGGGAGCGTGTCAGCCGAATCTTCTTGGTCGTTGAGCTTCACATCCTCCCGTTTCACGCGTGTCCGGCGACGCGTTGTGGATGGCCCTGGAATGTCCTGTGTATCGCAAGACGTCACCGCAGCATGGTACGGACTTGACCTGACCGCCAACCTCGTTACACGCTCCGTGGCCACCCTCCGAGCAGCAGACATCGTCGAGAACACGACACCAATGAGATACCAAAACAGGAAACTCTTGCGACACCAAAACAATCACGTACAAGTACCAACCAAAGCGCGAAGTATGTACTGTTAGAACTATACAATCCGGCCTACGAACGATTCCGCATAAATGGAAACCAAGGATGTACGTCCGGATCCCAAACTAACTGGCCCACGTCCCACGCCCGCAACTCGTCCATACTCTTCGGCAACCTCCTTAAATCTCGACACACCCCCGCCATTTTCGACACGAACTAGAGGGACGATCGGGAGAACGTCAGCCAACGAGCTTCTGCGGGGCGGCGCAGGGAAAAAAAAAGAAACGGCTACACACCTCCATCCGATCTAGAGTCCATGGTCCTGCCATTCGGCCAGGCGCCGTATTCGACCCCGTAAGGAGTCGTTCTGCGAGTTCGGCCTGTTCAGCAGGGGAAAATTCTTTATCCTGTCCCCCCCAAACGCGTTAGGCCTAATGGGCAACCGGAACCCCCCACCCCGCCAAACGCACCTGCAAAATTGCACTGCAATTCGTTGTAAAGGCAAGGAAATTGGGGTGCCCGACGGGAGGGACGTCGATGTCTTCATATTCGTGCATGAATGCCCATTTGTAGCGACGTAAGAAGTTAAGCCTCAGCCGCTCCCAAGAAGAACCCATCGTCTTGATGGTAACCTGATAACAAAATACGTTGCCACAGGCGGCAGATGAAGCAGGAAAATGCATACGGCGAAAAGAGCCAAAGAAAGGACCTGTAAAGCCGTCAAATACCTTGCTCGAAACTGGAACTCAAACAGTGGAATCGAATCTAATGATACCATTAACAAGCACATATAGCGACATCACAAGTTCGTTGCTTACTCGGGAGTACCTCGATAATTTCATCGAGACATGTAAGGTGCTGTTCTAGCACTCGTGCAAGGTACCAATATGCTAAAGGGCGCTCGTTCACGGAGTAGAGTGAGAGTTGGAAACCGGATAGAATAATGTCGCTAATCGTTTCCAGTCTACGCATCAGTACCACAGATCGCAGCCTCGCAGACACATCTATTTCAGACTGCTGAAAACACCATTAATGTAGAGAGAAAAACGAATTATCCGACAGAAACCACTTACAACAGGAACCAGATGCTTCTGGACATCCGTCAGAATTGCATACAGCCGATGCCAGTCGAATAACGACTTCATGCAATATCTCCGCCTTCGCGGAGGATTATACCAATGCGATTTAACGCGACCGACCAGGAGCTACTCCGTTCCATCAAAACCATCTACTTGTCGTCGAAGTCGATCGAGCTTACCTCAGTAATGGTCCGTTCAATATGCCGCAATGGCAAAGAATCCGTACCAACCCATCGGGTTTGAGAAGAAGAAACAAACGAATCGTAAGGTATCTGCAATGTTTCCATGAAAAAGCAGTCCACGGCATGTTTCTGCACATATTTGTTGAGGATGATTCCGTTTTCATATATAGCTGACTGCCCATCGTCACATCAATTGACATCGACAGAGGATTGCTAAAGTGGACGAGCAAACCTGGAACGCGGACCGGACGTAAGCCAAAGATTGATTTGGCTGAGGCTGCCAAATACGAAGCGTGCCCACGACCTAATAGTGAGTCCAGCACTGAGTGTGGTAATCTGGGCGAGAAAAGTTAAGCACCTACGTCCCACGTAGAGAGATCGGGTATCTCGATCAGTATGCTGAGTTGCTCTAGAGAGTCGAGAAGCCCTGCAAACGTGTCCCATACCTTGCTTTGCTCTGGTAGTTGTATCGGGTGGAGAGGAATCGCAGAAACGAGAATTCGTGGAAACTGAGGATCAAACGCGCGCGGCGCAGGGGAGCATGGTCGTGGAGAAGGCGGAGGGGAGGCGCGTACGTGCTGCAGCATAACGCGCGCCGTCTCGATGAGTGGCCGGAAGCGGAAATAATCCTTTGATAGCAAGGCTGAAAAGAGTTCGACGAGTGTCTACTGTGGGGTTAGAAAAGGGATGCAACGAGCATCGAGTACGACCTTTCGAAGGACTAGGCGGTGGGAAAGTGCAGTCCTCCACGTCGACCGCACTAGTTCGAACGTGTTATGGGGGGCATTTGGACAGTAGTTCTATCCTTACCTCGGGGGGAATTGCGAACCCAGATGCAGGCTTCGTCTAGGATGCCCAAGATGCGACTTACAGGATAAGTCTCAGACATGGGTACATCGCATTTCTCGCTCTGCCAGTCCTCCGACTACCCAAAAGTGTGAGGTATGAATAATACAGGAAGAGTTGTGCGACGAACATCGTAGACGTTGCCCTTGACGAGTTCTCTCCACGCCAGATCGCAGCATTTGAGCAGGCCAAGTACCGATGCTCTGAGAACAACACTAACCAACCCGAAAGGTCTCGTTCTGTCAGAATCATGATGGTGTGATCGAGAAATCGTATCCGGATCAATGTCGGGCAAGGCGTGAACGTATAAGAACGAAAAGACGGTCTGAGAGAGGGTATAGCCAGCATGCCAAGCCATCTGAGCGGCAACGCCTCAGAACTCCGGAGTTGAAGTATGAAATCGCGCGACGAGCGCACCTCACAAGCAAATGCGCGGTCAATCGTCCAGCAGACCTCCTCTGGTAAGAGTGGCGCGAGGGGATCGAAAGGCGGCCGTGAGTCGTCCAAAAGTGCCAGACCGCTGTCGAAACGGGGCTCGCCGATCTGTCATGGATCGCTGAATGCGATACCGAGGAGAAAATTAGTGCATACGGACTTCGAAAGCGGCCATGGCGTCGTGCAACGAAAAGTCCTTGTCGAGCAGTAGAGCACCAGGTTGCATGTCTACAAAAGATGAATCAGGATGAATTTAGGATGGCACTATCATAGGTTCCGTTCACCTCGGCTGGTCTGTTCGAATAGGGCCGTGACATCTTCGTAGTTGTCGTTGTCGAGCATTTGGTATCCGTCGTCCATGACGGCGTCCGAGTGTGATGTGTTTTCGTGTTTTTACCACGAGACTCATGTTACGCGTCTGCAAACGAGCGACTCCGAGACTGCAACGCACCGGCCATGGTCCAACGGATTTCAGACAGTGTTCACGGTCGACGAAACCGCCTCAGAAACGCGTGATTTTCTCTGGAATTCAGCCAACTGGCATTCCACACGTCAGTCCGATTTGCATTATGTCCCGCGACTCGACAACGCCTTGACGGCTCTGGTAACACGTACAGCTTGGCAATTACCTGGGAGCGCTATCTAACTGGGTCAAAATGCAAGAGACAGCAGAGCCAGAGGATACACTACTATTCTCCATCGTAGGATGGCATGCGCTGACTTTGCCGCAGGATCCCGTCACGCTACGGTCAGCTAGAGATGACATGTTGGCGACTCTTCTGGCTATAGGACTCGACCCCGAACGGTCCACTCTGTTCCATCAAGAACATGTAAGTGGCGATATCATTGGGTACACACATCCGCATGGCTGATCAAGGTATAAGAATTTACACCATGTCGAATTATGTTGGATCCTGAACTGCCTGACACCGATGGGTAAATTGCGTCGAATGACAACCTGGAAGGTGAGTGTGCTGCCATACTGTACTGAATCAGTCATTAGACGTCGTTTAGTCTCGACTGGCCACATCTAGGAACGCTGGCTCCGAGGACGAAGTGAATGAATCACTTCTGAATTCCGGTTTGTTCACATATCCGGTTCTTCAAGCTGCGGACGTACTCGTATACAGGTTGGAACTGAACATATCCTATTCACGGCTAGCTGATTGATTTTGGCTCCAGAGCTACTCACGTCCCAGTTGGAGAAGATCAGCAACAACACATAGAACTGACACGAGATGTCGCTGAGATATTCAACCGCACATTCCAAGGTCAAAATCCGCTGTTCCCCCTTCCTATATATGTCAACGGTGAGTAAATGAACCGTTTTCGCCGTACCCGCTAGACGATGATGGTAATAGCACCTTCAAAACGAATCTTGTCGCTCAGAGACCCGACTTCCAAGATGTCCAAGTCGTCTCCGGACGCAGCATCTCGCATTCTTTTGACAGATACCGCGTTTGAGATCAAGTCTAAGATCCGTGCGGCCGTGACTGACTCGATACCCGGTGTCTCCTACGATCCCGTTCGTCGTCCTGGCACATCTAATCTCTTGACTATCCTCGCTGCGTGCACCGAGAGTGACGTACACGACGTTGCTAGGACGTACGCAACCAGGGGACACGGACAATTAAAAAATGACGTCGCAGATGCGGTTGAAGAGCTACTCAAAGGTCCCAGGTCGGAGCTGGAGAGAATAAGATGTGAGAAGGCTTACCTCCGCGACGTCGCACGAAAGGGCGCATGTAAGGCGATGGGCTATTCCAGCGTTACGATGGAAGATGTGAGGCAGCGGATAGGGTTGGCGTGAGGGTGACGTCGATATACATCTTGGAGTGTATACTACAATGCGTAGTCAACGGGTCTCGCAGCTGAACGGGTGATAATCCGACAAACTCACTCGGGCATGTTTGAGAGCATGGAGTATGGTCGATCAGCACTAGCAAAGCACGAGTAGCTGGTCATCGAGCGTCGTACCTCAGCTGCGTCCGAGAAGTTTTCACTTCGACGTCACTTGAAGGTGACATGGACATATTCAATACACACCAGTTTATCTGATACACCCACACTCATGAATGTCACTACTCCACTTTCGAAAGCACAGGAGCGCAAGGCAGTTCAGTATGTCGAGGACACCTTCATGGACATCACAAGTGCGTATAAGAAACGGTGAATTCATAGTTGTATTCGAGGCGGACAGCATCCTGACAATGACGAGAACAGCTCAGAGCCTTCGATGACGAAGCTGCCCACGCTGTCCTCCTACCTCCACGCCATGCAAGACTTGCTGGCGTTCATTCTGCGGATACCACCCGTTGATCCTTCGACGCCTCTACGTACAACATTCTTACTTCGCCTGACCGGCGATGTCATGAACTCAGTCACGGGCTATCCCCCTGACATGGCAGACTTTCGGCAGTTGCTGGATTTCATGGACGACCTCGATCAGGCGTGGGTAGCCGTACTCCGTTCTCAGGTTTGGGGTCCGGATGAAGGTGAAGGCGTCGACCTAATCATTCCAGTCGATCTGATGCAGTCTGGAACGACCATCCAATCTGCGTCAGTAAGTCAGACCGAAAGAACGAGGTTGCGGAGCTTGCTCCTGACCGGGACAGCTGGCTTAGAGGAGTGGTTGGCAGGGTCCACTCCCGACGGCGAAGACTACGAGTCGGAATTGGAGAGAAGTGGTCTCTTTCAGGAGTTCAACGACTTGTTTGCAAACACGCTGGCCGAGATGGGGAACTTCGCTAAGCCTCCAGACGATCCAGCCAAACGTTGACAATACGAGGAGTGCTGTAAGATATATGTAGACAGGGAATCCTTTCTTCTACCGTCTCCTAGCTGTTCTACGACTTTGTCCTGCATTCGACGTCAACCTGGAGTTCTTTTGCAATGGAAAGCTCGCACCTTTGTCCTTGGCTTTGGGCGGTGCACCTTTACCTCTCCGTTTCTTATCTTCGACGTCTTTCAATCTTTGCGCCTCCGCAAAGTCCACCAATCCTGCGTTCCTGTATGTCCTGGCCAATTCAGCGATATTGGCGACTGGCGGGTAGTACTTGACCATCGACGGTCCGCGTAGACGAGCACGAAGGTATTTGGCACCCGTCCGTACAGACGTTGGGTTGTACGCTGTCTGGAATATTTGACAGCGAGTTTTGACCAGTGCAGCCAGTTGGCTTGCGGTGATGTTCGCCGTCATGACCGACGTTGAAGGACGTCGTAGTCTGACTTTCTGTCGACTTGCAGCAGAACCAAATATTCGTGCTCGATTATTACGTGCCAGTTGTTCAGGGTTCATAGCAAACCAAATGGTCTTTGCTCGATGTCGTCTGTCATCTAGATGGTCTGGTCGTCGTCGTCATCGACCGGGAGCTGGTTGGAGGCCAGCCAAGTGTACTTCCGACGATTCCGTTCCAGCTCTCCTCGGAAGACGACGAACCACGATAAGTTTCGCTCACTAAAATTGTCGTACTATGACACGACTCGCCAGCGTTCCCGACCCGACTTTTCTCGACCGAGAAGGGCGACATTCGTAGGTAAGAAACCTCACGAGTTAGATGAAACGCCAATGATGCCATCCTGGCCATCGAGACCAAGGTCGATCAATGGGCCCTCCTTCCGCATGTCCAGCGTCGCATGCTTTCATTCGGAATCCCAAGGAGGGACCTTGCTGAGCTACTTGGATCCTTCCTCGACGATGTCCGCGATGGAATGCTTTCAGACGAGCACCGTCTCGCCGAATTAGGTTTCGGCAGGTTCATGTTATCACCTGCAGAGATGTCCTCGGGACGGCGTGTCGATCAGGTCATCAGCTAACTTTTCTTCGCATGGGCATCCCACCCAACTACACAAAATACCCTCCGGGAACGCGTCCCCATGTCCACACTGAACGTCATCTCCCGATTGTACAAGATCACCGATCTGTCCTTCCCTGCTGACCTCTTCCCAGTCGCTCGTTCCATGCGACGAAGATCATCATGCTTGTGGGCCTTACCAATAGTGGCAAAATACACATGGCTCTACGCGCACTTGCAGCTGCAAAGTCAGGTCTATATGCAGGCCCACTTCATCTACTCGCACACGAAATCCAGGAACGGCTAAACAAGGGACAGATAGTCCCACTGGACATGTTTGCAGAAGGGCATGCTGAACCCAACGCGACTATCCACACGGACATCGTCGAGGAGACCTGGACTAAACTGACGTTACGGAAACGGGAACGGCGAATATATTGGATGGTGCAATCTCCGCGCAGGCAAGGAATTTAGGGTCGTGTCAGATTCGGCATCGCTGCTTAGTTATACCGTGAAGATGGCGGCACTGGATACAGATTCTTCATTCCGAATCTATACAGGCAATCTTTGAGGTCTCGCCTTGTGTGTCTAACGTCCGTCTGCCATTCAGAGCAGCTCTTCCTAGCAAGCTAGAGGATATGGTCAAGTTTATAGACACGTGTGTCCGGGACATGCTCCTAGCCGACAACTCATTCTAAAGAACTATCCAACGAGGTGGCGAGAACCGAGCGCACTTGATATTCTCGCACAAATCACCCGTCTCTACAAACGTGAAGTTCATGTGGACCTCAATGCGGTTCGCTCTGTATTGAAGATGGTCTTGCTTGGGTTCACCGCAAGTGTTTGGGTCTCTTCAGAACATCAGAACGACCCCTTTCTGGTGTTCCAGCTCCCAGAGATCATGTCGTTGATGTTCTACATGAACTACTAGGGCTTTGAATGGAAACACCACCGTATGTGCCAGTACGTCCTGGTCACTCCCACTGGAAGATCCGAACAGATCTATAATCCCCGCCACGTTATCACTGACACAGGTAACTTCCAAGTGCACTACCGATAGTGACTCAGTTTTGTTCGCTTGTCCACCAAGGTGGAGGTATGTCAGGAGGTCGGAGGATTGTGGAGTGGACTATAATCGCAGCAGGATCGTGGAGAGGACAGCATTTGCGACCGCCGCACCATACAAAACCCCACTCGAACTTTCATCACCTGTGACGCGACTCGATACGCGGTACGCTTATTTTGATTGTACACTAGGTCCTATCGCAGAGTCCCTGTCAAGGAATGCTGCCCGCGATGGTCAAAGCAACGGTCTTAATTTGCTGGTGTATTGAGGACAGGTAACCGCAAATATTCTGAAACAATTGTAGCTGCGTGTGGTTGTTCATTGTATTTGATTTCATTCAACAAACATTCTTCAATCTCCACACAGCAGGTTACATCTCAAATGAAATGCTTATAAAATTACTGATGTACAGGAAATTTCAGTGTCTGCTTGTTGAGTCATCACCAATCACTGGTCATGTAGCACTTCATTCATAGTATCTAGTAAAACATGTATCCAAGTCAGACAGCTGTCTCAAAACACTTCCACCAATCCTTTCCATGGGCCATCTGACTCAAGTCCAACTCCATGCAACAACCTCTGGGCATGACTGCAGTATTCAACATTGAGTAAAATGGAATCCTAAGCACTGGAGGGATCCAAAGCAGCAGTCTTCCCTGTGGACCTTTCATCCAGCCATCATCCTGCAACTTAATAGGTTCAGCCCACAAAGTATCATACTGCATGAAGCCATGAACTAGTTGGTCACTGTTAGGAAGAGCATGGGAGGGAATTGATGAGAAACAAATGTGATATCTCTTGACAACTATAGCTATTGTGGGTGAAATCACAATGTAAAATAGGGGATAGTACTTACCATCTACAGAGGGGAATGGGGCAAACACATGATGGGAAGTGGGTCCAATCAGTTCCAATTTCTTGCTCATCCAATCCTGACAGCTTTCAGAGTGCCAGATGACTGCATTTGTGTCCCAAGGGCCTGAAACAATCTTTTTCTGATCAGAGGAGGATGTGACTGAAGTGACCCCAGAAGTATGGCACTCAAGACAGCTGCCAATCTGCATACCTCCCTCAACATCCTACACCCTCACAGTGTTGTCCCTTGAGCCTGAGACAATTCTCTTCCCATCAGGGGAGAATCCAACTGATCTGACCCAAGAAGTATGGCCCTTAAGAGGGCTGCCAATCTGCACACCTCCCTCAACATCCCACACCCTCACAGTCTTGTCCCAAGAGCCTGAGACAATCCTCTTCCCATCAGGGGAGAATCCAACTGAAGTGACAAAAGAAGTATGGCCTTGTAGGACAAGCTGAGTTGCTGGCCAATCTCTTAGACCCCTTACAGCAACTCTAGCAAGGCAGGAGAATTTTGGTAGAAGCACTGCTGATAGCAATGTGTTTGGAGGAATGAAGGGCAATGCAGAGACATAAAGGTGAGGGGTGCTGTGCCACATCACACTGCTAAAGTTCTGGATGAACTTGATTCCATCTTTTGCCAATGCCAATGTGTCCTTGAAGTCATCTTCACCCTTCCATGCCATGTCAGGTATCATCCAATAAAACTAGTGGGCATGAAGTACTCACTGGTAACCATGCCACAGCAGAGGTAAGAGCATCTACACCCTTTCCAGCCACCCCAAGAAGACTCATTGTTTCCAACCAGAATATAAATCTTTCACTTCCAATAATATCCTTCACCAATTTCCCAAGTGCTGGCTCATATGTACTCCTCTCCAGATGCTGAGCCCAGAATCGACAAGAATAAGAGAGATGAGGTAGAATATTCTTATTGATTCTTCCCAACAGATCCAGTATCTCCATGTTGGCCAAGTAGGAACTTTCCAATCCACAGATGTTGAACCAAAGTTCGTCACAAAGAGTTTGCAATGTAGCAAAGGCTAGGTCATTTGTATCAGAGGCAGCAATGCAGTAGACACCACTCTGTGAATGATCCATCAAGAAGTCATAGAAAGATGCATGGAGGGGTCCATCAGCAAACTAGACATCACCTGGCCAGAACTGGCCAGAGCTGGCCAGACTCCCAGCTCAGCCAGAAAGGTCCCCCTCTGGCCAGGACTGGCCAGACAGGGTTCCAGAGTTCCCAGAATCCCAGCCCATCACCTCTGTCCATACTTTTACTACGCTTTTGTGCTAATGCCACTACCATTTTTTGCTAATACAACTACTACGCTTTTTTGCTAATCCCTCTACCATTTTTTGCTAATACAACTACTACGCTTTTTTGCTAGTCCCACTACCATTTTTTGCTAATACCACTACTACGCTTTTGTGCTAATGCCACTACCATTTTTTGCTAATACAACTACTACGCTTTTTTGCTAATCCCACTACCATTTTTTGCTAATACAACTACTACGCTTTTTTGCTAATCCCACTACCATTTGTTCCTAATACCACTACTACCATTTTTTCCTAATCCCACTACTGTTTTTTCCTAATACCACTACTACGCTTTTTTCCTAATCCCACTACCATTTTTTGCTAATAACACTACTACACTTTTTTCCTAATCCCACTACACTTTCAAGCTAATAGGAACTCGGTCACACAGAAATCAAATCAAAAGTAGTAATATATTCAAATTCAAGTACTACCACATAATAGCCTAATACAACTACACTTTTTTGCTAATAACACTACCTACTACACTTTTTACTAATAGTACTACGCTTTTTGCTAATACTACTACCCCGTTTGCTAATACTACTACGCTTTTTGGTACTACTACTACACTTTTTTCTAATACCACTACACTTTTTGGTAATCAAATGCGTGGTAGTAGTGGGCTAATGGCATACACTACCCCATAGTAGGAATTGGCCTTTGTTTGGTCGGCTTTGGCCGCTTGCGCGAAAGGCGTGAGTTTTAGTGTCCACTATATCGCGTTTTGGGGTATTTTTGTGACTTTGCAAAATTTCGAGGCATTAGTGGCTGTGCCCACTACACAACAATCCTAATGATGACTACGCTTTTTTGCTAATCAATACTACTGTACATTTCCTAGTCACACTACAAATATTTGGTAGTCAAAAAAGCGGACTCTACTACACTTTTGGTAATCAAAAGTGTACACAACATTTAACTACTCAAACACTAATCAACACTACGCTTTTTTTGGTAGTCAAAAAAGCGAACTTTTACTACACTTTTGGTAATCAAAAGTGTAAACAACATTTAACTACTCAAACACTAATCAACACTACGCTTTTTTGGTAGTCAAAAAGCGAACTTTTACTACACTTTTGGTAATCAACAGTGTACACAACATTTAACTACTCAAACACTAATCAACACTACACTTATTTGGTAGTCAAAAATGCGGACTTCACTACACTTTTGATAATACATGTCTACACTACACTTTGCTAATCAAAACACTACAAAACACTACACTTATTTGGTAGTCAAAAAGCGGACTTTTACTACACTTTTGGTAATACACATCTACACTACACTTTGCTAATCAAAACACTACAAAACACTACACTTATTTGGTAGTCAAAAATGCGGAGTTTACTACACTTTTGGTAATACACATCTACACAACACTTTGCTAATCAAACACTACAAAACACTACACTTATTTGGTAGTCAAAAATGCGGAGTTTACTACACTTTTGCTAATACAAATATCTACACTACACTTTGCTAATCAAACACTACAAAACACTACACTTTTGGTAATCCAAATGTACACTACACTTTGCTAATCAAACACTACAAGACACTACACTTATTTGGTAGTCAAAAATGCGGAGTTTACTACACTTTGCTAGTCAATTACTAATCAACCACTACACTTATTTGGTAGTCAAAAATGCGGACTTTACTACACTTTTGCTAATCAATAGTCTACACTACACTTTACTAATCAAACACTACACTTATTTGGTAGTCAAAAAAGCGGAGTTTACTACACTTTTGGTAATACAAATCTACACTACACTTTACTAATCAAAGCACTACACTTATTAGGTAGTCAAAAGTGCGGAGTTTACTACTTTTGCTAATCAATAGTCTACCCTACACTTTGCTAGTCAATTACTAATCAACCACTACACTTATTTGGTAGTCAAAAATGCGGACTTTACTACATTTTTGGTAATACAAATCTACACTACACTTTACTAATCAAACACAACACTTACTTGGTAGTCAAAAAAGCGGACTTTACTACACTTGTGCTAATCAATAGTCTACACTACACTTTGCTAATCAATTACTAATCAACACTACGCTTATTTGGTAGTCAAAAAAGCGGACTTTACTACACTTTTGCTAATCAATAGTCTACACTACACTTTGCTAGTCAATTACTAATCAACACTACACTTATTTGGTAGTCAAAGAAGCAGAGTTTACTACACTCATTAGGTAATCAAAAATGCGCCACAACACTACACTTTTGGTAATAAAATGTACACTACACTACACTAATTGTATTTTGCCTGTATCTCAACCATTTTTTCAGGTATGGATGGGATAGGCATACCTCTGGGGTCCTCTAGTCAGGCACTACAACTTTTATTATGACATCTTTGAAATTTAATTTTTGAGATGTCCAATTTTTTCGGTATTTTGCATTTTTCTCACCCATTTTTGGGCATATCAATGAGATAAGCATATTCCCATGATCCTGTGATCCAGCCCTACAACTTTTGTTATGACATCATCACTGTACAGCCACTTTTTGTTTTTGACAAACTGTGACTCCAACTGAACTTTGCAAATATCTCACCCCAAAAAGGAGATATTGCTGAGGTAATCATATTCCCATGGTCCTGTGATCATGGGCTACAACTTTTGTTCTCACTGTGGCTGTGCACCTGGAGGGTTGGAGGGTCTGGGCAGGTCTGGGAGGGTCTGGGAGGTCTGGAATCATTTTTCAAAAGTCCTGGGAGCACTGGAAAGCTGGGGGGGAAACGTCTGGTTTGCTGATGTCGGACAAGAGAGGAGCAGTCTGTAATGCCACTGAGCACAGGAGACATGAACTTGAGGATGAGATTCATATCATAGCGGTCCTCCTTGTTTGGGAATTTTTTACGCATGTGATCTAAGGCTGTCATAGGAAGAGGCTCGAGCGTCATCACAATCTGGTGCATGACCAACTGGTATCGTTCCAGGCCCTTCCTGGACTGCGGTATACCTCCCTTCAGGATTGCAAAGTAAGTCGTATCCAGAAGTGTTCTTCCTTCTTCGGACTCAAAGGCCATCAGGGCATCATAGTGTTCTTTCAGAGTCTCTCCAGCTTTATCTGGCTTGATGAACACACAGGCCAGACGAGCCCACTCAAACAGACCATCAGACTTTTTGACGACATTCTGCATTTCCACCACCCCAATGCCTGGAACACACTCGAGTTTCTTGTTAACATAAAGCTAGTGTTGCCCAGGCCCAGCTTGGCTCGAAAGCTGCAGCTTGGGCCCGGCTTTGGAGGGCTCACGGCCTGAGATATCTGAAGCCGAGCCATGAGCTGGGCCAGGCCCTATATAGGGCCCAGCCTGGCCTGAGGCCGCGGCCTGAACACGAAAGATGGAAGAAATGGTATAGCTAGTTCTAGCTAGAGTAGCTATGAACAGGCAAAAACTAGCAGACAATATTGCAAGGGATGTTTGTACTGGCCACAACCTGGGTGTCAATACAATCCCCCTACTCAGCTTGACTTTCAAATCTGGTCTGTCCTTCATCTTGAGAACAAAGTTCCTGATTGCCATTGAAAGTATCATCAGCAAAATCCAATTCCACTTGCTGAGCACTGCACCACTGCAAGATAGTGGACACATACCTTGATCTCAGCAAGAGCAAACGTTTTTCCAATACAACCATCACCAAATGTGAGCAAGTGATGGTACCCCTTCACCTCCTGAGCTTTCTTGGTTATGCCATTCGGTTCCAGCCATTGTTCAGGTTTAAATGCCTTAGTGTCCAGACCCCAAATTGCATCGGAATGGTTTATGCAGGAAATAGGTACAGAGAGTATCGTCCCATGTTTGACAACTCCACTGGACTTGGTCTGCACAGAATCTAACAGTGGAATGATGTCATTTTCAGCTGCCTGCATACAAGAAGGAAAGAGCTGATGTCAATTCAGTGAGAGAATTTCCACATATCTACATACTTCACAGGTCAACTCTGGGACAGATGGGTGAAGGTGAAGAACTTCCTGCACTACTGCTGTCATGCACCAAAGGTGTTTGGTGACGTGAGCATGGACCCAAAAGCTGAATGATGAAGAATGGAGAAGCCTAGCCCTAATGCGCAGAATGATTGGAGTGTCTAGCAGTCATCCATCACACAAGAACCACCCTTAACATTAGGGAAGAAACTGCTCAAGCACCGAATAAAAGTTTTCGAGTGCCAGTTTATGGCATTCCGATTTTTCGAATATCTCAGCCATTTCTAGAGATATCGACATCATTCCCACGCTCACAGAAAGCTCTCGACCACGCCATCCTGCCTACCAAATTTGGTGACGATCCTCGCCCTCCACAATTTTCTGCATCATTTCTGCCAACAAATGCCCATTTCGCCACTTTTTGTTGTAATGGCCACCTCTTTGATGATCTCTTCACTCATCCCCTTTGCCAGGGAGAATAACTATGAGTACTTGCCAGGAATCCCCACTAGCATTTGCCCTGAAGCCTCCTGGTTCATCCCTCCCTCGTCCATGACCTCCCATCCTATCGCTTTGGGACAGCAAATTCTCCTTGTCAGTCTGACATCGAGGAGGACTTTCTTTGGTCATCTCAGGTCTGTTATCAGGCTTGAAAAATCATATGTGGTTGTTTCAGTTTCTCCAGTTGAAGAAGCATATGGATCCTTTGTCCCTGTGCCCTGCAACATCTACCTCTCAATCCCATCCTTCATTCTTCCAAAATTGTGACAGGTTCAATACCAATTACTGTCATCCAGCCTATCTGATCACATTCATGATGAATTTGAGACACTTCTCCCTGCTCTTATGGGAGAAGATGGCCCTTCCTCCTCCTCAAACCCTCCAGAACACTAGCTGCAGCTAATGCAGGTTGCTTTACAGAGAGGAGGAAAGGGGGAAAGTTGCGAAATCCTATGCCCTGACTACCCTGGAGACCCCCAAAATTGGCCCCTGGCAGAAACCCCCACCATTCTTCGTTTGGACACACAGCAAGTTACCATAATGCATCTAGATCTCAGATCTAGGAGTCACTATGACTCATTTGCAGTCATATCCCTTAATCAGCAGTGACCAGTGCACTTACTCATTCCCCTTTTTGCATTATTCATCCGTTCCTTGATGACTCGTTCCATTCTCAAATTGATTAGTGATAATCTTCGTCATGCTTACTGGGTTTACTTACCAATTGCTTACTGTCCTTACTCATCCTTACAAAGCCTTACCAATCCTTTACCAATCCCCTTACCAATTGCTTACAGATCACTTACAAAGTGTTGCTCCATATTTACTGCAGGCTACGCTACCTTTTGTATATAAAGTACCAATACATCAACAGCAATGAAGCAGCTACCAAGTCCCCTGCATAGGAAGCAGTCCCCTGTGTAAAGACTCACCTGCTCACCCATCATCATCATCATTAGGCCCAATCATCGTCGCTTTTAAGCCCTTCATCATCATCTCTATTCCTGCAGTATCTGAGGCTCCATTAAGGGTCTATTTACTGTCCTCTTCATCATCTTACATCGCTTCTAGGCTCAGAGCAGCCTACTATCTTCACTTTTTCAGTCTTCCCCTGCTCCCCCTTTGTCAGGAGCACCCATACCCTCTGCCCTAGCCCCCTCTAGGTGCATGGAACCCCTCCCCCATTTTATTTTAACAGATCCCTCAAGCCAAAGCCCACATAGGAAAACCACCAACTTGGCAATTGTCTTTGTGTTGGGTTTTTTTGGTGTTTTTGCCATTGATCCACACGTCGACTCACACCGCATCGAGATGAGGGAAATCATTGGTGAGTTGATGGTATGAGGGTTCTCCTCCAAAAGACAAAAGTTCTTCATGATGTTTATTTTGGACGTTTGGGTGCCATGTGTGTTCGAGTAACCCCCATGTCATAGCCACCAAAAGTGATGATCTTGCTATAACAGGGTAAGGTAGAACAACTGTTGCGATGCATACTTGCTGTGGTCTCATAGGACACAATAAGCAACGTGCACAGCTGTTGAAGAGCAGCCTGAGTGAGTTGACATTGCCAGAACAAACCATAATAATCTTGCCTGTGATATGACCTCCTCTCGACTGATACGTTGGCCAGAATCTTCTTCTGCCCTCACTGATTGACACATTAGTAAGGGGGATACAAGCACATGACTGATTGGGGTAGCATACACAGCAAATTGATCATGGAAGCATTTTCACCTGTGTCCCTGTTGGCATTAGCATTATTGATCAATGCGTCACAGAGCTCTGTCATTCGCTTGTGGAGCCAATCAAACATTTGGTTCCACTGTGTTGGTATGTTTGATGCAATGGGGAACACCAGGATAAGCATGGACACAGCGATGCTAAAGGTGCTCTGAGGTGAGCCTGCCATGAAAGAGTTGAAAACCAAAATCATGGTGTTTGATTTCCCATTAAGTTCACGTCTGCTGGGAATCTGTAAAGAGTTTTAGTACTTCATAGCAGCGGCAGGTGTAGACAGCTTGACTTGCCATCTGAAAGGCGAGGGACAATGTTGTGGGCATAGCTGCAAAGGTTTCAGTAGTAGTAATGTCAGTGGAAATTGCCTGGTAGCACAGCCACAAAGCTGCAGCCTCAGGCCATGGCTCATGGCTTCTCAAAAGGTCAGGCCAGGCCCTGAGCCCCCATAGGCCATCCCCATGGCTCGGCTCGGCTTGGCCTAAGAGGGCCTGGCCTGGCTCAGCTCAGGGCTTGAGGCTGGGCCCAGCACAACACTACATAAAGCCCAATATCACGTTCCACCAACTGTAGAGGAACGTCATCCAAGGAAGTTGCCTTCACATGTGAAGCAGCTCGCAGGGAATGATCAATGTCTGGCAATGCTCTGGATGTCAATAAGATCCGGAAAGGCAATTGTGCAGCTTTGGGGGATGTCAGAAGGTGTAGGATATCTTCCCTTGACAACGGCGGCCCACTTTCGTCCAAGGCATCGACTACCACAACTACGTTCCCAGCCATCTCTCTGTTAATCTCAGATAGTGGGTCCAAGATAAAACACTTCCACTGCTGCAGCACATCGGATGTGGTCTTGAGAGAACTGTTGTTGGACACCACATTCGACAATGCTCGCCAGAAAGCAGGGTCACGATCTGCTAGGTCACAGGTGATGGTGGTCAGAATCTTTCCCTCCCTCCATTCAGCCCATCTGTCACGAGCGAAGCAGAAACAGGACCCAAATACTCCCAAATCTTGGGCCCACAATGTGATTGTATGAGCGATAGCAGACTTTCCCCTTCCAGCTTGACCATACAGCCACAAGATGCGAGGGGTCTTGTCATCACAGTCCATAATCCAGTTGGTGATTTCCTTCAAAATTTCCAACATTGTACCATCGAGGCATTTCTTTGCTGTGTTCAAACCTGCATCACCTGTGTAAGCCATGCCATCGAGGTTCAGTTCTTCAAGTATGTGATACACGTTGACCTGGATGTCCCGGACAGCGCGGTGTCACGCACCAAAGGTGTTTGGCGACGTGAGCATGGACCCAAAAGCTGAATGATGAAGAATGGAGAAGCCTAGCCCTAATGCGCAGAATGACTGGAGTGTCTAGCAGTCATCCGTCGCACAAGAACCACCCTTAACGTTAGGGAAGAAACCGCTCAAGCGCCGAATAAAAGTTTTCGAGCGCCAGTTTACGGCATTCCGATTTTTCGAATATCTCAGCCATTTCTAAAGATATCGACATCATTCCCACGCTCACAGAAAGCTCTCGACCACGCCATCCTGCCTACCAAATTTGGTGACGATCCTCGCCCTCCACGATTTTCTGCATCATTTCTGCCAACAAACGCCCATTTCGCCACTTTTTATTGTAATGGCCACCTCTTCGACGATCTCTTCCCTCATTCCCTTTGCCAGGGAGAATAACTACGAGTACTTGCCAGGAATCCCCACTAGCATTCGCCCTGAAGCCTCCTGGTTCATCCCTCCCTCGTCCATGACCTCCCATCCTATCGCTTTGGGACAGCGAGTTCTCCTTGTCAGTCTGACATCGAGGAGGACTTTCTTTGGTCGTCTCAGGTCTGTTATCAGGCTTGAAAAATCATATGTGGTTGTTTCAGTTTCTCCAGTTGAAGAAGCATATGGATCCTTCATCCCTGTGCCCTGCAATGTCTACCTCTCAATCTCATCCTTCGTTCTTCCAAAATTGCGACAGGTTCAATACCAATTACTGTCATCCAGTCTATCTGATCGCATTCATGATGAATTTGAGACACTTCTCCCTGCTCTTATGGGAGAAGATGGCCCTTCCTCCTCCTCAAACCCTCCAGAACACTAGCTGCAGCTAATGCAGGTCGCTTTACAGAGAGGAGGAAAGGGGGAAAGTTGCGAAATCCTATGCCCTGACTACCCTGGAGACCCCCAAAATTGGCCCCTGGCAGAAACCCCCACCATTCTTCATTTGGACATGCAGCAAGTTACCATAATGCATCTAGATCTCAGATCTAGGAGTCACTATGACTCATTTGCAGTCATATCCCTTAATCAGCAGTGACCAGTGCGCTTACTCATTCCCCTTTTCGCATTATTCATCCGTTCCTTGATGACTCATTCTGTTTTCAAATTGATTAGTGATAATCTTCGTCATGCTTACTGGTTTTACTTACCAATTGCTTACTGTCCTTACTCATCCTTACAAAGCCTTACCAATCCCCTTACCAATCGCTTACAGATCACTTACAAAGTGTTGCTCCATATTTACTGCAGGCTACGCTACCTTTTTGTATATAAAGTACCAATACGTCGACAGCAATAAAGCAGCTACCAAGTCCCCTGCATAGGAAGCAGTCCCCTGTGTAAAGACTTACCTGCTCACTCATCATCATCATCATTAGGCCCAATCATCGTCGCTTTTAAGCCCCTCATCATCATCTCTATTCCTGCAGTATTTGAGGCTCCATTAAGGGTCTACTTACTGTTATCTTCATCATCTTACGTCACTTCTAGGCTCAGAGCAGCCTATTCTCTTCGCATTTTCAGTCTTCCCCTGCTCCCCCTTCGTCAGGAGCACCTATACCCTCTGCCCTAGCCCCCTCTAGGTGCACGGAACCCCTCCCCCATTTTTATTTTAAACAGATCCCTCGAGCCAAAGCCCGTGTAGGAAAACCACCAACTCGGCAATTGTCTTTGTGTTGGTTTTTTTTGGTGTTTTTGCCATTGATCCACACGTCGACTCACATCTGGAGCCCACCGCGAGGGGTGGTTACATTTGGCTCAAAATCCATCTCATATTCTTCATAAACGACTCATACATTGTCTTTCCTCTCGAAGTACTCATCCTTGCAAATAACCATCCATTCTACCTCGTTGAAGCTCGCCTATTTGACCTCCACTTTCCCTCGACATAATCCCCCATATCCACCACTATGTCTTCCACTACTGTGAACCCAACCATGCCATTGCAAGCTCAGGCAGCTGCAAATGCTCATCCCAATCGTTCTGTCCTCACCATGCCACTCCTTGGCACCAAATCATCTCCAGAACTCTTCCAGGGTGACTGCTCTCGAGTCCGAACCTTCCTAGACCACTATGAGCGACTCTGCACATTCCATAATGTCACCACTGACCAGGAGATGGTCACCTCGATCCTCCAGTACTGCAATACTCGTGTCAGAGAAATCATCGAAGGAATGCCTCACTTCCATATCCCAGACTGGGTCAGATTGAAGGCTAGCTTGCTTCGCTATTTCGATGCAGACATCTTCGACGAAAGGTTCTTCGAGAGGGACCTCAAATCTCTTGTACTGCGATTCAGGAATCAGCCTATCATGTCCCTACATGATTTCCGAGGCTATAACCGAGAATTCACTCGAGTTGGAGGCTGGATGAAGCACAAGGGAAAGCTCACTGAACATGAACATGATCGCTACTTCTGGGCTGGACTTTCTCCTTTGTTTCGAAGCTCTGTAGAAGGCAGACTCAAGCAGAAGGACCCCAACCTCGATGTTAGCATACCTTTCCCCTATGATGAAGTCTGCAAGGCTGCAGAAGAAGTCCTGCGTCGAGATCGCTTCGATGCAGATGATCTTGACCTCCTAGGCCCTCGATCCATCTCTAGTCTCTCAGAGAAGGAGAATGTCCCTCCACAGCAGCATGATGCGAGAGGAGGGAGTGTTCGACCACTGCTACCTTCCCAGGAAGCCAGGAAACACTTGGAGACACTGGAGAGGGAGGGAAGCATCGCTCAGAAGCAAGATGAGGTCGAAACCCTGATAAAATCCTTATCTCGTATGTCCTTAAACGATCCTGATTACTCATTGCTCTATTATCGAGCCATCAAGATGGATCCCGATGCTGCAAAGGTGATTCGTCCCCCTGCACTCCACTCCACCCCTGTTCCTAGCTCCACTGCACCCCCTATCAGTCCAAATTCATCCCAGGCACGTCCCCCAAGGAAACCCATCGTCTGTTTTGGCTGTGGAGTCACTGGACATGGCCTAGATAGCTGCGATGCAATCAATGATCTTGTCAAGAAAGGTTCATTGGCAAGAGATGACAACCATCGAGTCATATATCCCAATGGGCAGTGCATCTATAGGAATGGAGATGAAACGATCCTTCAGGCTTATGAGAGATCTGTCAATGCGACCCAACCCACCAATACTGTCCACTTTGTTATCCATGAAGAAGCCAATGAATATCTTGGAGCAGAGATCTATGAATTGGAAGATGAAGCTGTTGTTGCTGCTGCAGAAAGAAATGCCAAAATCTCGAAGGATAAGCGCAGGGAAGTCTTCGATGGAGTGCTCCTCCCACCTCGGTCACATGGGAAGGGCAAAGAGAGAGAATTTCCGAAGCAATCTACCTCATCGACACCTGTCAATCAGCCTCAGCCACCTATTAAGCCATCATCAGCCACTGTCGATCCCCCATCAGCCCCTATCCATCAGCCATCAAAGCGAGCTGATCTGACACCTGTCACACAGCCACATGCCACCATCACTGCACCACAGGCCCCTGTCTTTGTCCCTGTCGATGTCCATCATCGTGGCTTTGATGGGAATGATGATGATGCCATCATGGAGGATGAATCCATCAATAAACCTTCGCATCAAGCGTCTGACTCCCCTGCTGACAAGGGGAGGAAATCCAAGCCTACTGCTGCCATGACTTCACCACTATCTCAGTCTGCAGACCCAAAGGCCATTGTGGATCGCATTCTAGCTACCCCTATGACTCTTTCATTGGGGGAAGTTATTGGAGCATCAAGGGATGTATCTCATCATCTTCAGGAACTCATCAGGTACAAGCGTCAACCCATCATTCAATCAGTTAGAGCTGTCGATGGAACACCTCCGATCACATCTTATCTTGCTTTGACATCTAGTCCCTTGATCACAATTAATCTCACCTGTAATGGTCGACAGGTGACAGCTGTCATCGACTCAGGCTCCACTCTTAATGTGGTTAAATCGAGTATAGCACGATCTGTCATTCAGATGCCCATCGATGTTTCAAGAAGCATCAATATGAAAGATGCCAATGGTGGAGTATCAATGCTCACCGGTCTAATCAAAGATGTACCACTCTTCTGTGGTGCTGCCAGGACCTGGACCAATCTATTTGTTGCCCCTGACATCGATGCAGGCTTTGATTTGCTTCTAGGACGCCCCTGGGCACATGGGAACACTGTCAGCATCGTTGAGAGAGGTTCTGCAACTTTCATAGTCTTTGGATCTGACAAAGATCATCCCCTCGAACTCTGTGTCACTGAAGGGCTTGCTGAACCGACTGCTACTACCCTCATGGCTACTCTCCAGCCTTCTAGCTTCGAAGAAGACACTGGGACCTTCACAGGACAGTCATCGCCTGATTCTCCTGCTACTGGATCGCCTATTACCTTTGCACCACCTTCACCACCTTCTGAGACACCCACATCGACTCTCCTGTATCTAAACTCGACCTCAGATGGCATAGATGGCGCCTTTGAACTTCCAGAATTCCATCCCATCCCTATCATCACTGTTGCCCCACCATCCAGCCCTTCGCCTTCGAATCTTCTGCATGCACTCACTGAGGAGTTAGAGGCCACTGAGTTGAATGGGCTGGAAGATGATCCTACTGTTGCTGCACTTCGACGTCAGATTAGGAGGGAAGAGCGTCAGTCCCTCACTGCACTTCTCACAGGACTTACTCGTCAATACCCTAACTTCTTCCATGTCTACTTCGACTCGGATTATGCCCTTGCTGGTCAGAGAGGCATCGATCAGGACGACCACTACTATCAGGACTTCCTCTTACTGCATACCTACTTTGTGCAGCGCATTCCTGGTTCCCCATGGAATGATCGTGATGAATACAGTGGCTCTGCTTATGTTCGCTTCTATCCCAATCCTCGCTCTGATCCTGCAGATCGGAGTCCACCTCCCAACGATCCCATCCTATCCCCTGATCCTCCTGATAATCCAGATCCCCCATCCCCTCATTCGCAGTTAAATACCAGGACCCTTGAAGGCCAAGATCCCTCGCTTTCACCTCCTGTTGAACCCACTTATCTCGAAGTGCCTCCAACCGACTTATCTGAGCCTACACTCCTGTTTCAGGTCGATCATCCACCCCCTGAACCTGATCTATCACATTCCTGCCCCCTTCACTGCACCTCTCATTGCATCGCCTCTGAAATGTTTGATGACTTACCTGGAGAATCCATATCTTTCAGTGAGATGATGCTGCATCTTACTTCGACTAACTGTGTATCCTTGCCTGATGGTCTTGGAGAAGAAGAGTTGCTCAAGTTAGGCCCCATTTTCCAAGGATGCCAGTTCGTCGACAGGATTACAAGGGAAGAAGCAGGTGAAGAAGGTCCAGACCTCCTCATTTTCATGAGTATCATTGGTTGTCCCCCATATGTTGAAGCATCCCATCACCCATCATCGCATTTTGACCATCTGCCTGCCACTCTGTCTCCCATTCTATCGGACATGTTCGAACTGGGTGCTAACTCCCGTTTCCATCATCCCAATCATGCACTCATCATGCCAGCACCACCTCCAGACCCTGGACATGCCCCCGACATTATGGACGATGGAGAGAAGATTGCCATGCCAGGATCTTATAACCAGGTTTCCCTGCATCGTACCCTGACAGGATGGGTAGCTCAACTCCAAGACCCAGAGGTAAATGAGCTAGGAGACTCATCTAGCACTGTTGATGTGTCGCAATCCTACACCCCACCTGGTCTTCCCCTCCTTGCCCATGCTATCAATCATGTCTCAGCCAGTCATCATCCACCCCCATTTGAAGCCATTTCCTACCCAAGTTACTCCCCTACTCCCTCCAATACACCAACTATCAGTACCACTCGCCAACTTTACCAGGATATCTTTGGTTCTGACTCCTTTCGATTTCAGACTTCATCCTGGCCCTCTGATGAGTCTATCTTCTGAATTTCCTGATTTTACTTACTGTTTCTCTCTTGATTCATATGCTTCTCCTTGTACTTCTTGTTCTGCTCACTTTGACCGAGAAGTCATTAAACTCCTAAATCCACAGACAATTCTTCGCTCTGATACTCCTGTACAACCACCTACTATGCTCTCTTCGGTTCAATGCTTCGAAAAATCCTTTTACTGTAACGTTTTGTGTTCTCCTTCGCCATCCAGACCCCTGACATTCTCAGACTCGCTATCTATTCAAAATAACAAAAAGCCACAAAAAATCTTTTTTTCTTTCTCTGATTTCCTTGATTTGTTACATTTTAGACACTCTCTTGTTACAGATACAGAAAACCCAGACGACAACAGTGTACGCTCGGTATATGGCGCTTATAAACGTGTTGACCGCAAAGTCAAGCCTGTGCCAGGTGTTTATCCAGAAGACGCACACGTTCATCGCCAGTTCCCAGAAGACCCCCTCAAATCACTTATTCCACTCTCGCCTCACCCCCCCACTTTCATTCCCACGAAGAAGCTTACCAAGGAACGCTTGGACTCCATGAAATTAAATGCCGACAACTTCCTGTGGCCAGAAGAGGAAAAACTTTTTTGCCACATTATGAAGCTAAACGAACGTGCACTAGCCTTTGACGAATCGGAACGAGGCAATTTCAGATCTGACTACTTCACACCTTACATAATCCCTGTCCTCCCCCACGAACCATGGGAATATCGTAACATTCCGATCCCCCCCGGTATCCGAGACCGAGTCATACAGCTTCTTCGGGATAAGATTGCAGCCGGACTCTATGAACCAGCTCAGTCGTCTTACCGCTCGAGATGGTTTTGTGTTATGAAGAAGAATGGAAAGATCCGAATCGTCCATGATCTGCAGCCTCTAAACAAGGTTACCATTCGAGATGCTGGCGTCCCACCTATCTTGGATGACTTTGTGGAGCCATTTGCTGGCCACCAATGCTATACCGTCTTTGATCTATTCTCTGGCTTCGATGCACGCCAACTTCACCCCGATAGCCGAGATCTCACCTCATTCCTGACGCCACTTGGCTTGCTACGCCATACTGCCATGCCTCAAGGCTACACCAACTCGCCATCAGAATTCCAGAATTGCACAGCGTTCATTCTCCAAGACGAAATCCCTCACATTGCCAATGTTTTCATCGACGATCTACCTATCAAAGGCCCAGCTACATGCTATGAGGATGCCGATGGTCATGCCGAAACGTTACCTGAGAACCCTGGCATCCGTCGCTTCATTTGGGAACATGCCATTGACGTACATCGGATCATGCATCGGTTTGCTCATGCTGGTGGAACGTTTTCTGGTTCTAAATCTCAGATCTGCCATCCTCGTGTCATCATTCTTGGCCAAGAGTGCCATCCTCATGGACGTTCCCCTGACGACAGCAAGGTGAAGAAGATCGTAAATTGGCCAATACTCCTTACGCCCAAAGATGTACGGTCATTCCTAGGCCTCTGTGGTACTGTTCGTATCTGGATTGCGAACTACTCGCAGCTGGCTCGGCCTCTGGTCGACCTCTATCGCAAGAATGCTCCATTTGAATGGGGAGAGCCCCAACAGGAGGCGTTCAACTCTTTGAAGCATGCCATTTCAACTGCTCCTGCCCTTTGCCCTATTGACTACTCGTCCAACTCCCCTGTCATTCTTTCTGTTGACACCAGCAATGTTGCCATAGGATTCATTCTTTCCCAGTATGACTCACAAGGTCGCAAACGCCCTGCACGCTATGGTTCACTCCCTATCAATGAGCGAGAATCACGCTACAGCCAGCCTAAACTCGAACTTTACGGTCTTTTCAGAGCACTACGTCACTACCGCCTTCATCTTTATGGTGTTCGTCATCTATGGGTCGAAGTTGATGCCAAGTATATCAAGGGTATGCTCAATGACCCAGATCTTCAGCCAAATGCAACGATCAATCGCTGGATCGAAGGTATACTCCTCTTTGACTTCAAGTTGATCCATGTACCGGCTCTCAAGCACCGTGGTCCTGATGCACTCTCTCGACGTCAACCTACTGAGGAAGACTATGAGGAGGGTCATATTGATGCAGAAGAGGCCGATGATTGGTTAGAGAACGTTCTTTTCTTTACAGAGACTCATCCCCTTTCCTATGACGCCATGACACTCCCATCGTTCCTTTCTGATGATACCACCCAAGACACCCTTTTACGCCGAATCCTACACTTCCTTCGCACCACCGAACTTCCCACATTCCCTTCCAACACCTCTCGAAAGCGGTTCATTCGCAGATCCTTGCAGTTCTTCCTTCATGGAAGCCATCTCTTTAAACACCGAGGTTCCCATACCCCTGTCAAAGTTATCTTCGACCCAGATCTCCGTGCACAGATACTGAATCAAGCCCATGAAGAGCTCGGTCATAGAGGAGTCTTTGGAGTCTTTCAGACGGTCAGAGAGCGCTTCTATTGGCCTCGGATGTATAAGGATGTCGCCCACCATGTTCGCTCATGCCATGAATGCCAGATTCGCAGCACTCGTAAGACCGAGATCCCCATCCCTATCTCTGCATCCCCCAGAATCTTCATGAAGGTCTACGTTGACATCATGCTCATGCCCAAAGCTCGTGGCTATCGCTATCTTGTTGCTGCTCGAGATGATCTTTCCCTTGCAGCTGAAGGACGTGCTCTTAGACATGCCAATGCAGATAATCTCGCCAAGTTCTTTTGGGAAGAAATCCTCTGTCGTTATGGAACTGTCTCCCAGATTGTAACTGACAATGGCAGTGAAGTCAAGGGTGCTTTCGAAAAGCTCATGCAACGCTACTCCATCCCCCAGATTCGCATCTCGCCCTATAATTCTAGAGCTAATGGAGTTGTGGAGCGAGGACACTTCATCATTCGGGAAGCTATCGTTAAAGCCTGTGAAGGCGATCTCAGCCTCTGGCCTACCAAGGTCCATCATGCTTTCTTTGCAGACAAGGTTACAACTCGACGGTCTACTGGATTCAGCCCCTACTTCCTCCTCCATGGTCTTGATCCCATCCTCCCATTTGATCTCTTCGAATCTACATATCTTGTTGAAGGATTTTGTTCAGGAATGAGCTCAGAGGAGCTTCTTTCACTTCGCATTCGCCAGTTGGAGAAGAGACAGGATGATATCCATGCTGCCTTCACTACCCTACAGAAGTCACGTCTGCAGTCCAAGGATCAGTTTGAAAGAAAGTATGCCCGACGCCTTGCAAAGTCCTCATACCAGCCTGGAGACCTTGTCTTGGTTCGCAATAGCCAGGTCGAGAAGGAGCTTGATAGAAAATCCAAACCACGTTACCTTGGTCCCTATGAAGTTGTCCGTCACACCAAGGGAGGTTCCTATGTCCTCAAAGAACTTGATGGCACTGTCTCTAGACGAGGCATTGCTGCATTCCGACTCATCCCCTACTATTCCCGCACCACTCCTTTACCTGAAGATATCCTCCCCAGTGGAGATGAAGAGCAAAGCAATGACGATGACGACAAAGATGACGAGAATGAGAGTAATGCTTACGACTCTGATGAATTCTTATGATTTTCTTTTGCCTTTTTCATCTATCCCCAGCCGTTCTTTTCAGATTCTTTTTCTTTCTTTTGTTTTTGGCCCACTTGGGTTTGCTGCTCTGGTCACAATCGGGGACGATTGCATTTCTTGTTGCTGGCGGATGTCACGCACCAAAGGTGTTTGGCGACGTGAGCATGGACCCAAAAGCTGAATGATGAAGAATGGAGAAGCCTAGCCCTAATGCGCAGAATGACTGGAGTGTCTAGCAGTCATCCGTCGCACAAGAACCACCCTTAACGTTAGGGAAGAAACCGCTCAAGTGCCGAATAAAAGTTTTCGAGCGCCAGTTTACGGCATTCCGATTTTTCGAATATCTCAGCCATTTCTAAAGATATCGACATCATTCCCACGCTCACAGAAAGCTCTCGACCACGCCATCCTGCCTACCAAATTTGGTGACGATCCTCGCCCTCCACGATTTTCTGCATCATTTCTGCCAACAAACGCCCATTTCGCCACTTTTTATTGTAATGGCCACCTCTTCGACGATCTCTTCCCTCATTCCCTTTGCCGGGGAGAATAACTACGAGTACTTGCCAGGAATCCCCACTAGCATTCGCCCTGAAGCCTCCTGGTTCATCCCTCCCTCGTCCATGACCTCCCATCCTATCGCTTTGGGACAGCGAGTTCTCCTTGTCAGTCTGACATCGAGGAGGACTTTCTTTGGTCGTCTCAGGTCTGTTATCAGGCTTGAAAAATCATATGTGGTTGTTTCAGTTTCTCCAGTTGAAGAAGCATATGGATCCTTCATCCCTGTGCCCTGCAATGTCTACCTCTCAATCTCATCCTTCGTTCTTCCAAAATTGCGACAGGTTCAATACCAATTACTGTCATCCAGTCTATCTGATCGCATTCATGATGAATTTGAGACACTTCTCCCTGCTCTTATGGGAGAAGATGGCCCTTCCTCCTCCTCAAACCCTCCAGAACACTAGCTGCAGCTAATGCAGGTCGCTTTACAGAGAGGAGGAAAGGGGGAAAGTTGCGAAATCCTATGCCCTGACTACCCTGGAGACCCCCAAAATTGGCCCCTGGCAGAAACCCCCACCATTCTTCATTTGGACATGCAGCAAGTTACCATAATGCATCTAGATCTCAGATCTAGGAGTCACTATGACTCATTTGCAGTCATATCCCTTAATCAGCAGTGACCAGTGCGCTTACTCATTCCCCTTTTCGCATTATTCATCCGTTCCTTGATGACTCATTCTGTTTTCAAATTGATTAGTGATAATCTTCGTCATGCTTACTGGTTTTACTTACCAATTGCTTACTGTCCTTACTCATCCTTACAAAGCCTTACCAATCCCCTTACCAATCGCTTACAGATCACTTACAAAGTGTTGCTCCATATTTACTGCAGGCTACGCTACCTTTTTGTATATAAAGTACCAATACGTCGACAGCAATAAAGCAGCTACCAAGTCCCCTGCATAGGAAGCAGTCCCCTGTGTAAAGACTTACCTGCTCACTCATCATCATCATCATTAGGCCCAATCATCGTCGCTTTTAAGCCCCTCATCATCATCTCTATTCCTGCAGTATTTGAGGCTCCATTAAGGGTCTACTTACTGTTATCTTCATCATCTTACGTCACTTCTAGGCTCAGAGTAGCCTATTCTCTTCGCATTTTCAGTCTTCCCCTGCTCCCCCTTCGTCAGGAGCACCTATACCCTCTGCCCTAGCCCCCTCTAGGTGCACGGAACCCCTCCCCCATTGTTATTTTAAACAGATCCCTCGAGCCAAAGCCCACGTAGGAAAACCACCAACTCGGCAATTGTCTTTGTGTTGGTTTTTTTTGGTGTTTTTGCCATTGATCCACACGTCGACTCACAGCGGTCCCGGTACTATTGCATCAGGTCACCTAGATTCTTGACGTGAGCATGGGCAATGGTCTGTGGGTCATGGACAATGCTGTCTGAAATTCATACGACTGACAATGTACCACATCAGAACATGGAAGGCAAATGGATTTACCGTAACCATAAGACCTACCAAAGTTCTTCTTTCAGGTGTATTTTATGATGAACTCCACCACATCCTTTATCTCCCGTGAAATCTTTTGTAACATCTCTTGCATGCTATCAAAATTGGCGCATGTATCCTTTTCCATGAGAAATTTGTAGACATCCTTGACTGTGGTAAGGAGGCCAAACATCTCGTTGTCTAGGTTCGCTTGATTGATGAGTAACTATAGGGGACTAGGTGAGTGAGGAATAAACAAAAGAAAAAAAGAAGTGTACTTGAGAAACACCGGTCAAAATTCCCAATGCAAGCTGCACATAGGGGTGAACCTGCATGCTTAAATCAGACATGCAAACAGGGAACGATAGATTGGTTACATTCAATAAAGTGGTGATGAAGGAGTTGAACAACTTGAGAGGTTGAAGAATGGCCTCAATATTTTGAATGCTGGTCATAGCAGTATCAGCCTGTCCAACCAGACCGACCGCTGCTTGCAGAGCTGGAGGGATGGGATTCAAGCCATCCATTGCCTCTTTTGCAGCTTCGATTTGCTCGCCCAGACTTGTCTCAGCCGTCTTTGTTGCAGGACCCTCTACTCGAGTCTGGTGGGACCAGCGGAAGATATTGGAGAGAAGCTTTCGAGGGGTATTGGCTGGTGTTTCAGTGCCTGGGGAGGCATCAGGAGGGTTGTCAGGTGCGTCCGGTGACTGGTTCTTCAAAGACAGCTAAGTGTCATATCTTTCAAGGAAAGAAATATGTACTGATGAAGGCCTAGATGATTTTGTGGTAAAGTGCAGGATGGGACATTTCTTTGGCTGCCTGTTGGCTGCCATTGCAAGATGGATATTTCGTGTGAGGATTGGATGTTGGGATGGACGTTGACGGTGTAAAGACGATGAGTTGAAGGTAAGTGCTGTGGTGGTGTGGCCTTGTAGGCAGTTGGGCACATTGCAGCTAGCACAGCCCAGTCGAACCTAATTCCAACCTCTAGACCGACATGCATTTGTAAGGATTTGGTCTGACGCTGAGGACCATAGCTGGGTGATAACATTGCTCAGTTCTTATTTTCTTTGCCCCTACACATCCAAGCATGACTTCTGAAGTTGACTTCCCAACTATCACCACCACACTATTGGGCTGCATCACCGAATTATACTGCTCAGCTGGGAATGCAAATGCTCTGGCCGCCCAATGACCATATGTTACATTTTTGTATGACTCATGTTCGACCCGCTGGTCTGATAACAGGTGAGTACTTGATACCCTTACCTTGACTATCCACCGCATCCTGAGAGCACTTTCGCAATGGCTGGTATGCCAGCTGTGAGTTATTTGTATCCAAGGAGCTACCGGTACAGCGACCATTGGCGTATTTTTTATACATATGTATGGACAACCAGAAGTTAACCCACACAACGAATAAATGTGACCCTGTACAGAGTAAAAACCAGCTGCACAGTCATGACTGGCATCAGGGAACCTGTGATGTGCTGGTATTCCCAGTTAATTATGGTAAGTAGTTATCTGTCTGATATGAATTGGATAATGGTGTATAGGGCATGATCATCTATAAATCATAATGATAATAGTCAGATAATGCATTACAATCCTGAGCAGACATTTTACTATCTGGTCAACTGCATATAGGCCTGATATAAGAATTACAATACTTTTGTCATCATGATGTAATGATGACAAGAGCTGATATGCCATATACAATAATACTATGTATTTGACAATACATTATAATTACTCATCAGATAATATCATCATGATATGAATGACAATATTCTTTTCAGTCTGATTTCACTTTGATCATCAATATCTAGTCTTGTCATCTATGTCATTTTATGATCATTTGAACAACTCTTCCCCAGCCACAAGGGTGGGAATGTCTTTGTAATGACTGTATAGTACATGTTATATAAACTCATCCTCTCTCCCCTTCTCTCTCTTCTTCACTCTTGTCTCTGAGTTCTATCTCAGGGCAAGAGTCACTCTAAGACTCTAAGTCTTAGGGTTCATATATCCAGGTAAGTGTACCCTTGTGTGAAGTCATCTGTAAGTGTCTTTCTCTGCTTTATTTTCGCTTTTTTGGAGGTTTAAGTAGTTCATCATACTTAGTAGTGTACTCAGTAGGTACTCATTATGTGAATGATATTGAATGAAATTGCTTTCTTGTAATACCATGATTGATAAGTTGAATTGAAGGTTGCTATAGCAATTTTTATTTTTAAGCTGTTGGTGGTGTCAATGACAATTGTTGGTAATGTCTGATAATGAAAGACATATATGATCTACTGTTCACATTCTGATACATATGATCCACTCTACCTCAATGATAACTTTTGACCTATGCTGCCATGGCTGCCCAAAAATATATAGCATGACCAATGTGTGTGTCATTATGATAAACCTTATAGGGCTTTTCAGGGTAGATAAAGTCTTATATAACATAATCATTTCATCACCATTTCCCTGATGGGGGAATCAGAGTGTTTCAAAATGAGGGGTACAGTGACTCTCACAAGTTTGCTAAGCCAACTTGACCGCAGGCATCCTCACCCATGGGGCAATGTTTAGTGGTACTCACGAAGCCTCAAATAGTGGCACAAGCTAGATTAATCAGTGCATCGCTCCGAAACACACCGTACATCACCTTGGCACAAGCAGATGAGTCATTCACAAAGGTTTCTCTGGGAGGCCGTGATGCCTATGCATATCAGTACCACAGGTTGCAGCCTCGCACTCACCTATATTCTGGACTCCCGAAAACATCACTAATACGGAGAGAAAGTGGGTCACTCGACAACACCATTTACAGCAGGAACCAGATGCATTCTGGACATCTGTCAGAAGTGCATACACTTCATGTCAATCAAATGATAACTTCATGCAAGATCAACACCAGTGCGACTGGATGCGACCCACATGGAGCTACCTCATCTCGTCAATTCCATGCACATGTCGCCAAAATTGGTCCATCTTGCCTCAGCAACGATTCATTCGATGTGCTCCAATGACAAAAAATCCAGACCAGCCCTTCGGGAGAAAAGAAGAAATAAATGAATCATAAGATATCTGCAATTCTTCCATGAAAAAGTGGTCCACGGCATGTTTCTAAACAAAGTTGTAGTTGCATTTTCATAAATAACTGACTGCACAATGTGACATCAGTTGACATCGATAGAGAATTGCTGGAATGGACAAGTAAACACAGAACGGGGGCCTGATGTAAGCAAGAGGTTGATTTGGCTGAGGTTGCCAGATATGAAAGTGCCCCCTTATGCCGAGCATGGGGATTTAGACAAGAAAAGTCAAGCACCTATCCACCTAGAGATATCTGGATAAAGGTGAAGGCATGGACTTGATCATTCCAATCGACCTGATGCAGTCTGGAACGACCATCCAATCTGCACCAGTAAGTCAGACCAAAAAAACGAGGTTGCGGAGCTTGCTCCTGACTGGGACAGCTGGCTTAGAGGAGTGGTTGGCAGGGTCCACTCCCGACAGCGAAGACTACAAGTCAGAATTGGAGAGAAATGGTCTCTTTCAGGAGTTCAACGACTTGTTTGCAAACATGCTGGCCGAGATGGGGAACTTTGCTAAGCCTCCACATCAGCAAAACAGCCATTTTGGGACATAACATTACAGCATGACATGCTTCCCCAGATCAGGTATGTACGTATACAGTAATACATCGCCGTACTGTTACAGTGTGACAGTTCTCCAGATCGGGTACATACATATACAGTAATACATCACCATACTGTTACACCATGATGGGCAACCAACAGGCAGCCGACAGACAGCCGACAGGAACCCAGTAGCATCACAGTGCATACACAAACACAGATGCTCACTATGGCTTGACAGGGGACTAACATGAGAGTTGATTGATATGACCGGCGGGCCACAGAGGGTTTCGCAGTAGTAGGATTTACTACTTTTTCGTAATGCAGGAGTGGATATAGTATATTGAGACCTCGTTTTTGCATCCAATAACTCGATGTATGCAGCCCATGATACTGTAGATCCCTGTTACAGACTTTTACTACCACCACAGGCTGGGATAGCCCACAAAGAATCATGATGACTGAATGCTAAGCATATGAATAAGAAAACCACCCCCCATTGGGCCTGCCTGCGCAGTGTCAAATATTGACCAATGGAGATCACACCCAGACAAAAGCCTTCGCCACGCAATACTAAGCGATGTGTCTCCAGCAGTAACATGCCCTATGATATCTTCCTGCACTGGCTGGATATGCCCGAGCTGCAGTTTCGACAACTGGATGGATGGACAAACACATACCTCATGTTCATCTGGTGTTTCATCATCCTTAACCCTAGCAGATGCACTCTGGCACATGGCTACAGGCCACTTTCTCACCTCGATATTATTCAACATCACCCGAATCCATTTGTAGTCATTTGTCCACACACCTTGCTCATGCCTGCATGGCGGTGATGCTTTTCTGGTGTCATGCTCCAGTCTTCGTCCTGTCCTCGGGCCTAGGCTCCCTGCTTTACCACTTTCTCATATCATATTGTGCCGTTTTGCTTGACGGTCTGGTCATTTCCACAACCCCATGAACCTTATCGATCATACAGTGCAAACACCCATTTGCGATGAACCGTGACAGCTCCCTACACCGATCAGTTTGTTTAATACACCCTTTTTTTTCTTTGAAAAGAAGCGTCATAACCCACCTGTCAATAGAATCGATGCTCATGCCAAATGTGCCACTGAGACTTTCCAATGTCACGCCCTGATACGACTCCAGCAGTTGTGCATAGGCAAGGATTCGCATTTCACAGACGTAGTATTGCATATGAGGAGATAGGAGTTGAGAAGGGAGTAAGTACGTCTGTTCAAGCATGGCTGTCGAGGAAACCCATCACAATGAACAGGATAATGGATAAACAAAAATAAAGGGTAGAGTCAGCCACACCATGTAAATTCATCGATAAGGATGACAAGTTAGAGGTGCACCTAATGCAACAAAAAGCTTTGCGTAGTGGCAGTCATAGAGACTGTGAAGGAGATCATCCAGGACTGGAAGTTCTGGAAGGATCGAGATGACTTCAGGGGAGGTAATGAGCTGAGTGGGGGGTGATGATGAGTGATGTCGATGCCAAAACAAAGAAAAAAGTGGACAGGTGCACACCTTTTTCTTCAAATCCACCCTTGCGAGGGTGAGTGTATTGACAATGACAGCGACTGCGATGAAATCATTGTAGGAGATGAGTTCCATAGCAGTGAAGGTGGACGTGCATCGAGTAGCAACTCTCTGCCCGGTTTGAACTGCGGAATGGAAACCAAATGTACGCTGCGATATACCTTAAGACGATTCTGCCTGTCCCAATCACCACCTTCCTTGATGAGTCTGTGTGGTTGCATGAAATTACATGAGTGAGAGAAACGACTAGGGTTAGTATGGACCTACTTTTCTGCTTTGGCAAGATTCTCTGTGATGAGGGTATTATCTCCAAAGAACAAACTTGCGTCGGAGAAAACGCCAGGCCTCAGGTCAAGGATAGACATTACCTTGACCCTCGTCCGAATGGGTTGTTGAGCTGTGACAGCAGCGTCCTACATGAACTTCCATGAGTTTAGCATTGCAAACCGGGATCGTCTACTCAGGCATACCTTGTCACCTATCCGTGTGAGATGGTTTGCCCTCTCTTTCAGAGCATCTGATATTTCTGAATCATCCCCCTCCATCTTCTTGGCATCAGCCAAGCATTCATCCAGTTTCATGAGTTGCTCTTCATTTGCCTTCTCCATGGTTTCGAGGAGTGTGGGGTCAATGTCTATCCCACTTGAAGAGGTGACCACCTGATAATAGGGTGCCATGTCTGCACCGAGTGAGTCAGTGTCTGATCATTGGGTATGTATGAATGATGTATGCACTGTGGGCCTCAATGCCTTCCAGGAGGGTTAGCCGCAGAAAATATAATATTAGCATAACTAAAAAGAAAGTGGATCGAACTTGGAAGACGAGAGAAACTTGGAGTGTCAAGATTATTATACGAAGAGCAATCGAAGTGTATGATGGCTTTGTTTCAGGAAGGGCCTCTGGCGATGTCGCCTGTCTGCAAAATAGTGAAAATGACGTTCGCTGTTTGATTGAGATAAATGCATAATACAGCAAGTACATACATAGTGAGAGTGAGGGGTGGGAGGGTGGTATGAACTATGGAAAGCAATCTACATCCGCCTCTAGATCCCTGTATGCTTGATCCATCCCTGACCAGTGTTATCCTTGCTGCCCCTGCTAGCCTTGATTAGCGTGTATGGACCTTGTGGTGGAAACGAAAAAATCTTGTAACTGCAACCTGGGGATATGCACGTGCTGACCCAGGCCTGCTTGACGCTGCTGTCAGCACTTACTTTGGATGCTGACCACGACCGGATTGAACTACACCCAGGGCAACTCATGGGGAGAGACATACCCCACAGACAGTGATGTGTGTGGTACCATGAATACCTGACCCCAATAACAGTGGGGCTAGAAAATACGTCGACGGTCTTGGGTGCCATGTGTTCTTCCAAACAGAATAGAAATGTATCACTGTGCATATGTAGCTCGATGGACACATCCAAAAGGTCCACAAAGACCTTGTAGAGGTCATGTCCCTGGATAAGGACATGAACACTGAATGCCATGATAAAGGACTTCATGATGGCACTAATAAATCGTTCGGCACCGAACACAACCATATATGCGGGTTTGAATCTATCACAGTTCAAATGCAATTCAGGGTGACAGCAAACAATGAAAGACTTACTGTGCAATTGCCTTCTTCAGACTGCTTATGGATTCGGGGAATGCGACTAGGGGGCCACATGACAACATAAAAACAGTTGAACCACTGATGAGATGTTGAAGGCGCCCAGAAAACAAGTATATCATAAACTAAGTAAATGAGACCCAGCGGAAGAAGAGTGCTTGAAAATCAAATACACACCTCCTGGGGCAATAAAGCCACGTCTTCATTATTTCCGTCCTTCCCCGCAAATAAGTTGCCACGAGATACCTCACTGTGTACCATGACAAATACGATCTTGTGTTCGAAAGTGTCAATGCCAATCTCTACCGCCAATCGCTCAGCCTCCGATTCCCAATGATGAAGTTTTTCAGTCATGCCGAAATCAAAGATAATTTCATAGTAGCACTAGTGTTGCCTCGGTTCGGTTCGGAGGCCCGAACCGTTCAGGATTGAGCAGCTTAGTCAGCGAAAAAAGTACCCACGATTGTAGCCCCATATTCAAAACCCCCAAATCAAAAAGAATTATATTAATAGCTAGTAAATTGAGTGAGCTACAGCCAACGGCTTGAGGCAGTTTGGTGAACCGTGGCAACACTAAGTAGTGCAGTGTAGACTGATCATGATACTCCTTGAGTGTGGTGTTGAGTACACAGGGAAGGGATCCCTGGGCATTCATGCCTGTATAAATGAAATGTAGTATCAGGATTGGCCCTCCACAAACTTGGGACTTTGAAGCTCACTCGCAGACTCCTTTGATGAACGTTGGAGTCTTGCATGCCGGGAGTATTTTTCCTTGCTCCATTCGTGTAAACGCCTTGAGGTATATTAGCACTGGCCATATTTATTAGGAGAAACTTACAAAATATGGCAATGGTTTGGATCCTGCAACACGCTCTTCCTTCTCATGGCAAGCAGGACATTTGAACGATATTTCCAGCAGTCCAATTATACCTTCGATTTCCGGTGGAATCTTGATGCAAGTGTTGCAGATGACATGGGGACAGATGCGATTGGAACACGCAATTGTGTTCCTGCCATCATGGCAAAGGTAGCAAAACTAAGGATTGCTATTAGAACGACAAAAAATATTTTATGACTGCCCAGACTTACCCGATTGGATCGCCCTCTATGTGTAGCTTCTTGAAGTATTGGAGAAGATGGGAGTGATGAGAGAGGACTCAGAGGTGAGGACACGGTGCTTCCAGATGACAGTGTATGAGGTCTTTTGTGACCGGCAAGCTGGGCCAGTGGAGCAACGCCCGATGCACATTTCTTCGCACCTAGCTTCATGCGGGCCATAAGTATTAACTAGAGAAGTTAAGTGTTGAGGACCGCAGACATGGGACGTGACATGCTTCCATGACGATCCGTACGGTCATGTGACAATTCATGCTTCGGTTTGAGCAAATTTTAACTTGCATTGTTCGGTGATGGCTTGTTTGCCTAACATCTGTCTAGTTGGTGTACTCTTGTTGCCTGTGCTGACGTAGCAAACGGTATGTGCCTTCATTGTTGTCTCGTTGTCCTCCATTTATGGCTAAGTCGTCAGTCATGTTGGCATACTTTTGTCGCTCATGCTGACGTTGGCCTCGCCAATCCACATCTGTTGCTCATGCTGAGGTAGACATATATTTTTAGTCCAGTGTGCTAATCATCTCTCGTTTATCATTTGTGGTTAATGTCGGTCATGTTGGTGTACTCTTGTCGCTCGTGCTGACGTTGGCCTCGCCGATCCACGTCTATTGTCATGCTGAGGTAGATATTTTTTTGGTCCAGTGCATTGATCACCTCATGCCCATCATTTATGGTTAATATCAGTCATGTTGGTGTACACTTGTTGCTCGTGCTGATGCTGTCCTCGTTGATCCATGGCTGTCTCTCATGCTGAATTGGTTTTTTTTTTTTGGTCGATTGTGCTTACCATCTCCTCATCCTTCAGTTTTGGTTAATGTCAGTCATGTTGGTGTACCCTTGTCACTCATGCTGACGTTGACCTCTTTGGCCCACATGTCAGTCGTGTTGGCGTACATCTGTCGCTCACACTGAGCAGTTTTATTTTTGGGCATGTGCATCTATTGTCCAGGGTCCTTCATTTCTGGCTAACGTCAGTCATGGTGGTGTACTCTTTTTGCTCGTGCTGACACTGTTTTCTTTGGCCCACACATCAGTCGTGTTGGTGGCTTCTGTCGCTCGCGCTGTGAGTCGACGTGTGGATCAATGGCAAAAACACCAAAAAAAACCAACACAAAGACAATTGCCGAGTTGGTGGTTTTCCTACGTGGGCTTTGGCTCGAGGGATCTGTTTAAAATAACAATGGGGGAGGGGTTCCGTGCACCTAGAGGGGGCTAGGGCAGAGGGTATAGGTGCTCCTGACGAAGGGGGAGCAGGGGAAGACTGAAAATGCGAAGAGAATAGGCTACTCTGAGCCTAGAAGTGACGTAAGATGATGAAGATAACAGTAAGTAGACCCTTAATGGAGCCTCAAATACTGCAGGAATAGAGATGATGATGAGGGGCTTAAAAGCGACGATGATTGGGCCTAATGATGATGATGATGAGTGAGCAGGTAAGTCTTTACACAGGGGACTGCTTCCTATGCAGGGGACTTGGTAGCTGCTTTATTGCTGTCGACGTATTGGTACTTTATATACAAAAAGGTAGCGTAGCCTGCAGTAAATATGGAGCAACACTTTGTAAGTGATCTGTAAGCGATTGGTAAGGGGATTGGTAAGGCTTTGTAAGGATGAGTAAGGACAGTAAGCAATTGGTAAGTAAAACCAGTAAGCATGACGAAGATTATCACTAATCAATTTGAAAACAGAATGAGTCATCAAGGAACGGATGAATAATGCGAAAAGGGGAATGAGTAAGCGCACTGGTCACTGCTGATTAAGGGATATGACTGCAAATGAGTCATAGTGACTCCTAGATCTGAGATCTAGATGCATTATGGTAACTTGCTGCATGTCCAAATGAAGAATGGTGGGGGTTTCTGCCAGGGGCCAATTTTGGGGGTCTCCAGGGTAGTCAGGGCATAGGATTTCGCAACTTTCCCCCTTTCCTCCTCTCTGTAAAGCGACCTGCATTAGCTGCAGCTAGTGTTCTGGAGGGTTTGAGGAGGAGGAAGGGCCATCTTCTCCCATAAGAGCAGGGAGAAGTGTCTCAAATTCATCATGAATGCGATCAGATAGACTGGATGACAGTAATTGGTATTGAACCTGTCGCAATTTTGGAAGAACGAAGGATGAGATTGAGAGGTAGACATTGCAGGGCACAGGGATGAAGGATCCATATGCTTCTTCAACTGGAGAAACTGAAACAACCACATATGATTTTTCAAGCCTGATAACAGACCTGAGACGACCAAAGAAAGTCCTCCTCGATGTCAGACTGACAAGGAGAACTCGCTGTCCCAAAGCGATAGGATGGGAGGTCATGGACGAGGGAGGGATGAACCAGGAGGCTTCAGGGCGAATGCTAGTGGGGATTCCTGGCAAGTACTCGTAGTTATTCTCCCTGGCAAAGGGAATGAGGGAAGAGATCGTCGAAGAGGTGGCCATTACAATAAAAAGTGGCGAAATGGGCGTTTGTTGGCAGAAATGATGCAGAAAATCGTGGAGGGCGAGGATCGTCACCAAATTTGGTAGGCAGGATGGCGTGGTCGAGAGCTTTCTGTGAGCGTGGGAATGATGTCGATATCTTTAGAAATGGCTGAGATATTCGAAAAATCGGAATGCCGTAAACTGGCGCTCGAAAACTTTTATTCGGCGCTTGAGCGGTTTCTTCCCTAACGTTAAGGGTGGTTCTTGTGCGACGGATGACTGCTAGACACTCCAGTCATTCTGCGCATTAGGGCTAGGCTTCTCCATTCTTCATCATTCAGCTTTTGGGTCCATGCTCACGTCGCCAAACACCTTTGGTGCGTGACAGCGCTGAGATGGCTCTCTGGCCCAGTCAGTCATTTGCCTGATGTCTGTCAAGTTGGTGTACCCCTGTCGCCCATGCTGATGGAGTGAACAATGTAGGTGAGTCTATAATCTCATTGGCCTAGAGTTACAGCCAATTTCACGCTGCCATTCAAATGTGATGCCCAACTGACCATCTTCGAGGAATTTTCCTCCATAGCTGTTGTAGTGTCTATTTGTTCTGCTCCTCCGTCTTTCTTACTTGAGCATGTTTCCTGTAATTTTCTGTATCCTTCTCATATGACTCATTGATGTAGCCATGCCTGAGTAGCACAATGGTGGAAGTATACTCAAACTCAGGCTACAATACAAAGGGTCGTTGACATTGTGTCGACGATGACAGTGACAATGGGACAAGTCAAGTTGTATGTGCAGACTCGGCTACAGACACTAGACAACAGATAAGACATCGGATTTTAAAATGCACAGGAATATGAACTGGAATACAAAAAGTCAAAAAGTCATATAAATCATGGTAAAGGAGGAACATACAGCTCGAGTTAAAAAGTGCTGGATAACGATGTATGGTGGCGTTTACAATCAGAGGGCCCATCGTCGAGTGCAGTTGTACCTAGTGTTGCCGCGGCTCGGCTAGACTAGGCTCTGCTTTAGGTAACTGCGGTTTTGCTGTGGCTTGGTGCTCGGCTCGACTTCAAGTATTGTTACATAACTTGGCTCGGCTCTGAAAGTCACTCTGGCCGGCTTCCAAGCCAAAAAAATCTAGATGCAGTTTAAGCCAACTAAAGCCAGTTCAAACTGGCTGAAGTCGGCTTATAATTTATTGTGTCTTATGCCCAGGTTTGCTGTGTAGTGCTACTAGTACATATGCTTGTGGACTCAGAAATTTCTGTAAACTGCAATGAAAATGTACACTAGTCATGCTGAAAACAGCCTGGATTATCAGGCACACACCCACACTAGAGATGACAAATGCACGACATGATATTTTAGATGCACTACAGACAACAGCTAACCTATTTCGCTCATATGTACGTAGTACATATACGGCTACATGGTATACCAAATAACACAACCAATCAGTGTCAAGGGCGCAGATGTCGATGAGGAGTAGTAGGCAGCTGTTCATTTCTAGTGGGCGGTGTTATGGTTAGTCAGTTGACGTGACTGAACTAAGCCACATGTAATTCACGCTCACCTTCACCCACATGCCTTCATGGGACTATCAGCATTGAGGTGCCTCACGCAGATGGTCGTTGGCGTGGTGGCTGCAGCCATGATACTCTTGCACGTGTCCTCGGGTGGCGGCAGCTGCAAGGTCGGTGCTGTCAGTTAACACAAAGGTCAGGTCACGTAAGATAGAAACAAACTGGCTGCACGATACAATCTTCAAGCAACTTTTTAAGATAGTCATAATCAGGTCTTGCCCCATAAGCAAGCAAACGTGAATATTTGATGAATGTCATGAACTCGACAGGGAGTCCGTCGCACAGTGTTTCGACCATGGTGTCGCATTTAAGATTGCAAATAACATTGGACGAAAGGGAAGTGTTCGCATCACTGAACCAGGGAAGGGACCCTCGTAACAGATATACTAAAGTGTAAGCAAGTGACTCGATGTCATCATGATGGCCAGATTGATACCCGCAGTGATAGCTGATAGAAGAAAATGCTGGGGTACCGACGAAGGGACATCCCTCTTGGTATGGGATGTGGATTCGAGTGGCGGGGTCGTGATACTGCAGTGCCACACTGAAGTCTATAAGGAACACAGTAGTGGCATGTCGTGAATCGCTTTGGCGGAGGAGGATGTTCTGTGGTTTGATATTGCGATGAATGTAATGGCACGAGTGGATATACTCTAGTCTGGAAACCTACCATGTAGCATGATTAAGTTGTAACTATGGAGACAACAATTTCACTCACTAGTTGACAACCGATCGACAGAACACTGTTCAGGCTGAGCAGGCCACCTTGTGAAGCCACGATATTGCATAATGGTGTTGCTATGCTATCCAGTACCAGAGCCTGATATGATGATTCTCTTCCAAACCATATTGGCTGAGGGATTCCGAAGCCACCTTGAAGGTTCGTTAGGGCCATAAATTCTCACTCAAGTGGGGACTCAGAAAGATGCCCAGTAAAGGATTCCAGTTTGACAGCAACCTCCTCGTCACTGACAATGTTCTGTGCAAGACATACAATGGCTGTGAGATTTTGAGAGTCAACATACGATGAATGATAGTTGCACATACAATACACACCGTGTGAACCAACACCTAGGATACTCTTCAAGCTAAACCTTCCATCCACATGGCAAATACTCATTACAAGGGGAGATGTGCAAGGCATTATTGAAGAGATGCTGGCCAACTGTCAGGAATTCTGCTATTATCACCCTGCTTGTCAACATGTGAATCATGGGAACGTTTATCCCTGTCCTACCAGCATCTCCTGGAAAGACCTGATGGCATCATGACAACAACCCAAAGTCCTACCAGAAGCCAGCATCCTCCCCCAGACCAACGGCAACAAGACACAGGGGGAAGAACAGCTTCACTTTTTCCAGCTTCCCCTTCAGCCATCTCATTTCTGGACAGATTCTTACTGGTTGGTATGCTTGAAGATATGGAATACCTGCTGATATCATCGCACAAACAGATCACACCATGCTCTGGGCCCTCGTCTGCACTCTGAAACCCTCAATATGTCTGGTATCACTGACCCCTACAAGCTTTACAGACACATACATCCCTCCGAAGTTGGGACGTGTGTTGGTAGCTGTATGGGAGGTACAAAGTTGTTAGCGGGGATGTTCAGGGAACTGCCATGAGGAGAAGAAAGTAGTAAGTACGAAGCAATATTCTTCAAGAGACATAAGTTCTCATTGATATCGAGGTAGATGGTTTATCTGAGCCATCTTAACTTCATCAACACCACCGCCGGATGGATCAGTCTCACATCTTCCAGCGGGCCAGTCAAGATCCCTGTTAGTGTCTGGTGAGTATAAGATGATTATATGTCACACGCCAAATATTTAGTGCCAAGCAGTGCCACTACCTTACAATCCATCGAGGTCGCTTGTGATATCATCATTTTCAACAAGGCTAAAATGATGATTGCAGGTGGTTTCGATGATATCAGTGAAGAAGGTTCTTCTGAATTCGCTAATGTGAAAGCTACTAGCAATGCAGAAACCGAGTTTGCTATGGGACATGAATGTACTGAGATGTCGAGACCCGCTACCACCACCCGTACAGGGGTAAGTTGCTCTATACATGCAAAATTTCATGTTGCTGATGCTGATGGTTACGTGTATAGTTCTCGGGCTCCCATCCCATTGCCTCACGACTTTGCACTTGTCATATCTCCCTCAGTTTTCATCTAGACCTCTCGTTTTTCTGGGCTGTTGTACTGCTTGATCTGCACTTTCGAATGGTGTGCCTCTTGTTGTGGTTGATGCAGCTGTTGTAGAGAAAATTGGGATTTTTGCGGATGCTGGCTGTGTAGGATGGTCTGGTCAATATCTTGGGACTAGGTGCGTGTATTTTATTCATTCCTTCTCCACAATGGCCCTCCAGATAGCCCACCATCTCCTGTGGTTTCGTGTCGATTGTCCTCACAGTTATCGCTCAACAGCCTCCCCTTCTCCTTCCCCCTCAGCTGACCCATGGCATTGCATACGCCGTATCTCCTTCAGTTCCACGTTGTACCTCTCGATTTCCAGGATTCATGTACTACCCAATGAAGGCTTTCGAATGGTGTATATCACACCATTCCTGCTGCAGCTATTATGGAGAAAGTTGGGATTTTGCAGATGCGGGTTGTGTAGAATAGTTTTGCAGTCATGATGTTTGACATCCCTCTATCTTGTGAGTACATATAGTGGCATCATGCAGCGTGTACTTCACAACCACAGAGCAGTTTGTTTCTTGCTGGATATTCTGCGGACACAGCACCCGGGGTTGTTGAGGAATTACAAGACCGAAGATGCCTTGAACTTCCAGAAGGAGCCGTAGGCCCATACACCTGGTTGATCACTGAGCAGGTTCGATATTTCAATATTACATGTGGTGCTACAGCTGCTGTGTAGGTGGTGTGGTCGGCTAATAATAACGATTGCCGTGATGCTACATGCACTACCATATACTACAATGCTATATGGTGGGGATTGTGCTATGCAGAGCCTAAAGCTATGAGGCTGTGGCACTACCCACAGTTATGTAGGTAAAAAAAAGCACTACTATGAAGTCCAGTAAACAAGAGGCAAGCTACGGAGCTACACGGACTACCCGAGCTATGTAGGACTACGGAGACCACGTAGGCGAGGTGTAAGTTTGCAGTCAAATACTGTCTAGCTACAACAGAAAATATCATCATTCTTAGTGACCTTAACACGATGACATTGCAAAAATATCAGGGACTAGCACAGCAAAGCACTGATGGCATGTCAGATATGTAGGTCACCACTTCAGTTACTGGTTGACCCGAGCAGCTGACACTGACAGTCTCCCATAGTCTGCAGCTCTGCCACTGGTCCTTCAGTCACAGTGTCAGCGCTCGCCGCTCGGTAGCCATTGTGTTCTGTACAGACTATATTATCGGCACCTATGTCGATCATGACTTACGGTGGCAGCCTGCGCTGTAGGGAGTCCATACTCCCTAGGGCTGAATGTATCAGTTATTAGCATCGTCATCACCGCCCTACACCACTTCCCGCAGCAGGCTGCCCCTCCGAAATCATCGCCGCTGCTCCACTCTCAGCAAACTCGGCTAATCGAGCGCTTCTTTCAGCTAGAATTACCGCCACGTCCCGATTAGGTCGTATGCCCCTATCACCGCTACCAACATCGCCGCTGACCCCTGTCCACCATTCCCTTCGAGCTCTAGCCCCTATCTGCCCCACACTACGTCGGCTTTCGTTCTCCAGACAAGTATCACGTGTCTACCAGTCATCGGCGGTCTCCACCGAAGGCTGTGACGTCGGTAACTCGGCCTCTATAAGCTCCACTCGAGTCTCCGACGCCCGCCACCACCAGTAGCACTGCCGCGCTGCCCCAGACCGCTGCTAAGAGTCCCCGCATCGTCGGTCAGCAATCTACAGTCCCCTAGGCATGTTCTTCTTCGCCGCCTCCCTTTCCTTTTGGCTTTTCTTGCTTTCTCTCCCCCTTCCTTTCGTACCTACATTCTGTAGTGCCTTATTTCGGTGCTTTTCTTTCAAGTTTTTCTTGACATATGACGTTTCCGAAATTCGCCGAAATGTACCTTAGTGACAGCTGCCTGTACGATACAAAACACCGCTGTACTTAGGAAAAATATACCCACTTTTCTGGTGTCACCATCTGTGTGTCTAAGAGTCATCCTGAGTCCCCAGAGTCGCTTTCAGAGTTTTCTTCGAGTTTTCTGAGCCCACTTCGAGTCCCCAGAGTTACCCATCGAGTTCTACTGATGATTTCGAGTCTCCTAGTGTCTTAAAAATTCCGCCAGCCCTCTGAGACGTCCCCTTCGCATCTACTGATTTTTACTACAGTCTACAAGAGTCTACTTTCGCCACCGACTGAGTTCCTAGCTTCCCAACACCACCTTATCGACTAGAAAAATCCCTCTTCGCCCATTTTGGGGCGGAATTTCGAGTTCTTCGCCGTCTACACTTCCCTGACTTCAGGGAAAATCCCCCAGACCCACTAGTTTCCTCCCCTCAGTCTCCTTCCGACTCACGACCCCTTGGGACGAGCCTAGGTCTACCCTACAGCTTTCCCCCCCTTTTCCCCTTTGCACTCTCGCAAGAAGAGTTGCCCACAGCGCTATAGTACATGTCTCAGTGCTGCCCATAGCCACCCGGCTCCCAGGCCCAGGTCTAAGTCCAAATCACCCCCATGTACACCAATTGCCCATGCTTCTCAGCTCAAGATTCCCACATGCAAGGCCCTGCCAATTCAGCAACCAAGACTGCAGCATTCTTTGTCATTGTTCAACAATTGGCCCATCGATGGTGCCATGATCACACCAGATACTCGCAGCTCTTCCTAGTCCTCTCCAGATATTGATACGTCCAAACAATTTGCAGTGGTTCTCCAGAATGTCTTTAGATCCATCGATGTGAATCCTGACAATGTTGATTACGGTGAGTTAGTGCTGCTTATAGCGTATATTGTATGCTGACTATCGATCAAGGGATATGCAGGAGAGGCTTCCAGTATATTTCTGGGGCCAATCGTGTGAAGCAGATGGAGGTATGTTCAGTGTAAAGCGTTGCGTATACTAGCATTGTAATCAACATCCACAGGTATTTACTTGGGTAGGACCGAACAAATTCGAGGTAATCTCAGCCATCGCCGAAGACAGGTCATTTGCATTTTTAAAGCCGAGGTAAGGCCTTTTTTCCCCCAGTATGTGAGGTGCTTATGGATGAATCTAGGTTGACATATGACGCTTGTAGCAAAGTTTTGATAGTTAAAATGCCAAGTGCCCTGCACGAAGCCCCACTCAATGAACTCAAGACAGTTCTGGAGAGGAAGCTCGACTACCTTCCTTCTCACCCCAGTTGAAGCGTGGTCCACACCAATGCGCATATGAATCGCTCAATTAGATTCGATAACAGTGAGTTTGTTCCTGACATGCTCTTGTCCTTGAGGGACATTAGTGAATGAATGAACGAGCCTTCTATGTTCCTCCTCGTCAGTGAATGTGCTTTCTCTCAAAACAAGGCCATCCTTTGTGATAAGCTGAAGAAAATAACCACAGAACTCCCCGATCTGGTCGCAGTCATGATGATAGTCACTCGGGAGGACACTCCATTTAACTTGCCCCAGCAAAAATCCGCTGCATGGGAGTTTTTCAAAAGTCATGGTACACTACTCTCCCAGAAGGAGTTTCTCGCTCTACGCACCGATCTCAGTGAACTGATTTGTCTCGGTAAATCAATTACCGTTGGAGGTCACACCTGGTGCCACCTGGCCGCTGTGGAGTATTTTATATGGGTGAGGGAGGTCGGGGGTAATCTGATCAATATCGACAACAGCGGCACAGACAGTAGCGCAAGAGGGGTAAGTCAATATCCCCTTCAGATACTTAAGTACTAATGTTTTCAGATGCTTTTCCCTGAAATCAGGATGGGGGAGGTAGATGCGATGTTTGATAAAGCCATCTCCGTGTTCAAAGACAGCATCATCCTGTTCTTTGAATGGCTTGGAGAATCCTTCGAGACTGGTGAGATTGATGAGGCCATAGGCTGGCTTAAGATCTCTTGGACTGATTGCCAGGGTCGTCTCACAGGTGGCATGAAGGACATGGCGTACAACAGATACCAATGTTGGCTGCAGAAATATGTTTTGCTGAGACACAAACAGAAGCCGAGCATTGTCCTTCCAGACATCCCCGCATCATCTAGGCCTCATTTAGATGCGAGGGGAGGGAATTCGACCCAAACCACGAGGACGAACACCTGCGTGGCAGCCCTGGCCTCCCTGACCATCGCTCCCAGTCGTTCCTCCAGCTCTCCCAGCCCCTCTAGTTCTGAGGTACTTTCTTCCTCAGACGATGCTATATACGGTGCCGGGGATGTCTAGTTACCTAGTAGGTTGTTGGCAAATCTGTCATTGGATAGTATGTAGTAGTGTATCGTGTCGTTCCTGCTCTGCACGTCAAATACATCTTGCCTGGTCTCGCTTCAACTCTATGTAAGATCATGGGCCGTTTTCATACAGGACATGCCGAAAAAACCTGGCAGATATTGTATGTGAATTATCTTGTTTATGTAATGACAAACGACTACACGATGGACGATTACGCGTCAAGTCAAATTGGAGGTGAGCCAGAATTCAGACCAACAACCCAGCTACCACCAACCTGCTCTTGTTAGGGCTCTGGATATGCCTCCTCGGGCTCGCCACCGTCGTAATGTTCCACCTGACGCAAATGGGTCTTCTACTCAAGAAACAATTCTTCCACAAAATACTGCTGCAGATCCCATAGCCAGGACACAGAGACAACGACGACCACCCCCTTGGTATCGCAATGGCGACAGGGAATATATTGACTTTGGTGGGATTGACCTTGAAGATGACCCCTCCAAAGAGGAACCTCCCCCCAAACGATGCATTCCCTCTCAACATACTCAGTTCCCAGCTGTGCCCTCCCATAACTTCCCAGCTACAGTGCCCGTGCCCGGTTCTGGTGCCCAGACTGCCTCCTTCGAGACGAGTCTCTCGTTCCCACTTCAGTAAGTGTGGAATGCCCCATTTGACGTAGTGCAGCATGCTCACTCCCAGGTCTGAAGAATGCTTTTTCAGACCGACTCAGTGCATTCGGCTTCAATTTATTTCTCATGCTTGTAGTTGACCTACTTCATGAGTTTGAGCTTGGAGTATGGAAAGCCATTTTCTCACACCTCTTACACATTCTAGATAGTCTGAATGAAAGTCAACTGCATGAACTTGATCGGAGGTAATGCATCACCAGAAATGCCTCCCAGCTGTGACAGCTGACATCTTGTGTGATTTGAAGATATCGACTGGTACCAACATTTGGACGAGATACTATTCGACGCTTTTCAAAGAATTGCTCCAAAATGAAGAGGATGACCGCTCATGATTTCGAAGATCTTCTTCAGGTGTGTGGCGTACAGTTCGTTTTACCAGTCATGATTTATCCAGCTGAATTGCAGTGTGCATTTCCTGTATTCGAAGGCTTACTGCCCAAACCCCATAACTCGAGTGTCCTTGAACTACTCTATACTCTCTGCCATTGGCATGGGTTTGCGAAACTCCACATGCACACTGACGAAACACTTAGGGTAATGGATGACCTGACGTGATCAGTTGGAAATGTGGTTCGTGTTTTCCAGGCTAAGACGTGCGAGGCGTTTGCCACGAAAGAGCTCAGACGTGAAGCTCAGTCACGCCAGCATCGCGAGATCTTGTCTCGCTCATCTACTGCACCAGGCAGAGCACCTTCCAAATCCGTGGTGGTCGCTCGGCGATCAAAAACTTTCAACCTTCATACTTACAAACTTCATGCGCTCAGTGACTACACCACTACTATCAAGATGTTTGGAACATTGGATTCCTACTCGACACAGTCTGTAAGTCTTATGGTTTGCATTTACACTTCGTGAATTCTGACCCAGTATGAGGGTGAGAGAGAGCACCGAGTTGGGAAAGCAAGGTTTATCTGCACCAGTCGGAAAGCCTTTGTTCAGCAACTGGCTCATATCGAACGCCGACAGGCAAGAATTCGGAAGATTCATGATTCGTTTCGAGCGACCAAGGATCCCTTGGAACCTGTCCCCAACGTACCGGAGGAATGTTACAATGTTGGAAAATCCCAGCACAGACCCATAGACCTCGCCGACTTCATTAGGAAGAACTCCGGTGACCCTGCTTTGCAGGTAGGTATTCATTCTTATTTTCCACATCAGCTGTAACTGACCGGAGCTGCTAGGAGTTTACTCTAAGACTGAAGCACCACCTCCTTCCTCGCATCAGGGCAATGCACGTACTGGCCTCAGAGCCAAGTGCATTGTAGCCGCTGGAGGGCCTTGACGCCAGCTACGATGTGTCTGAAGTGACTGTCGATCATTTACTGATTAGAAGCAATCGCATATACCAGCACCACGTTCTCCGGGTAAATTATACCACCTACGATGTCCGACACAGGCAGGATATCTTCAACCCAACCACCGACCATCATGACATCATGATGCTGGCAGCCCCGGAAAATACAGATGAATCGGAAACCATACACCAATGCCACTGTCGCTTCTGTTATGCTCGCATCATCGGTATCTACCATGCAAACGTCCAGTATATTGGGCCAGGGTGTAGCAGTTATCTTCCGCACCGACTGGACTTCTTGCATGTCCGATGGTTTGAGCAAGTACCGCCCAACCCTGGAGATGTTTTATGCAGTCTCGACATACTGCGATTCCCTCCCATGAACGAGGATGGTGCATTTGACTTCATCGACCCAGCAGATGTCTTACGGGGCTGCCATCTCATACCGGCCTTTGTGAAAGGCAGGTCCCACCCTGACCGTACTTCCATATCATCCCTTTCCAAAGACTCCAACGACTGGAAATACTACTACGTCAATAGGTTGGGTGAAACTCAAGTAGCCTAACTAGGATTTTTCGCTCACGAATTTTCAAAGGTTTGTAGATCGTGATATGCTGCTTCGACACCATTGGGGACTTGGTGTTGGTCATACATATTCACACGTTGGTTCACCGGCCGACCATGTTGCAAATTTTGAGCAGCCATCTCTGTCACGCAATTTGCACCGGCCATGCCCAGCGGAGGTAAATGTACTGGGTGAAGCATCTTCTGCTGCAAGTACCTCAAGGGCAGCTGAATTCTCACTTGCTGACGGGGATGCGCTCGAATGGGAGATTGGCGGGGAGTCTCAGAGTACTGATTCGGAAGTAGACACCATGTCGGATGATGGTTTGGTTGGAATGTACGAGATGTACGGTTCTCATTGTGTTGATGAGGACGTATCAGATTAGAGTTTACACGTGGACTCCGCTGGGGTACAACTGTATAGCTGAGAGCGTGCCATGCCTACTACTTACCATCATAATAACTATCCTGTCGTCTCTCTCTGCAATGGCTGCCACCATCACGATTGCGAGGTCTTCTGTTGAAACACTCTCCAACACACCGCCGTCACTTTGACCTAGTATCCGAGTATAAACCCTCAAAACAAACATGTCTTTTTTTCTGAGGTTGGAAGGCCGTGTGAGTTGTATTGTCTCTAGTGCGTATCTTCCATTTCCATTGAAACGCCCTCCAGCGGTGATGCCACAACGCAGAGGTTGCTTGTCGTGACATCGACCACATAAAACCAGCTTCATCAATTGTAACCTCGAATGGTACTGGGAATCGACTCTATCAATTCCACTAATATACTTGGAGGTGGCATTCTGGCATGTGGGCGATCTGGCTCGACGATGTCTATGGTGTCCTCCCTTCGAGCTAGGTCAACTGCTTCAGGTGCATCGTCAATCTCTTCTGTTTCCGTTCGTTGGGATGAAGCGGGGATGAGGACTGTCAAGAAGAAGCATAGGAAGGAAAAGGAGAGCAAAATGGTGGCGAAGGAGAAAGACAAGAAAAGAGAGCGGTCCAAGAACGAGAAAGTCTTGACTAGGAAAGTGTCCGATAGTAGAAAGAGGAAACCGCTGGCAGCGATCTTCCCCGGAACACTTTCCAAATGCGAAGAGGAGGACATTACTCCCAGCCCTGTTCTACCTATCGTCATAATGAGGAGGCCATGATCCAGGAACGTTCCGCAGACGAGTAAAACTCTCCAATGAGACTCCTATGAAATGAATGCACCTGCATCCAATGTCCGAACAACTGCTAAGTTGTTCGGGTCCTAAAGCGATATATGATGACAGTGACGGTGTGTATTTGTCCAATGTCTCGTGCATTTTGTGGTTAAGATGCGCGAACAGACGATGATGATATCTCGCTCTTGGAGGCTGCGACAGATGACTTAGCTCAGCTCATCAATGGACTGGATCTGGAAGCCACTCCAGGGAGTCGGGATATATCTCCTAGAAGTAATTGTTCACCGTCGTTGCTCGATGCCTGGTAGTCCAACACCTTCGAAGAATCGGTTTACCATGGACAGTCCTGTTAGGCCTCTGCGCACCAACCTTGCATCTATCACTTCGCTCTGACCTTATAGCAAGACCCCCGCAGTCGGCTAGGTGCAGATTGGGCAACATATTGCGGCCTGGGCAACCCTGAATGCCAGCATCTCACCATCGAAGCTTTTCCAGTGACCATTAGGGCCACAACCTAAAGAGGACGTACCTACTATTCGGATGATGCACAAGAGTACTTTGTCTCCTGCCCTGCAGCCGACCCGTCGCCGATTTTCAAGGCTCTTCGTCCAGTGGTGTTTAAAGTCCCCAGAGCTACTGCGACAGTTCAGTAATCTGCTGTCCCACCGCTTGTTCTCAGCAACAAAGAGACAGATCGCTCTCCCTCGGCTTTTATGTTTGGCTCATTGCACTCGAAGTCCGATTCGCATTGCAGTTCATTGGCATCTCCTGTATCCAAGAAAGGCGGAGGTCATGCCAGGGAACGATGAAGATGACCAGAGGCCAGGGCCTTATCCTTGTCTGAGGAGGACACCAAGAAATCATTCGATTTTACCGGGGAAATCAATAAATTCAACGAATCCAGTGCATCGCACTGACGTAGCTTCGTGGAGCAATTGGAGAGTGCCCTTCACACTCCTGTGAAGATCGACCTTCGTTCTGACTTTGGGAGTTTCTTCAGGTGATTCTCTGCCTTTACCCAAGTACTCTCTACAGGACGAATTGTCGAGGGCGGGACAGAGTACATTCAGCCTTCCGGACGATTACAAGTCTCACGAGCTTCTTCATGCTCTGTTTATGCTGTGACCCTCTCACACCGAAATAGGTCTGGGCATTGGGAGCTCCTCAGAAGGTAGAGCTAACCCTAGGAGTCCTTTTACTATGAAGAGTACACACCTCCCAAAGACTCAAACCTTCCTGGTAACTATATTATTTCCTCGGTGCTCTGGTTGACCACTCAAATGTATGTTATAGTCCCTCCAGTTAGCTCCCTCTGGGACGGGACTGTCTGGTAGGATGGACATGTTCTGTGCGGGAGGAGACAGAGAAGGGACATCATAAATGTCATCTCAGTATGACAGTTTCTTCCCCTTGTCGACAGCAATCACTGAATGGAAATATAGCTGCTTTTTCACGCAGTTGAGTTCGTCGCTATCTCAGGCATTGTTAGGCTTGTTCCAGAGGGCACGTATCACAGCATGTATGCTAGCGGGAGCCGCGAAGGCAAACACTCTGGAGGATGCTCTAACATTCGGATGTCTCTTAGTTTATGGGTAATGCCGTAGGTGTCTATATGCTATTCTCATGTGTGGGGTCCGAGGCACTGACGTCGTTTCAGGTCGTTGCAACTCGGATTTCGTGGTCACTTTGCAGAGATGCGTGAGGCTCCTTTGCAATCCACTTTTGTTGTTGAGTAAGTCGCAGTCATTGTCGCTGTGATTTCACCATTCATTGTAAAACATCTTATGGCGTGACCCACCATTTCTCATGCGTGTCACGCATTTCGTGATCAGGGATCTGCATAATTTCGCGACGTCACGCCAGACTGTAACGTCACGTCCTAGTAAAGGTATAAAAGGGCAGTCCGACTTTTTCATCCCTTCAGTCTGCTTGTGCTCTCTTTGATCCTTTCCTCTCCTTGCGCTGCTCTCATGTCTCCTCATGCCTCGTTACAGTCAATATTCTGATTCTGAGGAAGGTCATACGTGGAATGGAACCAAACATTCATGACCGAGTGCGCTGCAACTGGGACCCAGGAAACGCCCGTGCATTGTCAACGCCTTTAGTCTCAACATACTGATCCCCTCATAGAAGTGTGCAAGACCCATTGGTGCACCATGGCCATCACTTTGGCCATGTCGTACATGCCTTTTGTAATGTTCAAACATTGCTAACCAATGGCATGACTCTCATGGTTGAAGTGGAGGAGAGGGGACCGGAGACTCTGACTCAGGAGTAAGTAGTTGACAGTCGTTTTGGGGCATGCGCATTATAGATGACACTCGCACAAGGGAAAGGAAGGAGTATTCTGTATTCCGGGAACTGTTGAAGATCGTACCGAATCTTGAAGATCGCATCATGTCCTCTTCCGAGCAAGACATGATAGCCATGGTGGAATTGGTGAGTACGCTTGTACTTGCATAGTCTCTAGTCATCTGACCGCTACAATAGATTCAAAAAGGCACCAGTGCGGCTAGGTCTGATGACACGAAGAGTATGAAGGCCGCAATAATAGATTGGATCACTCCCAAGGGTCAAGCACTCATTCCCCATATTCCTAGGAATGCTAAGACGGGGCGAGGGTTCCATCATGAACGCACCGGTGCATTGCTTTGCCCTGCAGGGTATGAATGGGCAAATTTGGAGTATGTCCTTTTTGGTCTACTGTACCCAGAAAAGGTATAATGCATCCCAGGACCAAGGCTAAGCTGCGTAGCGGTCAACTGCAAGTCACTGGTGACCAGTGGCCCCTCTTTTTGTATGTGGACTATTCCTATGATGTGGAGGACCCCTGGAACGGCCTGCTGCATAGCAGCCTCCTCATCAGGGGGGGTTTGAAGTGCTGGTATTCCCAGTTAATTATGGTAAGTAGTTATCTGTCTGATATGAATTGGATAATGGTGTATCAGGCATGATCATCTACAAATCATAATGATAGTAGTCAGATAATGCATTATATAACCTGGCAGACATTTTACTATCTGGTCAACTGCATATAGGCCTGATATAAGAATTACAATACTTTTATCATCATGATATCATGATGACAAGAGCTGATATGTCATATATAATAATGTCATGTAATTGACAGTACATTATAATTGCTCATCAGATAATATCATCATCATATCAATGACAATATTCTTTTCAGCCTGATTTCACTTTGATCATCAATATCTAGTGTTGTCATCTATGTCATTTTATGATCATTTGAACAACTCTTCCCCAGCCACAAGTGTGGGAATGTCTTTGTAATGACTGTATAGTACATGTTATATAAACTCATCCTCTCTCCCCTTCTCTCTCTTCTTCACTCTTGTCTCTGAGTTCTACCTCAGGGCAAGAGTCACTCTAAGACTCTAAGTCTTAGGGTTCATATGCAGGTAAGTGTAGCCTTGTGTGAAGTCATCTGTGAGTGTCTTTCCCTGTTTAATTTTCGCTTTTTTGGAGGTTTAAGTAGTTCATACTTAGTAGGTAGTGTAGTGAGTAGGTACTGATTATGTAAACAATATGGAATGGAATTGCTTTCTGGTAATATCATGATTGATAAGTCCAATTGAAGGTTGCTATAGCAAATTTTATTTTTAAGCTGTTGGTGGTGTCAATGACAATTGTTGGTAATGTCTGATAATGAAAGACATATATGATGTACTGTTCACATTCTGATACATATGATCCACTCTACCTGAATGATTACTTTTGACCTATGCTGCCAAGGCTCCCAGAGAATATATAGCATTACCAATGTGTATATCATTATGATATACCTTATGGGGCTTTACAGGGTAGATCAAGTCTTATATAACATTATCATTTCATTAAAATTTTCCTGATGCTGGTTTCGGTAAGTTTTGTTTATTATACTTCTTGTTTGGTGACTTACACCTGAACTGCATGCAGGCTTACAGACATATTTTCACTTCTCCCAGCTCTGTCGATCAAGTGCCGAAAGCAACGCAATCTGGCAATGCTCGTATTCATGGTATGCAAATGGTCACTAAAGCATCGATTGCATATGCTGCCACACAGGTGAGTAGTTATGTGTGCGAGTCGTGCACAGATGGAATGTTAAATTTTTACCCAGGCTCATTTCGCCCTTACATCTACCCAAGTATTCTCTCGGACTGACCTTGTCACTGACTTGGAGCGATTTTATATCAGCATCCTCGAGCTTCTTGAGGATCCGGATGAAGCGGATGAGGTAGACCAACTGATGGGATGGTGGAACCGGTACGAGGTCATCAATCCTGTTGGTATGACATTAAACAGGTCAACAGACAGATCTTTCCCTTGTCTATGGAGAGTGAGCGGCTACCTTCGGAGAACAGTGCATTGGCACGAATTTGCCAGAAACGTGCCGAGCGAAAGGCTAGTGCAGTGGTCCTTGAGAATGAATGACCTCTTGTCATTGCTGATGTAGCTAGACAATCTCTCTGCCTCTTTAAATGTTTTGTGTACTGTTTTTTGCTATGACATTGTCCAGCTTTTGGCTGAATCTGAGGATGGTTTTCAGTGGGACCTGTGTGATTGATATTGCAAGTATGTACAACCTTGATACTGGTTACCAGTGGGACCAGTGTGATTAATATTGTGAGTATGTACAACCTTGATACTGGTTACCAGTGGGACCAGTGTGATTAATATTGTGAGTATGTACAACCTTGATACTGGTTACCAGTGGGACCAGTGTGATTAATATTGTGAGGATGTACAACCTTGATACCAGTTACCAGTGGGACCAGTGTGATTAATATTGTGAGTATGTACAAACTTGATACTGGTTACCAGTGGGACCAGTGTGATTAATATTGTGAGTATGTACAAACTTGATACCAGTTACCAGTGGGACCAGTGTGATTAATATTGTGAGTATGTACAACCTTGATACCGGTTACCAGTGGGACCAGTGTGATTAATATTGTGAGTATGTACAACCTTGATACCGGTTACCAGTGGGACCAGTGTGATTAATATTGTGAGGATGTACAACCTTGATACCGGTTACCAGTGGGACCAGTGTGATTAATATTGTGAGGATGTACAACCTTGATACCGGTTACCAGTGGGACCAGTGTGATTAATATTGTGAGGATGTACAACCTTGATACCGGTGTCACGCACCAAAGGTGTTTGGCGACGTGAGCATGGACCCAAAAGCTGAATGATGAAGAATGGAGAAGCCTAGCCCTAATGCGCAGAATGACTGGAGTGTCTAGCAGTCATCCGTCGCACAAGAACCACCCTTAACGTTAGGGAAGAAACCGCTCAAGCGCCGAATAAAAGTTTTCGAGCGCCAGTTTACGGCATTCCGATTTTTCGAATATCTCAGCCATTTCTAAAGATATCGACATCATTCCCACGCTCACAGAAAGCTCTCGACCACGCCATCCTGCCTACCAAATTTGGTGACGATCCTCGCCCTCCACGATTTTCTGCATCATTTCTGCCAACAAACGCCCATTTCGCCACTTTTTATTGTAATGGCCACCTCTTCGACGATCTCTTCCCTCATTCCCTTTGCCAGGGAGAATAACTACGAGTACTTGCCAGGAATCCCCACTAGCATTCGCCCTGAAGCCTCCTGGTTCATCCCTCCCTCGTCCATGACCTCCCATCCTATCGCTTTGGGACAGCGAGTTCTCCTTGTCAGTCTGACATCGAGGAGGACTTTCTTTGGTCGTCTCAGGTCTGTTATCAGGCTTGAAAAATCATATGTGGTTGTTTCAGTTTCTCCAGTTGAAGAAGCATATGGATCCTTCATCCCTGTGCCCTGCAATGTCTACCTCTCAATCTCATCCTTCGTTCTTCCAAAATTGCGACAGGTTCAATACCAATTACTGTCATCCAGTCTATCTGATCGCATTCATGATGAATTTGAGACACTTCTCCCTGCTCTTATGGGAGAAGATGGCCCTTCCTCCTCCTCAAACCCTCCAGAACACTAGCTGCAGCTAATGCAGGTCACTTTACAGAGAGGAGGAAAGGGGGAAAGTTGCGAAATCCTATGCCCTGACTACCCTGGAGACCCCCAAAATTGGCCCCTGGCAGAAACCCCCACCATTCTTCATTTGGACATGCAGCAAGTTACCATAATGCATCTAGATCTCAGATCTAGGAGTCACTATGACTCATTTGCAGTCATATCCCTTAATCAGCAGTGACCAGTGCGCTTACTCATTCCCCTTTTCGCATTATTCATCCGTTCCTTGATGACTCATTCTGTTTTCAAATTGATTAGTGATAATCTTCGTCATGCTTACTGGTTTTACTTACCAATTGCTTACTGTCCTTACTCATCCTTACAAAGCCTTACCAATCCCCTTACCAATCGCTTACAGATCACTTACAAAGTGTTGCTCCATATTTACTGCAGGCTACGCTACCTTTTTGTATATAAAGTACCAATACGTCGACAGCAATAAAGCAGCTACCAAGTCCCCTGCATAGGAAGCAGTCCCCTGTGTAAAGACTTACCTGCTCACTCATCATCATCATCATTAGGCCCAATCATCGTCGCTTTTGAGCCCCTCATCATCATCTCTATTCCTGCAGTATTTGAGGCTCCATTAAGGGTCTACTTACTGTTATCTTCATCATCTTACGTCGCTTCTAGGCTCAGAGCAGCCTATTCTCTTCGCATTTTCAGTCTTCCCCTGCTCCCCCTTCGTCAGGAGCACCTATACCCTCTGCCCTAGCCCCCTCTAGGTGCACGGAACCCCTCCCCCATTTTTATTTTAAACAGATCCCTCGAGCCAAAGCCCGCGTAGGAAAACCACCAACTCGGCAATTGTCTTTGTGTTGGTTTTTTTTGGTGTTTTTGCCATTGATCCACACGTCGACTCACACCGGTTACCAGTGGGACCAGTGTGATTAATATTGTGAGGATGTACAAACTTGATACCAGTTACCAGTGGGACCAGTGTGATTAATATTGTGAGTATGTACAACCTTGATACCGGTTACCAGTGGGACCAGTGTGATTAATATTGTGAGTATGTACAAACTTGATACTGGTTACCAGTGGGACCAGTGTGATTAATATTGTGAGTATGTACAACCTTGATACTGATTACCAGTGGGACCAGTGTGATTAATGTTGTAAGTATGTACAACCATGGTACTGGTTGCCAGTGGGACCAGTGTGAACAAGCTTATCATGGGATAGAATGGTGACCTATATTACCTGGATATGGCCTTCTGATACATATGATCCATTTGAACTTAATGATAACTTTTGACCTATGCTACCATGGCTCCCAGACAATATATAGCATTGTCATTGTGTATATCATTGTGATGTATCTTATAGGGCTTTATGTGATAGATAAAGCTATATATATCATTATCATTTCATTAAAATTTTCCTGATGCCAAATGGTTTCACTAGGTTTGTCTCAGTCCCGCTTGTTAGTGCACCCTAATACCCCCTCGGAACGACCATTGTGTGCGCCACTCTCAACGGAAGGGCCGAGTCATTCTATTCGAGCACCTAGTGCATCCTCGAGCTCGAGCGATGCCTCGTTGTGCCGCCCTCGTTCACCCTCTTGCACTCTACCTACAAGATACTCTCGCGGTCGACCTCAATCTCGCTCTCGTTCTCGCGGCCGTGGCCGCCCGTGCTCGCCATCTCCCCTGTACTTCGAGGATTCACCAAGCTGCAGTCGAAGGTATCCACAGTCGTACTCGAGTGGGTCCCACAGCCGCCACTCTCGTTCCCGCGACCACCATATCCGCCGCTCACCACCACCTGCACCTTTGCTCGAGTGCTCGCGCCTACCAACCCTCTCGAGAGACAATCCTGAGCTGGACGAGCTTGCCAGCCAGCTAGTCAGCAGACTCGCATCCTACAGTACTCGCTCATCCCACAGTAGACATGCACCGGCACACTCGAGAAGGTTGCGCAGCCGCAGTCGCACACCCCAGCCCTCTCGAAGGTGGTACTGAGTCGATGTAGGGTCGCTTTGGCTGGCTGGGTATTGTATTCTATGTTTTTTTTTAATGAATATATTGTTCTTGAAGTTTCCCCGCCCATCCGTGTCATCCCCAACACTGCCGACTCGATATCTCGACCACTACTCACTCGTCCCTCTCGCAAACCGGGATTCGCGCTCTACTCGACGAGACCTTTCGGAAGATGTGTTTTTCGTTGCATTTGCCCCAGCGCATCCGAAGATATCACCCATTCTCTGGAGAAAGACACTGTAGAACGAAATTTGGAGTATCTCGGGACTGGGTGCGCGGTTTCCCTTGTTTCCACGTTCTCCCAACCCTTCTCGCACGTCCCTACCACCTCCCGAAGTTTCACGGAATTCCGTCGAGCGGTTCCTCACCAACGCGACACCATTCTCCCACCCCCTACCCCGTTTAGATCCTAACTCGCGCAGTTCCCGACCGAATCGCTCGCTTTTCTCAGACGTGAATCTACTCGACGAAATCTACCAGACGATATACGAGACGTCGCGCGCGCTTTCGTGGTTCTGAACTTATTCGAGTTTCTGTGTTTAGACAGGGTAGCGAGGTCAGGATCGCGTATCTCAATCATTTCCGCGCCGTACCTCTCGCTTTTTGGGATGGTGATACTACTCGCTCGTATCTACCTGGTGAGGCCTTACTCATTGCGATCCGCTCCGTGGTTGTGGAGATACGGAGGTTTTCGTGTATGGAGGGGGGAGAGACAGTTTTGCAGATATCTCGGGACTGCGTGCACCCTTTTTCCCGCTTCCTTCATTTCCCAACTCTCCATGTTCATCCCTACCGCCTCCCAGAGTTTCGTAGGACACTGCCCAGCAGTTCCCCACCGACGCAATGCCGCCCTCCTAGCCCCTACCTTGCTGAGGCCGTGACTCGAGCAATTCCGCTCCGAATCGTTCGCTTCTTTCAGACGTGAATCTACTAGACGAAATCTACCAGACGATGTACGAGACGTCGCGCGCGCTTTCGTACTTGTGGAGTTATTTGAGTTTTCGTGTCTGAACAGGGTGAGGAGGTCGGCATCGCATATCTTGGTCATTTTTCCGCCATGCCTCTCGCATTTTTGCACGGTGGAACTGTTTGTTCGTACCTACCTGGTGATACCTCTTTCGTTGCGGCACCCTCGGCCGTTGGGGAGATATGGGTTTTCTTGGTGTACAGAGGGGTACGAGGCGACTTGGCGGATATCTCGAGACTGGACAGGCCAATCGGTATGATTCCTCTTTCTCCATCTCGTCCGAGGAGTCCTCTATCACGACCTACGGTTTCGTATCGATTGCCCCAGCGGTCGTTGCTCGGCGGCCCCCTCTTCTCCCCCACTGTGCTGCCCCACACGCTGTCCACGTCGTATCTCCCTCGGATCTTCGCCACGCCTCTCGCTTTTTGGAAATATCATAGTACTCGATCTGCGCTTTCGAATGGTATTCTTTTTGTCTGGATGGGTGCAGCCGTTGTGGAGAAATTCGAGTTTTTGTGAGTGGAGGTATCTCGGGCCGGTTTTGCCGATATCTCGGGAAGGGGTGCGCGGATTCTGTCGGTTGTTCTTTCCACCTACTCTCCACATTCCCCCCTACCATTCTCCACGGTTTCATGTCGAATGCATCAGTGGTTATTGTTCGGCGACCTTCCCCTCTCCCCATCCCCCTGTTATGCTGTGACGTTGCATACGCTGTATCTCCCTCACTTCGAGGCCGAACCTCTCGCTTTTCGAGGCCGTGGTACTACTCGATGAAGGCTTTCAGGTGATGTATGTTAGGTGGTGACTGACACTACGGATGTGGAGATATTCCCAATTTCGTGGACGAGGGCGCATTCTGACAATTTCACGAATATCTCGTCACCGAGCGCGCGTATCTGTTCAGCTTCTTTTTCTACGTCTTCTCTACACTCCCCTTCACTGGTTCCCCGAGTTTCATGACGTTTCGCACAACCATTGTCCTTTGGCATCTTCGTCTGCCACCTCCGCCTGTTGGCGCCTTCAAGCTCGTGCTGCCGGTTCGCAACCGAGGACGGTTGAATTCTCAAGTGACCCGTGGATGTAGGGAATGGTTTTTCCCTACCAGGGGATTTTATTTTTATTCTTTGTTTCTTATATTTTAACTTGCTTTTCCAGTTATTATATGTTTATTACTGTAGTGCGAGGTTTTATTGCTTAGTCAGCCATTTTTATTACCCAGCATGTACTTACCTTTCTAAGAACAAGTAACAAGTCGTGTTCTGAGAGTTTCGAGAGTTTCGAGTTTCGAGTTTGGGTTCGAGAAGGCCTTGAGTTGCCTTCATTTGTGTTCAGACAGCATCAGACAGCATCAGATGTCTCTAGACAGTCTCTCCAGGCTATAGAAGTCCCTCTGGAAGAATTCCTCCCTCAGATCTCTGCTCATCCCCTGACTCAATTTAATCCATCTCTTCACCGTTCATATTCATGATTCTGTACCAATTGCAAGACAATGTTAGCTCACACTGAGGACATCTAGGTTGTCTTTGATATCCACTTTGAAATGGTATGTCCTGCTGTACAAACTCACGATCTGTGGGACAATGTTGGCTAACATCAACTCTTCTCTTTTCTGTCAGGGGAGGTTTGAAGCACAGGTATACCCAGATGATTCTGATAAACTGACACAAACTTGATATGTACTGATCATCCTTGACCACCACATGGTAATGAGTTGTCTATGCCCACCTACTTTAGAGAGAAAGATAAGAAGCTACAATTGCACCACAAGAAAGAGATGTAATTGACAGTTGGCCATCATACAGCTTTAAATATGGTCATGCTTTACATTCTCAGGCAGACTTTATATATTCTTGTCCAACTAATATCCAAATGATGTGCACTTTTCAATCTTTTATCTGCCTGATCAATGCCTTGTCTGGCTTTGTCATTGAATGTAATGATGTTAATAGATTTACCATTACTCTGTCAATATGTGATGATGCTGGTAAATGCATGCAAAACTGATATGCAGTGACCGTTCATGATCACCCCATGGTAATGTGTAACTGCCTGATGAATGCTTTATGTGGCACTGTCAGCAAATGCAATGATGTTAATAGTGTTATCATTACTCTGCCAACTGTTAAGTCCTGGCCTACTCTGATGATCTCCGATGCTCACAGAGGCTGGGGAATGGGTATGAAGGTAGACCGATGTTGACCGAGGGTTGGCCGACACAGGCTGATGGAGAACGATGATGGCCGAAGGGTGGCTGACGGTCGCAACGGAGGTTCGGGAGAGGGCATCAGGTTCAGCTCGTGCGCTGCCCCCTTGTACGAGCCCAGCCCTCAGATGTCGTAGACAGAGGAGAGTCAGTATGAGGCTGATGGGTTTGGAGGGAGGCCGGTCGAAGACCGCAGAGTGGGAACTAAGTTGATATTCGTACTGAGGAACTCTGCCTAAGTACATCAGGATTATATATGGTACATGCGCCATCGAGGCGGTACAGTATCAGAAGGACGGAACTGACATACGGGGTATCATAAATTTTCCAGGGGGACAGACGTCAGAAAACTTCATGTAGAATGTAAGTCAAGCAGCAGAGGAGAGGGTCGGGATAAAGGAACCGAGCATAAAAGGAAAGGTGCAGGTGGTATGACTTCGGGGCACTCAACCGATAGCCAATCAGATAGTGGGCCGAAAGCCTAAAGTGGCAACAACCCTGCGGCGTACCATGCGGTGGGGGTGCTGTGCCATATCGGGACCGGTCCGTAGCCTCGATAGAAGATCACCTGACCTTGGGGAGTTACCGAGGCCTACTGGTAGTAGTCATGTGGAAGGACCGACATATGCTGACGGGTGCCGAAGGTTGCCGACCGATGCTGAAGGGTGCCAACGGTGTTCCGATCGGCGGCATCGTCGGTTGTGGGATAGGGGTGGCGGTCATCATCAGGAATGGTCGGTAACGGGTCGGGGCTGATTGGAAAGGGCCTAGGGGTGTCGGAGGGTTAGTGGGGAACCAGGACGGAGCATGGGCATGACACCAACATGAGATGATGTTGGTAAGCTCATGCAAAATTGATATGCAGTGACCATTCATGATCACCCCATGGTAATGTGTAACTGCCTGATGAATGCTTTAGTTGGCATTGTCAGTAACTATCATTACTCTGACAGTATGAGATGATGTTGGTCAACTTGCACAAATCTGATATGCACTGATCATTCATGACCACCACATGGTAATGAGTTATCCACACTGCCATGCTCTTGAATGATGCAAGTTGGATTTGATAACATGACAGAAATAGAAGCCACTTCACAGATGGGTATATAAAAATAATTTCCCCAATGTAGTAGAAAAGCTAAGCTCTGGCTTCCTTGATGACAAGGCCTTCCCCACTCTGCTGCAGCAGCTGTATGACTAAGACAAGATGTTACTCATATACTACAATGGATCACCATGGCATGACAGCTGACATCACCCATCGCTTGACGGCCCACTCACAGTGGGCAAGGCAGGGCATGACCAACCTTCCATTTCAGGCTGTGACCAGCACTGCCACCTGCAAATTTTCTCGCACTAAGCCAACTTGAGGCATGCTTGGCCAATGAAAGGAGGACCAGGATTCAAGGCAAAGGATATGACATAGTGATCACCATAATCACATTGTATTAATTAATGTGTCTGTCAATCTCTGGCAAGTATTTACATGACAGTGCTCTGTGAGACAACATATCTGGCTGATACTTGGTATGTATATCATGGTATCTCTGGGAGATAGCATTGACATGATGAGTCAGATGAGAACAATGTTGGGTCCTGTTTCACAAAAGCATGTTAACAAAAGCCCTCATCAGAGTCGCAGACTACACCTGCTAAACCACTCAATGGCCATTGACATTGTGGGTGTGTTCAAGATGGCAGCGTCGTATCAGCCAAATTTCCAGTAGTAGTCTGGTGCCCAAGCATGGATAGTAAATACAGAAGAGGTCCTTGTTGAATTGAAATATGTCTGCTGTTGCAGGTGAACCTTGAACCAGACGAGGCATTGGAGAGTTTTTCAGCAGAGTCAAAAAAACAGGTTGGTGAGCAGTCAGGTGACCATAGATCCTGTAAAATATTGCCAATCGCATTGTCACCTGCACTTCCAGGAGGTAGGACTGTGCATCCTTCACTTCAGTGAGGGAATGTAAATGTGGTTGCAGAGAAACTCACTGCTTGAGTTGCATCGCCATATGGGTCACATTACACCTGAAGCTGCACAATGCCTGGTTACGAAAGGGTTTGTGGCTGGACTGACCCTCACTGATTCTGTGGATGGCTTGATAATGTGGGGATCCATTCTGATCTGTGGGGACTGCCCCCGATTGAGTCACTATGTGGTCACTGGTACTATGTCAGCTATACAGGTGACAGGACATGTGAAACAACTCTATACCTTCTGTGAGAAAGTCAGACACATTCAAGGCCTATAAAAAGTATGAAGCTTGGGTCAGAAATCACCACAGCGATGAATAAAGACCCTATGTACCGATCAAGGAGGCGAGTACCTCAGCAATGAGTTTACAGCCCATCTAGAGCCTCAGGAACAACCTGAGTACTTACCATTCACGATATGCCACAGCAAAACAGTGTTGCTGAGTGACTGAATGGAATTTTGGCTGAAAAAGTTTGAGCCATGCTACACGACTGGGGGCTGCCACATTTCCTGTGGAGGAAACCTGTCAACCATGTGGTCTGGATGAAAAATTGTACCTCAACAAATGCGCTCAATGGCAAGACACCATTCGAGGCTGTACATGGCCGTCCTCCGAATCTTGCAGAACTGTTGATCTGGGCAGATGAATCAAAAACTGCCAGCTGTGTGCATCTAGGCCATTGGGTCGGCTGAGACAGACAGGGCAGAGGCCATCAGATCTATTGGCCTGAGAAGAGGTCGTAACTGTAGAACGGATTGTTAAACTCGAAACTGGTGAGGTAGACTTACCTCCAGGAGATGTCACATTTGGGGGGGACAGAGGTGAGGCTAGCAGCCATAGTGGGAATGCAGGGCGTCAAAGGCGAGAACAACATGTGGCTTGATATGCCTCTTGTGTGGGCAGGTGATAGCAAAATCTGTAGCAGTGGGGCAGGGTATGCAAGGCATTGAGTATGAGGATCCTGCACAGCTCAAATGGGCAGTATATGTAGCAGAGGGGCGAGGGAATGCAAGGCATTGATGGCAGGAATAATGTGCAGCTCAAACAGGCAATATATGTAGCAGAAGGGTGAGGGAATGTAGTGCGTCAAAGGTGGGAGGAACATGGGGCTACAAAAAAGTTAAATGGAGCACAACTAAATACCCGCAACCTGGCAGGTGTTGAGGGCGCACATTGTGCTAGCTCAGTGTATTGAACAATGGGGCACCCCTGCTGTGGTGGCATTGGATGAGTCCATGCACTGGGAATTTAGTAGAAAGAGTTACTCGCAGAAGCAGGTGCACACAATACGATGTAGACTGGGTAATCTTTCATGAAGATCATGGCCATCCTTTGAGTGTCACCCTATGGCATGTTGCAGAGTAGTGTCATGAGAAAAGTGACTGCATATACTCACCTTTGGGTTCACAAGCTTGAATCCATCTTTGAAATCCCAGAAGCCCAGACTCAGATACAGTTGTGGCTAAGCAATGCATATAGGGGGGGCCATATCATGCATATCACAGAGATGGTCAGTTCTATCTAACAAAAACATGACAAGATCTTGAAATGTACATGGGAACCCCAAGAGAACAGGCTATCTTGCATGACAGCCAAGGACCCATTCAACATACTCACATCCCGACTTCTTTCTGTTGGTATGGGGCTCTGTGGCTTGTCAAATATGTTGAGAATGGTCCATAAGTGGGTTTGAGATACAAAAATAGGTAGGTTCATGCTTGTTGCAAGCAGCGGTGTCACGCACCAAAGGTATTTGGCGATGTGAGCATGGACCCAAAAGCTGAATGATGAAGAATGGAGAAGCCTAGCCCTAATGTGCAGAATGACTGGAGTGTCTAGCAGTCATCCGTTGCACAAGAACCACCCTTAACATTAGGGAAGAAACCACTCAAGCGCCGAATAAAAGTTTTCGAGCACCAGTTTACAGCATTCCGATTTTTCGAATATCTCAGCCATTTCTAAAGATATCGACATCGTTCCCATGCTCACAGAAAGCTCTCGACCACGCCATCCTGCCTACCAAATTTGGTGATGATCCTCACCCTCCACAATTTTCTGCATCATTTCTGCCAACAAATGCCCATTTCACCACTTTTTATCATAATGGCCACCTCTTTGATGATCTCTTCACTCATCCCCTTTGCCAGGGAGAATAACTATGAGTACTTGCCAGGAATCCCCACTAGCATTTGCCCTGAAGCCTCCTGGTTCATCCCTCCCTCATCCATGACCTCCCATCCTATCGCTTTGGGACAGCAAATTCTCCTTGTCAGTCTGACATCGAGGAGGACTTTCTTTGGTCGTCTCAGGTCTGTTATCAGGCTTGAAAAATCATATGTGGTTGTTTCAGTTTCTCCAGTTGAAGAAGCATATGGATCCTTTGTCCCTGTGCCCTGCAACATCTACCTCTCAATCCCATCCTTCATTCTTCCAAAATTGTGACAGGTTCAATACCAATTACTGTCATCCAGCCTATCTGATCGCATTCATGATGAATTTGAGACACTTCTCCCTGCTCTCATTGGAGAAGATGGCCCTTCCTCCTCCTCAAACCCTCCAGAACACTAGCTGCAGCTAATGCAGGTCACTTTACAGAGAGGAGGAAAGGGGGAAAGTTGCGAAATCCTATGCCCTGACTACCCTGGAGACCCCCAAAATTGGCCCCTGGCAGAAACCCCCACCATTCTTCATTTGGACATGCAGCAAGTTACCTTAATGCATCTAGATCTCAGATCTAGGAGTCACTATGACTCATTTGCAGTCATATCCCTTAATCAGCAGTGACCAGTGTGCTTACTCATTCCCCTTTTCGCATTATTCATCCGTTCCTTGATGACTCATTCTGTTTTCAAATTGATTAGTGATAATCTTCGTCATGCTTACTGGGTTTACTTACCAATTGCTTACTGTCCTTACTCATCCTTACAAAGCCTTACCAATCCTTTACCAATCCCCTTACCAATTGCTTACAGATCACTTACAAAGTGTTGCTCCATGTTTACTGCAGGCTATGCTACCTTTTGTATATAAAGTACCAATACGTCGACAGCAATCAAGCAGCTACTAGCCAAGCTACCAAGTCCCCTGCATAGGAAGCAGTCCCCTGTGTAAAGACTTACCTGCTCACTCATCATCATCATCATTAGGCTCATTCATCGTCACTTTTAAGCCCCTCATCATTATCTCTATTCCTGCAGTATTTGAGGCTCCATTAAGGGTCTACTTACTGTTATCTTCATCATCTTACGTCGCTTCTAGGCTCAGAGCAGCCTATTCTCTTTGCATTTTCAGTCTTCCCCTGCTCCCCCTTCATCAGGAGCACCTATACCCTCTGCCCTAGCCCCCTCTAGGTGCATGGAACCCCTCCCCCATTTTGTTTTAACAGATCCCTCGAGCCAAAGCCCACATAGGAAAACCACCAACTCGGCAATTGTCTTTGTGTTGGGTTTTTTTTGGTGTTTTTGCCATTGATCCACATGTTGACTCACACTGTGCACCTAGAGGGGGCTAGGGCAGAGGGTATGGGTGCTCCTGACAAAGGGGGAGCAGGGGAAGACTGAAAAAGTGAAGATAGTAGGCTGCTCTGAGCCTAGAAGCGATGTAAGATGATGAAGAGGACAGTAAATAGACCCTTAATGGAGCCTCAGATACTGCAGGAATAGAGATGATGATGAAGGGCTTAAAAGCGACGATGATTGGGCCTAATGATGATGATGATGAGTGAGCAGGTGAGTCTTTACACAGGGGACTGCTTCCTATGCAGGGGACTTGGTAGCTGCTTCATTGCTGTTGATGTATTGGTACTTTATATACAAAAGGTAGCATAGCCTGCAGTAAACATGGAGCAACACTTTGTAAGTGATCTGTAAGCAATTGGTAAGGGGATTGGTAAAGGATTGGTAAGGCTTTGTAAGGATGAGTAAGGACAGTAAGCAATTGGTAAGTAAACCCAGTAAGCATGACGAAGATTATCACTAATCAATTTGAAAACAGAATGAGTCATCAAGGAACGGATGAATAATGCGAAAAGGGGAATGAGTAAGCGCACTGGTCACTGCTGATTAAGGGATATGACTGCAAATGAGTCATAGTGACTCCTAGATCTGAGATCTAGATGCATTAAGGTAACTTGCTGCATGTCCAAATGAAGAATGGTGGGGGTTTCTGCCAGGGGCCAATTTTGGGGGTCTCCAGGGTAGTCAGGGCATAGGATTTCGCAACTTTCCCCCTTTCCTCCTCTCTGTAAAGTGACCTGCATTAGCTGCAGCTAGTGTTCTGGAGGGTTTGAGGAGGAGGAAGGGCCATCTTCTCCAATGAGAGCAGGGAGAAGTGTCTCAAATTCATCATGAATGCGATCAGATAGGCTGGATGACAGTAATTGGTATTGAACCTGTCACAATTTTGGAAGAATGAAGGATGGGATTGAGAGGTAGATGTTGCAGGGCACAGGGACAAAGGATCCATATGCTTCTTCAACTGGAGAAACTGAAACAACCACATATGATTTTTCAAGCCTGATAACAGACCTGAGACGACCAAAGAAAGTCCTCCTCGATGTCAGACTGACAAGGAGAATTTGCTGTCCCAAAGCGATAGGATGGGAGGTCATGGATGAGGGAGGGATGAACCAGGAGGCTTCAGGGCAAATGCTAGTGGGGATTCCTGGCAAGTACTCATAGTTATTCTCCCTGGCAAAGGGGATGAGTGAAGAGATCATCAAAGAGGTGGCCATTATGATAAAAAGTGGTGAAATGGGCATTTGTTGGCAGAAATGATGCAGAAAATTGTGGAGGGTGAGGATCATCACCAAATTTGGTAGGCAGGATGGCGTGGTCGAGAGCTTTCTGTGAGCATGGGAACGATGTCGATATCTTTAGAAATGGCTGAGATATTCGAAAAATCAGAATGCCATAAACTGGCACTCGAAAACTTTTATTCGGCGCTTGAGCAGTTTCTTCCCTAATGTTAAGGGTGGTTCTTGTGCAACGGATGACTGCTAGACACTCCAGTCATTCTGCACATTAGGGCTAGGCTTCTCCATTCTTCATCATTCAGCTTTTGGGTCCATGCTCATGTCACCAAACACGTTTGGTGCGTGACAGTGGATAGTCATTTTCAGCATCTGAGGCTGATTCCAAAGGCTTCAGCAGAGTGGCTTCAGTATCCAAGGTCAGTTCAGAAGAGCTCGGCATGTCATCTTTGGCCAGTTCTGTGAGCCAGTCATCATCTGCAGTGTTTGCTAGCCAGACTCCATCGGGTTCAGCATCAGCATTTGGTTGTGCAATTGTGTTTGCAGATGTGGCTGTGGCTGTGGCTGCCTTTTCCAAGGCCTTTTCCTTCTTCTTGCTGGAACCTTTCCCTTTAAACCATTTGGGTGCCTGCCCAGCTTTTCCACCACCCTCCTTCCAGCACTGATCCTTTGTATGTCCCTTTTTGCCACAGTTCTCACAAGTGGAATTCTTTGAGTCCTTAGTAGAATATGCCACATCCTCAGAATTACTGTTATTGCCTCTTTTGGAATGTGTCTGTCACTGGTCATATTCATCTGATATTATTTTAGTGATGAAATTGGGTGACAAGTCCTTTTGGGTGATGAGGGCAGAGGATGTCATGGCAGCAATATTGGAGTCATAAGAAGTCAGTAGGGAACTGAGGATGATAGCTGTGAAGTTGTCATCACTGATGGGTTGACCAAGGGCAGCTAGCTGCTCTCAGAAGTTCTGCAGCTTGTTGAAATGGGCTTGGACATCACCCTTTTCAGTGCAGCAGGATTCTTGGAGCTTTCTTTGCAGGTGAATTGCAACAACTCGAGAGTGGTTTTGGAAGAGGTTGGTGAGGACATCCCAGATGCTTTTTCCTGTCTCTTCTTTCTGGACTTGGAGGAAGAGGGATTCCAGGAGTGATGCTGCAATCACTTGTTTTACATAGCCATCATCTTTCATCCACTGTTTTAGCTTTTCTGGGTATTCACTGATAAGTTTTTGCTCAGTGGTTGTTGGCTTCCAAGAGGGGTCTTTTCCATGTGCTGGATCCTCTGGCTTGGCCTCCAGACCAGTTAGGTGGCCTGTTAGCCCTTTAGAGCTGACAGCCCATTCAACTTGAGCCTTATAGTATAGCCAGTTGCTACCATCTGCATTTAAGGTAGGTACCTGCAGGGAGTAGTCATCTTTTGCCATAGTGGGAATGTGTGGTGATATGGTGAGGTGTGTGGATCAATTTTTCTTCTGGTATTAAGGTGCAAAGCCAGGGCTCATAACCTAATGCAGCTATGAGTCTCAGGACAAATGGAAGTCACTGAGGTGAAAGGAATGAGAGCAGAAAAATTTCTACAACCATGATTATGTAATACAGTAAACACAGAAGGCTATAGAAAGAATCCAGGACATTTAATCAACAGTAAAGTGCAGTTCTGAGGTTGGCCAAAGCATTCCGAAGGTTGGGAATAGGCCCTGAAAGTCTGTGCATCCAACAACAGACTCAGGAGATGGGGTTGGAGTAACATCAGATGGGCTGGCAGTGACAGCATCTTCATCCTCCTGGTCACCCCCTTCATCAATTGTCTACAATGGGCCAATGCTTAGTGTATGACTCAGTCACTATTTAGACCCAAGGACATACCTGGAACAAAGTGTGTCGAAGCTTAACTGCCATCAGGTGGTTTGAATTTGTTCAATTTATATGTAGCACTGTCGAGGAGCTCAGGATGGGGCACCATCGGACTACTGAGGGATTTCAACAACATGATATTTATGTGCAGTCATGCCATGGACCTTTTGGCTGAGGATGACTGTTTATTACTATTGGACACAGAGATGGCAGCATGGTGGAATGCAATGGTGTCACCCCAAGGAGTGTAAGCCATGCATGGTGTACATGACCTTCGAGTAGCATGTGTTCCCCCTTTGTTACATTTGCATGTGGAAATCTGCAGATGATCACCTTGGTATGCAACATTCATGTTACATGTTTTTGACTATTGCACATGGAAATGGTGACCTACATCTCCTTTGAATTTTGTCATGTTGTCGAGTTAGGTGCATGTGGCAAAAACCGAACCATAAAAGGAAAAACTTTCAGTCATCTGATGGTTCCCATGGCAAATATGGGGCTGGAGAAACCTTGCCAAGCAAGGTAATTCCATGTTTTATGTACAGACCTCCCCAGCTCTAGTACAGTCATTAGGTAATCAAAAATGCGCCACAACACTACACTTTTGGTAATAGAATGTACACTACACTACACCAATTTTATTTTGCCTGTTTCTCAACCATTTTTGCATGGATGGATGAGGTAAGCATACCCCTGGGATCCTCTGATCAGGCACTACAACTTTCATTATGACATCTTGAGTTTTAATTTCTGAGATGTCCAATTATTTTTGTGTTTTGCATTTGTCTCACCCATTTTTGGGCATATCAATGAGATAAGCATATTCTATCATGACATCACATACTACAACTTTTGTTATGACATCATCACTGTACAGCCACTTTTCATTTTTGACAAGCCATGACTCCAACTCAAATTTGTGAATATCTCACCCAAAAAAGGAGATATTGCTGAGGTAATCATATTCCCATGGTCCTGTGATCATGGGCTACAATTTTTGTTCTTATTGTGGCTGTGCACCTGGGGGGTCTGGAGGGTCTGGGAGGGTCTGGGAGGGATTGGGAGGTCTGTCAAAGGTCTGGTGCAAATATCTCACCCAAAAAAGGAGATATTGCTGAGGTAATTATATTCCCATGGTCCTGTGATCATGGGCTACAACTTTTGTTCTCACTGTGGCTATGCACCTGGGGGGTCTGGAGGGTCTAGGAGGGTCTGGGAGGTCTGTCATGATTGTACACTAGGTCCAGTCACAGAGTCCCTGTCAAGGAATGCTGCCTGCAATGGTCAAAGCAATGGTCTTAATTTGCTGGTGTATTGAGGACAGGTAACCACAAATGTTCTGAAACAATTGTACCTGCATGTGGTTGTTCATTGTATTTTATTTCATTCAATGAACATTCTTCAATCTCTCCACACAGCAGGTTACATCCCAAATGAAATGCTTGTAAAATTACTGATGTACAGGAAATTTCATTGTCTGCTTGTTGAGTCATCACTGATCACTGGTCATGTAGCACATCATTCATAGTATCTAGTAAAACATGTATGCAAGTCAGACAACTGTCTCAAAACACTTCCACCATTCCTTTCCATGGGCCATCTGACTCAAGTCCAACTCCATACAACAACCTCTGGGCATGACTGCAGTATTCCACATTGAGTAAAATGGGGTCCTAAGTGCTGGGGGGATCCAAAGCAGCAGTCTCCCCTGTGGACCTTTCATCCAACCATCATGCTGCAACTTAATAGGTTCAGCCCACAAATTATCATGCTGCATGAACCCATGAACTAGTTGGTCACTGTTAGGAAGAGCATGGGAGGGGATTGATGAGAAGCAAATGTGATATCTCTTGACACCTATGGCTATTGTGGGTGAAATCACAATGAAAAATAGGAGATAGTACTTACCATCTACAGGGGGATATGAGGCATACACATGATGGGAAGTGGGTCCAATTAGTTCCAATTTCTTGCTCATCCAATCCTGACAGCTTTCAGAGTGCCAGACATCTGCATTTGTGTCCCAAGGGCCTGAAGCAATGTTTTTCTGATCAGGGGACAATCCAACTGAAGTGACATGCTCCATATGGCCCTCAAGGGGGCCACCAATCTGCACACCTCCCTTAACATCCCACAGCCTCACAGTCTTGTCCCTTGAGCCTGAGACAATCCTCTTCCCATCAGGGGAGAATCCAACCGAAGTGACCCAAGAAGTATGGCCCTCAAGAGGGCTGCTAATTTGCACACCTCCCTCAACATCCCACACCCTCACAGTCTTGTCCCTTGAACCAGAGACAATCCTCTTCCCATCAGGGGAGAATCCAACTGAAGTGACCCAAGAAGTATGGCCCTCAAGAGGGCTGCCAATCTGCACAACTCCCTCAACATCCCACACCCTCACAGAGTTGTCCAAAGAGCCTGAGACAATCCTCTTCCCATCAGGGGAGAATCCAATTGAAGTGACCCAAGAAGTATGGCCCTCAAGAGGGCTGCCAATCTGCACACCTCCCTCAACATCCCACACCCTCACAGTCTTGTCCCCTGAGCCTGAGACAATCCTCTTCCCATCAGGGGAGAATCCAACTGAAGTGACATCCTCAGTATGGCCCACAAGAGGGCTGCCAATCTGCACACCTCCCTCAACATCCCACACCCTCACAGTGTTGTCCCCTGAGCCTGAGACAATCCTCTTCCCATCAGGGGAGAATCCAACTGAAGTGACATCCTCAGTATGGCCCTCATGAGGGCTGCCAATCTGCACACCTCCCTCAACATCCCACACCCTCACAGTGCTGTCCCCTGAGCCTGAGACAATCCTGTTCCCATCAGGGGAGAATCCAACTGAAGTGACATCCTCAGTATGGCCCTCAAGAGGGCTGCCAATCTGCACACCTCCCTCAACATCCCACACCCTCACAGTGCTGTCCCCTGAGCCTGAGACAATCCTGTTCCCATCAGGGGAGAATCCAACTGAAGTGACATCCTCAGTATGGCCCTCAAGAGGGCTGCCAATCTGCACACCTCCCTCAACATCCCACACCCTCACAGTCTTGTCCCCTGAGCCTGAGACAATCCTCTTCCCATCAGGGGAGAATCCAACTGAAGTGACATCCTCAGTATGGCCCACAAGAGGGCTGCCAATCTGCACACCTCCCTCAACATCCCACACCCTCACAGTGTTGTCCCCTGAGCCTGAGACAATCCTCTTCCCATCAGGGGAGAATCCAACTGAAGTGACCCAAGAAGTATGGCCCTCAAGAGGGTTGCCAATCTGCACACCTCCCTCAACATCCCACACCCTCACAGTCTTGTCCTCTGAGCCTGAGACAATCCTCTTCCCATCAGGGGAGAATCCAACAGAAGTGACAAAAGAAGTATGGCCCACAAGAGGGCTGCCAATCTGCACACCTCCCTCAACATCCCACACCCTCACAGTCTTGTCCCTTGAGCCTGAGACAATCCTCTTCCCATCAGGGGAGAATCCAACTGAAGTGACCCAAGAAGTATGGCCCTCAAGAGGGCTGCCAATCTGCACACCTCCCTCAACATCCCACACCCTCACAGTCTTGTCCCTTGAGCCTGAGACAATCCTCTTCCCATCAGGGGAGAATCCAACTGAAGTGACATCCTCAGTATGGCCCACAAGAGGGCTGCCAATCTGCACACCTCCCTCAACATCCCACACCCTCACAGTCTTGTCCCTTGAGCCTGAGACAATCCTCTTCCCATCAGGGGAGAATCCAACCGAAGTGACCCAAGAAGTATGGCCCTCAAGAGGGCTGCCAATCTGCACACCTCCCTCAACATCCCACACCCTCACAGTCTTGTCCCTTGAGCCTGAGACAATCCTCTTCCCATCAGGGGAGAATCCAACTGAAGTGACAACAGAAGTATGGCCATGTATGACAAGCTGGGCTGCTGGCCAATCTGTTAGACCCCCTACAGCAACTCTAGCAAGGCAGTGGAACTTTGGTAGAAGCACTGTTGACAGCAATGTGTTTGGAGGAATGAAGGGCAATGCAGAGACATAAAGGTGAGGGGTGCTGTGCCACATCACACCACCAAAGTTCTGGATGAACTTGATTCCATCTTTTGCCAATGCTAATGTATCCTCGAAATCTTTGCCCTTCCATGCCATGTCAGATATCATCCAATAAAACTAGTGGGCATGAAGTACTCACCAGTAACCATGTCACAGCAGAGGTAAGAGCATCTACGCCCTTTCCCGCCACCCCAAGAAGACTCATTATTTCCAACCAGAATATAATTCTTTCACTTCCAATAATATCCTTCACCAATTTCCCGAGTGCCAGCTCATACATACTCTTCTCCAGATGCTGAGCCCAGAATCGACAAGAGTAAGAGAGATGAAGTAGAATATTCTCATTGATCCTTTCCAACAGATCTGGTACCTCCACGTTGGCCAAGTAGGAACTTTCCAAGCCACAGATGTTGAATCGCAGTTCATCACGAAGAGTCTGCAATGTAGCAAAGGCTAGGTCATTTGTATCCGAGGTGGCAATGCAGTAGACGCCACTCCGTGAATGATCCATCAAGAAGTCATAGAAGGATGCATGGAGGGGTCGGACAAGAGAGTAGTCTGTAATGCCACCGAGCACAGGAGACATGAACTCGAGGATGAGATTCATATCATAGCGGTCCTCCTTGTTTGGGAATTTTTTACGCATGCGATCTAAGGCTGTCATAGGAAGAGGCTCGAGCGTCGCCACAATCTGGTGCATGACCGACCGGTATCGTTCCAGGCCCTTCCCGGACTGCGGTATACCTCCCTTCAGGATTGCAAAGTAAGTCGTATCCAGAAGAGTTCTTCCTTCTTTGGACTCGAGGGCCATCAGGGCGTAATAGCGTTCTTTCGGAGTCTCTCCAGCTTTATCCGGCTTGATGAACGCGCAGGCCAGACGAGCCCACTCGAACAGACCATCAGACTTTTTGACGACATTCTGCACTTCCACCACCCCAATGCCTGGAACACGCTCGAGTTTCTCGTCAACATAAAGCCCAATATCACGTTCCACCAACTGCAGAGGAACGTCATCCAAAGAAGTTGCCTTCACATGCGAAGCAGCTCGCAGGGAATGTTCAATGTCCGGCAATGCCCTGGACGTCAATAAGATCCGGAAAGGCAATTTGGCGGCATCGGAGGATGTCAAAAGCTTCAGGACGTCTTCCCTCGACGACGGCGACCCACTTTCGTCCAAGGCATCGATTATCACAACTACGTTCCCAGCCATCTCTCCGTTAATCTCGGATAGTGGGTCCAGGATGAATCGCTTCCACTGCTGCCGCACATCAGATGTAGTCTTGAGAGAACTATTGTTCGACACGACGTTCGACAATGCTCGCCGGAATGCAGGGTCATGATCCGCTAGGTCGCGGGCGATGGTGGTCATAATCTTTCCCTCCCTCCGTTCGGCCTGTCTGTCGCGAGCGAAGCAGAAACAGGACCCAAGTACCCCCAAGTCTTGGGCCCATGCCGCGATCGTATGAGCAATAGCAGACTTCCCCCTTCCCGCTTGCCCGTGCAGCCACAAGATGCGAGGGGCCTTGTCATCGTAATCGGTAATCCAGTGGGTGATTTCCTTTAAAACTTCCGACCTGGTTCCATCGAGGCATTTCTTGGCCGTGTTCAAGCCCGCATCCCCTGCGTAAGCCATGCCATCGAAGTTCAGATCTTCGAGGACGTGATACATGTTGACCTGGATGTCCCGGACTGCACGGTCCCGGTACTGTTGCATCAGATCACCTAGATTCTTGACGTGAGCACGGGCAATTGCCTGTGGGTCGCGAACAATGTTGTCTGCAATTCGTACGACTGACAATGTACGACATCAGAACATGGGAGGCAAACAAATTACTGCTACCGTAAGACCTACCGAAGTTCTTCTTTCGGGTGTATTTTACGATGAACTCCGCTGCATCCTTTATCTTCTGCGAGATCTTTCGTAACGTCTCTTTCATGCTATCAACATTGGCGACAGTATCCTTCTCCATGAGAAATTGGTAAACGTCCTTGACCGTGCCGAGGAGGCCAAACACCTCGCTGTCTAGGTTCGCTTGATTGATGAGCAACTATCGGAGACTAGGTGAATAAGGAATAAACAAAAGGAAAAGAAGAAACGTACTTGAGAAGCACCGGTCAGAATTCCCAGCGCAAGCTGGACGTAGGGGTGAACCTGCGTGCTTATATCAGACATGCAAGCGAGGAAGGAGAGATTGGTCACATTCGCTAAAGTGGTGACGAAGGAGTTGAACAACTTGAGAGGCTGAAGGATGGCCTCAATATTCTGAATGCTAGTCATAGCGTTATCAGCCTGTCCAACAAGACCGACGGCTGCTTGCAGAGCTGGATGGGTGGGATTCAAGCGATCCATTCCTTGTTTTGCAGCTTCGACTTGCTCGCCAGGACCTGCGTCAGCTGTCTTTGTCGCGGGGCCCTCTACTCCAGTCCGGTGGGACCGGCGGAAGATATTGGAGAGAAGCTTTCGAGGGGTATTGGCCGGCGTTTCGGTGCTTGGGGAGGCATCGGGAGGGTTGTCAGGTGCGTCCGGTGACTGGTTCTTCAAAGACAGCTAAGTGTGTCATATCTTTCAAAGGAAAGAAATACGTACCGATGAAGGCCTAGACGATTTTGTGGTAAAGCGCAGGATGGGACATTTCTTCGGCTGCCTGCGGGCTGCCATTGCAAGATGAGTATTTCGTGCGAGGATTGGACGTTGGGATGGACGTTGACGGCGTAAAGACGATGAGTTGAAGGTAAGCGCTGTGGTGGTGTGGCCTTGTAGGCAGTTGGGCACGTTGCAGCTAGCACAGCCCAATCGAACCTAATTCCAACCTCTAGACCGACATGCATCTGTAAGGATTCGGTCCGACGCCGAGGACCATAGCTGGGTGATAACATTGCTCAGTTCTTATTTTCTTTGCCCCTACACATCCAAGCATGACTTCTGAAGTCGACTTCCCAACTATCACCACCACACTATTGGGCTGCATCACCGAATTATACCGCCCAGCTGGGAACGCAGATCTTGCTCTGGCCGCCCAACGACCATATGTTACATTTTTGTACGACTCATGTTCGACCCGCTGGACTGATAACAGGCGAGTACTTGACATCCTTACCTTGACTATCCACCGCATCCTGAGAGCGCTTTTGCAATGGATGGTATGCCGGTTGTGAGTTATTCGTATCCAAGGAGCTGCCGGTACAACGACCATCGGCGTATTTTTTATACGTATGGACAACCAGAAGTTAACCCATACAACGAATGAACGTGACCCTGTACAGAGTAAAACCCAGCTGCACAGTCATGACTGGGGAATCAGACTGTTTCAGAATGAGGGGTGCGGTGACTCTCACGAGTTTGCTAAGCCAACTTGACCGCATGCGTCCTCACCCATGGGGCAAAGTTCTGCGGTACTCACAAAGCCTCAAATGGTGGCACAAGCTAGATTGATCAGTGCATCGCTCCGAAACGCACCTTGGCACAAGCAGACGAGTCGTTCACAAAGGTTTCTCTGGGAGTCCGTCATGTCTATGCATCAGTACCACAGGTCGCAGCCTCGCACTCACCTATATTCCAGACTCCCGAAAGCGTCACTAATACGGAGAGAAAGCGGGTCACTCCACGACACCGTTTACAGCAGGAACCAGATGCATTCTGGACATCTGTCAGAAGTGCATACACTTCATGTCAATTGAATGATAACTTCATGCAAGATCAACGCCAGTGCGACTTGATGCGACCCACGTGGAGCTACCTCGTCTCGTCAATTCCATGCACATGTCGCCAAAATCGGTCCATCCTGCCTCAGCAACGATTCGTTCGATGCGCTCCAACGACAAAAAATCCGGGAGAAAAGAAGAAATAAACGAATCATAAGATATCTGCAATTCTTCCATGAAAAAGCGGTCCACGGCGCGTTTCTGAACGAAGTTGTAACTGCGTTTTCATAAATAACTGACTGCACAACGTGACATCGGTTGACATCGATAGAGAATTGCTGGAATAGACGAGTAAACACGGAACGGGGGCCTGATGTAAGCCAGAGGTTGATTTGGCTGAGGTTGCCAGATACGAAAGTGCCCCCATACGCCGAGCATGGGAATTTAGACAAGGAAAGTGAAGCACCTATCCACCTAGAGATATCCGGATAAAGGTGAAGGCGTGGACTTGATCATTCCAATCGACCTGATGCAGTCTGGAACGACCATCCAATCTGCGCCAGTAAGTCAGACCGAAAAAACGAGGTTGCGGAGCTTGCTCCTGACCGGGACAGCTGGCTTCGAGGAGTGGTTGGCAGGGTCCACTCCCGACGGGGAAGATTACAAGTCAAAATTGGAGAGAAATGATCTTTTGCAGGAGTTCAACGACTTGTTTGCAAACACGCTGGCCGAGATAGGGAATTTCGCTAAGCCTCCAGACGATCCAGCTGTGATGGAAGACACGTTGAACAATACGGGGAGTGCTGTAAGATATATGTAGACGTGGAACCGTTTCTTCTACCGTCTCCTAGCTGTTCTACGACTTTGTCCTGCGTTCGACGTCAACCTGGAGTTCTTTTGCATTGGAAAGCTCGCACCTTGGTCCTTGGCTTTGGGTGGTGCACCTTTGCCTCTCCGTTTCTTATCTTCGACGTCTTTCAATCCTTGCGCTTCCGCAAAGCCTACCAATCCTGTGTTCTTGTATGTCCTGGCAATTCAGCGATATTGGCGACTGGCGGGTAGTACTTGACCATCGACGGTCCGCGTAGACGAGCACGGAGGTATTTTGCACCCGTCCGTGCAGACGTTGGGTTGTACGCTGTCTGGAATATTTGACAGCGAGTTTTGACCAGTGCAGCCAGTCGGCTTGGGGTGATGCTCGCCGTCATGACCAACTTTGGAGGACGTCGTAGTCTGACTTTCTGTCAACTTGCAACAAAACCAAATACTCGTGCTCGATTATTACATGCCGGTAGTTCAGAGTTCGTAGCAAACCAAATGTTTTTTGCTCGATGCCGTTTTTCGTTATCCCATACACTCTCATCGTCGTCATCGACCGGGAGCTGGTTGGAGGCCAGCCAAGTGTACTTTCGACGATTCCGCTCCAGCTCTCCTCGGAAGACGACGAGCCACGATAAGTTTCGCTCACTAAAATTGTCGCATTATGACACAGCTCGCCAGCGTTCCCGACCCGACTTTTCTCGACCGAGAAGGGCGACATTCGTAGGTAAGAAACCCCACGAGTTAGATGAAACGCCAATGATGCCATCCTGGCCATCGAGGCCAAGGTGGATCAATGGGCTCTCCTTCCACATGTCCAGCATCGCATGCTTTCATTCGGAATACCAAGGAGGGACCTTGCTGAGCTACTCGGATCCTTTCTTTATTGTGTCCGCGACGGAATGCTTTCAAACGAGCACCGTCTCGCAGATTTAGGCTTCGGCTGGTTCATATTAACACCTGCAGAGATGTCCTCGGGACGGTGTGTCGATCAGGTCATCAGCCAACTTTTCTTCGTGTGGGCATCCCACCCAACTACACAAAATACCCTCCCGAAACGTCCCCACGTCCACGCTAAACGTCGACTCCCGAAGCGAATACTCCGTCTTACCGGAATGCAAGTGTCTTTTAATGAACAGACAGTTAGGTCGCCAGCAATCGTGTACTTCCGAGTGCATGCCGACGAAATGGCCGCACTCGGTGTGGTATCGACCGTCGATGACCTAGGAGCGCGTACAGCGTGCGTGGTGAGCTGACTCGAAACGCATCGCAGAAGCGATATGCGTCGATCTATCATTCCCTGCTGACCTCTTCCCGGTCGCTCGTTCCATGCGACGAAAGATCATCATGCATGTGGGTCCTACCAATAGCGGCAAAACACACATGGCTCTACGCGCACTCGCAGCTGCAAAGTCGGGTCTGTTCGCAGGCCCACTTCGTCTACTCGCACACGAAATCTGGTAACGGCCAAACAAGGGAAAGATAGTCCCACTGGACATGTTTCCAGAAGGGCACGCTGAACCCGACACGACTATCAACGCGGACATCGTCGAGGAGACCGGTACCAAACCGACGTTACGGAAACAGGGGAACAGCAAATATATCAGACAGTGCAATCTCCGCGTGGGTGAGGAATTTAGGGTCGTGTCAGGTTCGGCATCGCTACTTAGTCGTACCGTGGACATGGCGGCATTGGATACAGATTCTTCATGCTCACCATTCAGAGCGGCTCTTCCCAGAAAACTAGAGGATATGGTCAAGTTTATAGACACGTATGCCCGGGACATGCTTCTAGCTGATAAACCCATGCTGCAGAACTGTCCAACGAGCTGGCGAGAACCGAGCGCACTTGATATTCTCGCACAAATCACCCGTCTGTACAAACGTGAAGTTCAAGTCGACCTTAACGCCGTTCTCGCCGTTGCACCGTTGATGAGCACCGTTGAAGGTGTCGAGAAGTGGATGGGTGAAGGTGCCGTTCCCGCTCCCGAGAAACTCAAAAAGGCGCTGCGGGTCCTCGAGGATTTGCATAAGATGTTGGTTCTGTATCTGTGGCTCGATTTCCGAAACTATGTGGCGTTCCATCAGGCAGAGGAAGCGCATGCCCTGAAAGGACGTGTCGAGAAGGCACTGGATTGGTGTCTTCGACAGGTGTCTGGTCATCACGACGACGACGCGTTTGAGAAGGCGAAACAGGGAAAACAGGGAAAAGCTGCCGCTGAGCTTGAGTACCATCAAAAACGAAGGAGGTTAGGGATGTGGAGGTGAGAAAAAGAGTGGTTCTTGCTGAAGTCGTCGCCGCTGCACGGCTCGCTTCTAGTCGCAATGGGTAACTCGTGCTCCGAGATGCTAGACTTATTTTATAGTTCTCATTAATGCTCACGTTGGCTCTGCTCCGTCTCATGGGTTATGGAACGTCTGTCTAGGTACAGGCTCGTTAAACGCGGATGCTGCTCCGTCACTTCGCCGACAGGCTTCCTGTTTACGGCTGTGCCGCGGAAGGCTTTCCATATAAGCCCCGTACTGAAGGTGGTCTTGCTTGGATTCACCCTAAGTATTTCGGTCTCTTCAGAACACCAGAATGACCCCTTTCCCATCTTCCAGTTCCTAGATATCATGTCGTTGATGTTCTACATGGACTACTAGGCGTTTGAATGGAAACACCACCATATGTGCCAGTACGTCCAGGTCACTCCCACTGGAAGATCTATAATCCTCATCACGTCATTGATGATACTGGTGACTCCCAAGTGCGTACTACCGATGGTGACTCAGTTTTCTTCGCTTGTCCGCCAAGGTGGAGGTATGTTAGGAGGTCCAAGGCTTGTGGAGTGGACTAAAATTGCAGCAGGATTGTGGAGAGGACAGCATTTGTGACCGCTGCACCATACAAAACACCACTCGAACTTTCGTCACCTGTGACGCAACTCAATACGCGGTACGCTTATTTTGGATGTACATTAGGCCTATTGCAGAGCCACTGTCAAGGAACGCTGCCCACAATGGTCCGAACAATGGTCTTGATTTGCTGGTGAATTGAGGACGGGTAACCCCAAATGTTCTGAAATGGTTGTACATACCTGCATGTGGTTGTTCATTGTATTTTATTTCTTTCATCTGATTGTGAACATTCTTCAATCTCTCTGCACAGCAGACTACATTTCAAATGAGAAGCTTAAAAAATTACTGATATACAGGAATATGTCTAAATTTCATTGTCTGCTTGTTGGGTCATCACTGATCACTGGTCATATAGCACCTCATTTATAGTATCTAGTAAAACATGTATCCAAGTCAGACAGCTGTCTCAAAACATTTCCACCATTCCTTTCCATGTGCCATCTGGCTCAAGTCCAACTCCATGCAACAACCTCTGGGCATGACTGCAGTATTCCACATTGAGTAAAATGGGGTCCTAAGTGCTGGAGGGATCCAAAGCAGCAGTCTTCCCTGTGGACCTTTCATCCAGCCATCATCCTGCAACTTAATAGGTTCAGTCCACATAGTATGATGTTGCATGAACCCATGAACTAGTTGGTCACTGTTAGGAAGAGCATGGGAGGGGATTGATGAGAAGCAAATGTGATATCTCTTGACAGCTATGGCTATTGTGGGTGAAATCACAATGCAAAATAGGGGGGTAGTACTTACCATCTACAGGGGGATATGGGGCAAGCACATGATGGGAAGTGGGTCCAACCAGTTCCAATTTCTGGCTCATCCAATCCTGATAGCTTTCAGAATGCCAGATGCCAGCATTCCTGTCCCAAGGGCCCAAAGCAATCTTTTTCTGATCAGGGGAGGATGTGACTGAAGTGACAAAGGAAGTATGGCCCTCAACAAGGCTGCCAATCTGCATGCCTCCCTCAATATCCCACACCCTCACAGTCTTGTCCCTTGAACCAGAGACAATCCTCTTCCCATCAGGGGAGAATCCAACTGAAGTGACAAAAGAAGTATGGCCCACAAGAGGGCTTCCAATCTGCACACCTCCCTCAACATCCCACACCCTCACAGTCTTATCCTCTGAGCCTGAGGCAATCCTCATCCCATCAGGGGAGAATCCAACAGAAGTGACAAAAGAAGTATGGCCCACAAGAGGGCTGCCAATCTGCACACCTCCCTCAACATCCCACACCCTCACAGTGTAGTCCCAAGAGCCTGAGACAATCCTCTTCCCATTGGAAGAGAATCCAACTGAAGTGATAAAGGAAGTATGGCCCTCAAGAGGGCTGCCAATCTGTATGCCTCCCTCAACATCCCACACCCTTACAGTGTAGTCCCTTGAGCCTGAGACAATCCTCTTCCCATCAGGGGAGAATCCAACTGCAGTGACAGAAGAAGTATGTCCCTCAAGAGGGCTGCCAATCTGCATGCCTCTCTCAGCATCCCACACCCTCACAGTCTCATCCCTTGAGCCTGAGACAATCCTCTTCCCATCAGGGGAGAATCCAACTGAAGTGACAAAAGAAGTATGGCCCTCAAGAGGGCTGCCAGTCTGCATGCCTCCCTCAACATCCCACACCCTCACAGTCTTGTCTGTAGAGCCTGAAACAATCCTCTTCCCATCAGGAGAGAATCCAACTGAAGTGACAGTCCAAGTATGGCCCCCAAGAGGGCTGCCAATCTGCATGCCTCCCTCAGCATCCCACACCCTCACAGTCTTGTCCCAAGAGCCTGAGACAATCCTCTTCCCATCAGGAGAGAATCCAACTGAAGTGACAAAAGAAGTATGGCCCTCAAGAGGGCTGCTAATCTGCACACCTCCCTCAACATCCCACACCCTCACAGTATAGTCCCTTGAACCTGAGACAATCCTGTTCCCATCAGGGGAGAATCCAACTGAATTGACAAAAGAAGTATGGCCCACAAGAGGGCTGCCAATCTGCATGCCTCCCTCAATATCCCACACCCTCACAGTCTTGTCCTCTGAGGCAGAGACAATCCTGTTTCCATCAGGGGAGAATCCAACCGAAGTGACAAAAGAAGTGTGGCCCACAAGGGGGCTGCCAATCTGCACACCTCCTTCAACATCCCACACCCTCACAGTGTAGTCCCTTGAACCTGATGCAATCCTTTTCCCATTGGGGGAGAATGCAACTGAAGTGACAAAAGAAGTATGACCCTTAAGAGGGCTGCCAATCTGCACACCTCCCTCAGCATCCCACACCCTCACAGTGTTGTCCTCTGAGGCAGAAACAATCCTCTTCCTGTCAGGGGAGAATCCAACTGAAGTGACAAAAGAAGTATGGCCCTCAAGAGGGCTACCAATCTGCACACCTCCCTCAACATCCCACACCCTCACAGTGTAGTCCCTTGAGCCTGAGACAATCCTGTTCCCATCAGGGGAGAATCCAACAGAAGTGACAAAAGAAGTATGGCCCACAAGAGGGCTGCCAATCTGCATGCTTCCCTCAACATCCCACACTCTCACAGTGTTGTCCCAAGAGCCTGAGACAATCCTCTTCCCATCAGGAGAGAATCCAACTGAAGTGACAAAAGAAGTATGGCCCTCAAGAGGGCTGCCAATCCACACACCTCCCTCAACATCCCAAACCCTCACAGTGTTGTCCCAAGAGCCTGAGACAATCCTGTTTCCATCAGGGGAGAATCCAACCGAAGTGACAAGAGAAGTATGGCCTTGTAGGACAAGCTGAGCTGCTGGCCAATCTCTTAGACCCCCTACAGCAACTCTAGCAAGGCAGTGGAACTTTGGTAGAAGCACTGCTGATAGCAGTGTGTTTCGAGGAATGAAGGGTAGTGCAGAGACATAAAGGTGAGGGATGCTGTGCCACATTACACTGCCAAAGTTCTGAATGAACCTTACCCCATCTTCTGCCAATGCCAATGTATCCTTGAAATCATTTTCACCCTTTCACATCATGTCAGATGCCGTCCAGAACTATAACCAGCCATGAAGTACTCACTGATAACCATGTAATGACAGAGGTAAGAGCACCTACACCCTTTCCAACCACCCCAAGCAGGCTCATTGTTTCTAACCAAAACATAAATCTTTCACTTCCAATCATGCCCTTCACCAATTTCCCAAGTGCTGGCTCATATTTACTCTTCTCCAGATGCTGAGCCCAAAATCGACAGGAGTAGGAGAGATGGGGCAGAATACTCCTGTTGACTCTCTCCTTCAGATCAGGTACCTCTGCATTGGTCAAGTAGGAACTTTCCAATCCACAGATGTTGAACCGTAGTTCTTCACGAAGAGTCTGCAATGTAGCAACGGCTAGGTCTTTTGTATCAGAGGTAGCAATGCAGTAGACACCGCTCCGTGAAGGATCCATCAAGAAGTCATAGAAGGACGCATGGAGGGGCCGGACAGGAGAGGAACAGTCCACAATGCCACCTAACACAGGAGACATGAAATCAAGGATGACAATGGTATCATAATGATCCTCCTTGTTTGGAAATTTCTTACGCATGCGATCCAAGGCTGCCATTGGAAGAGGCTCGAGCGTCATCACAATTTGGTGCATCACGGAGCGATATCGTTCCAGGCCCTTCCCAGACTGCGGTATACCCCCCATTAGAATTGCGAAATAGGTCGTGTCCAGGAGTGTTCTTCCTTCTTTAGACTTGAGAGCCATCAGGTCGTCATAACGTTCTTTCGGAGTCTCTCCAGCTTTATCCGGCTTGATGAACGCGCAGGCCAGACGAGCCCACTCGAACAGACCATCAGACTTTTTGACGACATTCTGCATTTCCACCACCCCAATGCCTGGAACACACTCGAGTTTCTTGTTAACATAAAGCCCAATATCACGTTCCACCAACTGCAGAGGAACGTCATCCAAAGAAGTTGCCTTCACATGCGAAGCGGCTCGCAGTGAATGTTCAATGTCCGGCAATGCCCTGGACGTCAATAAGATCCGGAAAGGCAATCGTGCGGCTTCGGGGGATGTCAGAAGGTGTAGGATATTCTCCCTCGACGGCGGCAGCCCACTTTCGTCCAAGGCATCAATTACCACGACTACGTTCCCGGCCATCTCGCCGTTAATCTCGGATAGTGGGTCCAAGATAAATCGTTTCCACTGCTGTAGCACATCAGATGTGGTCTTGAGAGAACTGTTGTTCGAAACGACATTTGACAATGCTCGCCGGAATGCAGGGTCGTGATCCGCTAGGTCGCGGGCGATGGTGGTCAGAATCTTTCCCTCCCTCCGTTCGGCCTGTCTGTCGCGAGCGAAGCAGAAACAGGACCCAAGTACCCCCAAATCTTGGGCCCACGCCGCGATCGTATGAGCAATAGCAGACTTTCCCCTTCCCGCTTGCCCGTGCAGCCACAAGATGCGAGGGGCCTTGTCATCATAATCGGTAATCCAGTGGGCGATTTCCTTCAAAACTTCCGTCCTCGTGCCATCGAGGCACTTCTTGGTCGTGTTCAAGCCCGCATCATTTGCGTAAGCCATGCCATCGAGGTTCAGTTCTTCAAGCGCGTGGTTCACGTTGACCTGGATGTCCCGGACGGTGCGGTCCCGGTACTGTTGCATCAGGTCACCTAGATTCTTGACGTGAGCACGGGCAATTGCCTGTGGGTCGCGAACAATGTTGTCTGCAATTCGTACGGCTGACAACGTACGACATCAGAACATGCGAGGCAAACAAATTACCGCAACCATAAGACCTACCGAAGTTCTTCTTTTGGGTGTATTTTATGATGAACTCCGCTGCACCCTTTATCTCCCGCGAAATCTTTCGTAGCGTCTCTTCCATACTATCGATGTGGACGACGGTATCCTTTTCCATGAGAAATTCGTAAACATCCTTGATCGTGCTAAGGAGGCCAAACACCTCGTTGTCTAGGTTCGCTTGATTGATGAGCAACTATCGGGGACTAGGTGAGTGAGGAATAAACAAAAGGAAAAAAAGAAACGTACTTGAGAAGCACCAGTCAGAATTCCCAGAGCAAGCTGGACGTAGGGGTGAACCTGCGTGCTTAAATCAGACATGCAAGCGGAGAAGGAGAGATTGGTCACATTCGATAAAGTGGTGACGAAGGAGTTGAACAACTTGAGAGGCCGAAGAATGGCCTCAATATTTTGAATGCTTGTCATAGCGGTATCAGCCTGTCCAACCAGACCGACCGCTGCTTGCAGAGCTTGAGGGATGGGATTCAAGCCATCCATTGCCTCTTTTGCGGCTTCGATTTGCTCGCCAGGACTTGCCTCAGCCGTCTTTGTTGCGGGACCCTCTACTCGAGTCCGGTGAGACTGGCGGAATATACTGGAGGGAAGCTTTCGAGGGGTATTGGCCGGTATTTCAGTGCTCAGGGAGGCATCGGGAGGGTTGTCAGAAGCGTGTGGTGACTGGTTCTTCAAAGACAGGTAAGTGTCATATCTTTCAAAGGAAAGAAATACGTACTGATGAAGGCTTAGATGACTTTGTGGTAAAGCGCAAGATGGAACATTTCTTCGGCTGCCTGCGGGCTGCCATTTCAAGATGAGTATTTCGTGCGAGAATTGGACGTTGGGTTAGACGTTGACGGCGTAAAGACGATGAGTCGAAGGTAAGCCCTGTGGTGGTGTGGCCTGTAGGCAGTCACTGGGCACGTTCAGCTAGCACAGCCACTCAGACCAGTCGAACCTAATAAATGATCTTGAAAGAACAGATGCGCGCCCACCCGCTCTTATAGTATCCCATTTCTATCTCGACACAATCCCTCTCGCCTCATCATGTCAGTACGTGGTCGTCTGACGAGATGCAGATGGAGTGGATCCAAGGGAGATGGCACCCGGTTTCCTCGTCCTTCCCTTCCCGCTTTGTGCTTATTACGCAGTTGAGGTACTTAATACTTTGAGTCAATTCCAACCTCTGGACCGATATGCATCTGTAAGGATTCGGTCCAACGTCAAGGGCCGTATGTCTAGATTCAAGCTGTGTGACAGCACTGCCCAGTTCTTGTTTTCCTCGCTCCTACATGGCTTCTGAGTTTTCTTGTGTCCACAACAGACCTCGAAGTCGACGTCCTAACTATCACCACCACATTATTGGGTGATGCAGCCCAACGACCATATGTTACATTTTTGTACGACTCATGTTCGACCGCTGGTCTGGTAGCAGGCGAGTAATTGACACCCTTACCTCGACTATCCACCGCATCCTGAGAGCACTTTCGCATTGGCTCCTATACTGGTTCTGAGTTATTAGCATCCAAGGAGCTGTCAGTGCAGCGACCATCGGCGTATTGTTTTAGACATATGGACAACCAGAAGTTAACCCACACAACGAATGAACGTGACCCTGTACAGAGTAAAAACCAGCTGCACAGTCATGACTGGGGAATCAGAGTGTTTCAAAATGAGGGGTGCAGTGACTCTCACAAGTTTGCTAAGCCAATTTGACCGCAGGCGTCCTCACCCGTGGGGCAATGTTTAGCGGTACTCACGAAGCCTCAAATAGTGGCACAAGCTAGATTGATCAGTGCATCACTCCGAAACGCACCGTACGTCACCTTCGCACAAGCGGACGAGTCGTTCACAAAGATTTCTCTGGGAGGCCGTGATGCCTATGCATATCAGTACCACAGGTCGCAGCCTCGCACTCACCTATATTCCGGACTCCCGAAAACGTCACTAATACGCGTTTACAGCAGGAACCAGATGCGTTCTGGACATCCGTCAGAAGTGCATACAGTTCACGCCAATCGAATAATAACTTCATGCAAAATCGCGGAAGATTAACACCAATATGACTTGATGCGACCCATCAACAGCTATCTCGTTCCGTCAATTTTATGTACATGTCGCCAAAATCGAACCATCCTACCTTGGCAACAATTCGTTCGATGCGCCTCGCCAGTAAGTCAGACCGAAAGAACGAAGTTGCGGAGCTTGCCCTGTCCTGGACATCTGGCTTAGAGGAGTGGTTTGCAGGGTCCACTCCCGATGGCGAAGACTACGAGTCAGAATTGGAGAGAAATAGTCTCTTTCACGAGTTCAGCGATTTGTTTACAAACATGCTGGCCGAGATGGGGAATTTCGCTAAGCCTCCAGACGATCCGGCTGTGACGGAAGACACATTGACAATACGGGAAGTGCTGTAAGATGTATGTAGACATGGAACCGTTTCTTCTACCGTCTCCTAGCTGTTCTACGACTTTGTCCTGCATTCGACGTCAACTTGGAGTTCTTCTGCAGTGGAAAGCTCGCACCTTTGTCCTTGGCTTTGGGCGGTGCACCTTTACCTCTCCGTTTCTTATCTTCGACGTCTTTCAACCGTTGCGCCTCCGCAAAGTCTACCAAACCTGCGTTCTTGTATGTCCTGGCCAATTCAGCGATATTGGCGACTGGCGGGTAGTACTTGACCATCGACGGTCCGCGTAGACGAGCACGGAGGTATTTTGCACCCGTCCGTGCAGACGTTGGGTTGTACGCTGTCTGGAATATTTGACAGCGAGTTTTGACCAGTGCAGCCAGTCGGCTTGGGGTGATGTTCGCCGTCATGACCGACTTTGAAGGACGTCGTAGTCTGACTTTCTGTCGACTTGCAACAAAACCAAATACTCGTGCTCGATTATTACATGTTGGTAGTTCAGAGCTCGTAGCAAACCAAATGTTTTTTGCTCGATGTCGTCTTTCGTTATCTCGTACGGTCTTGTCGTCATCGTCATCGACCGGGAGCTGGTTGGAGGCCAGCCGAGTGTACTTTCGACGATTCCGCTCCAGCTCTCCTCGGAAGAAGACTAGCTACGATAAGTTTCGCTCACTAAAATTGTCGCACTATGACACGACTCGCCAGCGTTCCCGACCCGACTTTTCTCGACCGAGAAGGACGACATTCGTAGGTAAGAAACCCCACGAGTTGGATGACATCGCCGTCAGCAACGCCAACGATGCCGTCCTGGCCATCGAGACCAAGGTCGATCAATGGGCCCTCCTTCCACATGTTCAGCGTCGCATGCTTTCATTCGGAATACCAAGGAGGGACCTTGCTGAGCTGCTTGGATCCTTCCTCGACGATGTCCGCGACGGAATGCTTTCAAACGAGCAACGTCTCGCAGAATTAGGTTTCGGCAGGTTCATGTTATCACCTGCAGAGATGTCCTCGGGACAGCGTGTCGATCAGGTCATCAGCCAACTTTTCTTCGCATGGGCATCCCACCCAACTACACAAAATACCCTCCGGGAACACGTCCCCACGTCCACACTGAACGTCATCTCCCGACTGTACAAGATCGCTGATCTATCCTTCCCAGCTGACCTCTTCCCGGTTTCTCGTTCCATGCGACGAAAGATCATCATGCATGTGGGCCCTACCAATAGTGGCAAAACACACATGGCTCTACGCGCACTCGCAGCTGCAAGGTCAGGTCTGTATGCAGGCCCACTTCGTCTACTCGCACACGAAATCTGGGAACGGCTAAACAAGGGACAGATAGTCCCACTAGACATGTTTCCAGAAGGGCACGCTGAACCCGACACGACTATCAGCACGGATATCGTCGAGGAGACCGGTACCAAACCGACGTTACGGAAACAGGGGAACAGCAAATATATTAGACAGTGCAATCTCCGTACGGGCGAGGAATTTAGAGTCGTGTCAGATTCGGCATCGCTGCTTAGTTGTACCGTGGAGATGGCGGCGTTGGATACGCCACTGGACGTGGCCGTCGTAGACGAAATACAGATGATCGCTGACCCTGCGCGAGGATCTGCATGGACGGTGGCCGTGCTGGGCATCGCCGCGCGCGAATTGCATCTGTGCGGCGAGGAGGCAGCCGTACCCGTCGTCGAAGAGATCCTGAAGCATACCGGTGATGAACTCGTCGTCAATCGGTATGAACGGCTCACGCCATTGGTCGTTGAAAACGAGTCGCTTTATGGAGACCTGTCGCAGGTTCAGAAGGGTGATTGTGTCGTCACCTTCTCTCGCAACAATATCTTTGCACTGAAAAAGCGTGTGGAGGAAAGTACAGGCCTATTGTGTGCCGTAGCCTATGGCAAGCTCCCTCCGGAAATTCGATCAGAGCAAGCTGCTCTCTTCAACGATCCGAACAGTGGCTACGACGTCATCGTGGCTAGCGACGCTATCGGAATGGGTTTGAATTTGTGAGTGATGCTAACTCCCTCTCTTCGCTGTTCTATGGCTCACATTTTGTGAAGGAAGATCAAACGGGTGGTCTTCGAGGTTTTGACTAAATTCGACGGCTACGTCGAGCGCCCCTTATCCGTCTCGCAGATCAAGCAAATAGCTGGCCGAGCTGGCCGTTACGGTCTACATGGCGAACCGGGTGGTTTCGTGACGACACTGTATTCGGAGGATCTGCCGCGACTCAAGTCAGCACTTTCTACTCCCCCGGAACTCCTAACATATGCCATTATCGACCCTTCGGAAAGCTGGATGGAAGACGTTGCCCAGATTCTTCACCCCGAATCCTCTATACAGGCACTCTTCGAGGTCCCGTCGTATGTTTCTAAAGTCCGTCCGCCGTTTAGAGCGGCTCTTCCTAGCAAACTAGAGGATATGGTCAAGTTTATAGACACGCGTGCTCGGGACATGCTTCTAGCCGACAAACTCATGCTAAAGAACTGTCCAACGAGCTGGCGAGAACCAAGCGCACTTGACATTCTCGCACAAATCACTCGTTTGTACAAACGTGAAGTTCAAGTCGACCTCAATGCCGTTCTCGCCGTTGCGCCGTTGATGAGCACGCTTGAAGGTGTCGAGAAGTGGATAAGTGAAGGTGCCATTCCCGCTCCCGAGAAACTCAAAAAGGCGCTGCGGGTCCTCGAGGATATGCATAAGACACTGGTTCTGTATCTGTGGCTCGGTTTCCGGAACTATATGGCGTTCCATCAGGCAGAGGAAGCGCATACCCTGAAAGGACGTGTCGAGAAGGCCCTGGATTGGTGTCTTCGACATGTGTCTGGTCAGCACGACGACGACACGTTTGAGAAGGCGAAACAGGCAAAAGCTGCCGCCGAGCTTGAGTACCACCAAAAACGAAGGACGAAGGAGGTCAGGGATGCGGAGGTGAGAAAAGGAGTGGTTTTTGCTGAAGTCGTTGCCGCTGCACGGCGCGCTTCTAGTCGCCATGGGTAACTCATGCTTCGAGATGCTAGACTCATTTTATAGCTATCATTAATGCTCACGTTGGCTCTGCTCCGCGTCATGGATTATGGAACGTCTGTCCAGGTACCGGCTCATCAAATGCGGAGGCTCTGTATTGAAAATGGTCTTAATCGGATTCACCGCAAGTGTTTGGGTTTCTTCAGAACATCAGAACGATCCCTTTCCCGTCTTCCAGATCCCAGAGATCATATCGGTAATGTTCTATATAGACTGCCAGCTGGGCTCCGAACGGAAAACGCCACCATATGTGCTAGTACGTCCGTAGGTCATCCCCAGAAGATTCGAACGGATCCACTACAATCACCGTCACGTTGTCACTGGCACAGGTCACTTCCAGGTGCGTACTACTGATAGTGACTCGGTTTCCTTCGCATGTCCACCAAGGTGGAGGTATGTATGTACTCGTGACTGCAGGAGGTCCAAGGCTTGTGGAGTGGACCAAAGTCGAAGCAGGATTGTGGAGAGGACCATACAAAACACCACTCGAGTTGAACCTTCATCACATGTGGCGCAGCTCAATACCGCTTATTTTGGATGTACTGTAGGTGTAATCGCGGCGTCCCTGTCAAATGAACGCTGCCGTGGCACGATGCATGGTCTTGATTCGCCGGTGCGTTGAGGACGGCTAAATCACAGATGTTCCGAAACGGCTGTACCTGCATGCGGTTATTATTTCCATTTATCGATCTCGCTACACAGCAGACTAAGCCCGTGACTGGACAAGAATCATTCTTGAGGACGCAAGAACTGACTGCTGACATCAGGGCGAATGTTACTTAGTATCGCTGGGCATTGACTCGTTCGTCGAGTCTGTTGAGACTCTGACAAGAAACAGACCCAGACAACAGGAATATGAAATAGTTGAGTAAATAAAACGGTAGCTACCACGAACAAATGAGATCGTCGTGAGACGAGACGCTCACTGGCCCACAAGACTCGTCTTTGTGAACACAACGACTGATTGCAGACATCATGGCTTCCACTGGGGGAATGACATTGGCTTGTTCGTTCAGAGTCACAAATACTCCTTTCGAAGGTGGGGGTATAGTACAAGGAGTAAGAACTTGATCCACCTCACCGTTCGTATTCACGATTCTGTACCGATTGCGAGACAATGTTAGCTCACGTAAGGACATCTAGGTTGTCGTTGATATCAACTTCGAAATGGTACGTCCTGCTGTACGAACCCACGATCTGCGGGACAATGTTGGCTAACATCGACTCTTCTCTTTTCAGACCCCGTGTTTCTTCATCGACTTTCCACGTATATTGGCATGCTCGCCTCTAAACGCTCGAGGTTCGTATTCGACTTGCTGACAGTTCCAGTCTCGCGGTCTTTGCACCGTCCTCACCCATCACTGCGTCCGTTACATCTTTCCTTCTCGAGCGCCACCACTACCCTGACCCGTTGGCCACAACGTCGCGCGTTCTCGACCATGACGCATTCTCATAACTACCTATTCGAGTATACTTCAGGGCGGTGGATGTAAGTCTCATTGATTCTGTTATGTGGCGTATATTTCTGCCCACTAACATATTCAGCTACAACGATGCTCTTCGCCTCGCAGAGCGTAGGCGTGTCTTCAACGTCGATGGGCTATGCCGACTCGCAGTACAGTCCGTTGATCGGAGTCCTGATGATATTGTCGAATTTACAAAGCTCGCCGAGGGCGGATCCAATCGTATCTTCCTCATCACCATGCGCGGCGGCTTCCAAATGGTAGCACGTATCCCGTACCCGGTTACGGCTCCGAAGTACTACACTGTCGCTAGTGAAGTGGCCACTACGGCCTTACTTCGCTCCTCTGGACTACCTATTCCAAAGGTATACGGATACTCGCCTGTTTTGGACAACGCGGCGGAGACCGAGTATATTTTCATGGAATATGTCGAGGGCTCCAAGCTAAGCGATGTATGGCGTGGTCTAGGGGAGCAGGAAATCATCTCAGTCTTGCGCCAACTTACTCAACTCGAATCGAAGATGATGTCGATTTCTTTCCCGGCTGGCGGAAGCCTGTACTATGCACACGACCTGGAGAAGGTGGCTGGGGGGCCGGGTATTCCGCTAACGGATCAGCGCTTCTGCGTCGGCCCAGATGTAAGACTGCCTCTGTGGTATGGTAGGAGATCACGGCTCGACGTAGATCGTGGACCATGTATGTCTCTCTATCCCCTTTTTTTAACCACATTTGTGAACTAACCAACAACTATAGACGAAAGCCTTGAAGCAGCGCTCGTAAGACCCGCCCACAAGGAGCTGGCTTATCTGAAGGAGTTCGGTCAACCACTGTTACCGTTCCAGCACGTGAGGAGGGACGCTTACCAGTACAAGGAACAGTCACCGGCGGATCACGTCGAGAACCTGGGCCGCTATCTACTCCTCGCATCGTCACTCATCCCTAGAGATCCGGCTCTCAGTCGTTTCTGCATCCGCCATCCCGACCTCCAGCATAACAATATCATCGTTTCGAGATCTCCCGACTCTAACTGGCAAATCGTCAGCCTGATCGACTGGCAACATGCCTCAATTTTACCCGCGTTTCTTCTTGCTGGTATACCAGAACGCATGCAGAACTACGATGATCCTGTCTCGCTATCTATGATCCAAATTTCGCCACTGGAAAATTTGAGCGACCTAGACGAAACCGAGCAAAGCCGAGGGAAGGAACTCTACCATCGCCGCCTTATGCATTACTACTACGTCAAGAACACGGAGGAATGCAACGAGCTCCATTACAAGGCCTTCATAGACCCAGTGGGTATGCTCCGCCGCCGCCTATTCCATCACGCTGGTGACCCGTGGGAGGGCGAGACTCTCGCGTTGAAGGTAGCGCTAATAGAAGCCACGAAGAAGTGGGAGGCGCTTACGGGGGGAGGCGCACCGTGTCCAATCGTGTTCGACGCTGAGGACATACAGGAGACAATGAAGCTGGATGCAAAGAAGACAGAAGCGGACGAGAGTCTGGAAATGTGCCAGATTATAATTGGCTTCGGGCCGGAGGGCTGGGTGCCTACCGAGCGCTACGAGGAGGCCATGAGACACAGCAACCGGATAAAGGAGGATCATTGGGCGGCGGCCGAGTCAACGGAGGAACGGGCTACGCTCGCGACACACTGGCCATTCGATGACATGGACGAAGAGAAATACATGTAATGAACATACCCTAAGCAATTCAGTTTCGCCACGAAGTCTACGTAATGCGTGGCCGTTGTGGACGGCTTCGCTGATGCCAATTACGCCTCCCTGTGGTGCTTCACGCAATCAGATGAGTCAACTATTCTTATGCTCAGCATCAAGGTTGGCTGGAAGCCCTTCTCTTGAGGGACGGGACGTACTCGGCAAGGACACTCAAAGTTATCTGATTAAAATGATGGATCGTATAATCATATCAACAATGCACAGTCGCTTATCGATCCGATTACCATATATCACCCGACTCTAACAAGGTATGGTTCTGGTTGGGCAGGCGGTGAGTCAGACTTGCTCCAAAAGACGGCTGGATAATAATTCGGGTACCGCACGCCTAGTATTTCGTATAAAACCCCCAACGTACTGCTGCCAGTGGTAAGTACGCGTACCTCACAGAAATGGCGTCAACCATTGTCGAGATACCACGAGAAGTCCTAGAGACATTCGCTAAATCAGATCAGTATCACAACTCCTTTTTAATCCGCCCGGACGAGAAACTAGAGCGCGCCTTGGAACACAGTGCGGAAAGCGGACTTCCTGATATCTCCGTTTCGCCCTCCCTTGGCAAATTCTTGAAACTTTTGGCACTTTCTATAGGGGCGAAGAGAGTCCTCGAAGTAGGAACGCTTGGAGGGTGCGTGTTCTGTTTATCTTACCCCTGCACGGCTGAAACAGGTCATATAACACACTTCGTTTGGCCTCTGACACCCCAGATATTCGACTATTTGGATGGGTCAGGGGCTTCCAGAAGACGGGGAACTGATTGCGCTCGAGATATCAGAAGCTAACGCCAAGGTAACGTTCTACAGCATCTACAAAAGCTTCCGAACGTGTTTAAAAACACTGAACTGATCCGATGACACCCAACACAGGTTGCCCGGGAGAATTTAGCCAGAGCAGGAATACACAATGCCAGGGTCGTAGTCAGAGACGCCAAGGAGACCCTGGCCAGTCTTCCGACAGAGAACCCATTTGACCTCGTTTTTATAGACGCGGACAAGGAAAGCTACCCTACCTACTTTCTGGAGGCGAAACGTTTGGTCCGGAAACGTGGCATTATCGTGGGCGTCTCATATACCTTAATTAGGTTCCGATACTCATCCCACTTAACTTGTTGTTAGATTGTCGACAATTTCGTGCAGTGTGGCCGCGTCGCCGATGAAAGCTTTTCACGCCCTGGCACCAGTCGCCAGTTTGAGTATCCCACTGACTCCACTGTCGGGGCCGTTCGTACACTGTTGAGGATGTTGAAAGAGGACATGGAAGTGGAAGCGACAACGGTGGCAGTAGCCGATGTGAAGGGTTACGATGGCTTCCTGTATGCAGTTAAGTTGTAATACCCTACGGCAATAGGTAGCGCGGATTGGTTTCCCACGTTAACCTCAGTCGTTGCGAATGTCGCAAAAGTCGTGAAAGGAAGGATTGTATGTCGTTGAATGCCAAGTACAAACCTACGCATGCATTTCAGTGGTGTAAAGGCAGTGCACATGCTGTCGTTCGGCCTCAAACGCCAAGAAGATGCGAATAGTGTGCAATGATAGGCACAAAGCGTCTGTGAGCCCAGAAACACCTGACTTGTTTCATCGATAACCATGAGAACGTGGTCTTAGAGTACGTGCAAGGGTCGTCTGACAGGAGTCTTCAGGGAAGAGCAAGTCCACAAAAGCGCTCGCAGTGGCAGAATCAGGGTTAGACAAATGACAAATGGAGCAACATCACCTACATGGATCATGCGTGGGTGACACCCACAGTATGTAAGGGCGTTTAAAACCAATGTGTATCGCACACATTAAGAAGGAACCGCCCAGTATATGGTGCGCGCGGCGTTGTAAAATATCTTCGGATGCAAGGCTTCGAAAGAATGAGCTCGAGAACGTGTCATTCCAAACCCACTCGCCATGCTAAGCTGCGCCGCGAGGCAGAGAACATGCGAAAGGTGAGGAAGAATACATAAGCCGACTTCAAACGCCCACAAGACCAGACGCATTTAACTCCGGTCGTCAAACTATGACTCCTCCCATAAAATTCTTCCGCGCCATTATACGTTGTTCCAAGAAGATGATCAAAGCTGGTCGAGGGAAAACTATCGACGCAGTGAGGGAGGTACTTGACCCGCCCGACGTTGACATGCACGCACTTCTTCAGATGCGTGCAAGGGCAAACAGAAGTCTAGACCAAGTACTCGGAATTACGAGCACGTTTGCATCTGAGGATGAGAGAACGCACGAGGAGGATATCGGGAGGGTAGAGAGGCTCTTGAGTGTCGTTAACCTGGAAACGACGGGGTGGAGGAGGCTCGTAAAGGTAGCAGACCGAAGCGTTTTCCACTTCCTCCCGACGTCCTCATGCGAATTCGCCACTTTTATCCGCTGTGTCACCTTTCACACATGGGTTGTGGGCGTCCTGAACCCAGACGACCCTCACAACCGAGAACTCCAGCATGTTGATCTGACCGTGGAGCAAATCACGAACGCGATCTTCGAATTCAGTGAACACGGACAGACGAATGTCTCACCTACGCAGATCCACAACATTCTTGGACAGTGGGTCACAGGCCGCGAGGATGATCCCGATTACCGGGCAATCAACCTGGTATTTCCGCTGTATGACAAGCTATGGCGACTAGTCGCAGCCACGGTCATCTGCGCACAGCGTTACCCCGTCTCGCGCAACCCGCTTCTCGATTTTTGCGAGAACCCTACGAGACGGCAGTTTGCCATATCCATGGGAGGATCAGGGGATCCCAGCGCTGCGGATGTCGTCAATGAGGTTCTCAGATTGTACCCGCCCATTGAGCAGATCTCGCGGCCATACGGGCTGCCGAGATGGCAGGCAATGCTCAAGTGTCACGTACAGACAGCAGATATCAAGGCAGTGCAGGAGTATGACGAGGGAGGATCACGGATGCCGGAACCCAGAGAGTTCATGCCTGAAAGGTGGCAGAACGAAATAAAACCGGCCATGTTTGCGTTTGGAGAAGGAAAACTCAGGTGTCCTGCTCACGGTTGGGTCCCCGCCGCCGCCGCACTGATCGCAGCCAAGGTCATGGATGGTATCGACGGCGTCAGATTGAGGATGGAACGACCAAGTGGTGGAGGAGATACGAGGTATAACTGGGAGGGTTGGACCGTACGCAGAGTGAGGTGAGCGGCCCCCTGGTGGGGGGTTGCGGTCACTTGCGAAGGACTCCAAATCCAATGGACATACGTTTAGGTCATCATGTCTGCCATGTACAACCAATGTAAAAGAACGGACCAAGAAGACCAGTGCGTAGCCTACCAAAAAGTAGCCTTTATCGTTTCTTTCACCTGCTGGGCCTTCCGTAGAGGACGGACAGGCGAAGCAACTGGTTAGAGCGGACAGCGGCAGGTAGGTTACTCGAATTTTTCTGCCTTTTGAATGGCAATGTGGGCTCGGGTCTACATATATCGGTTGCCGATGCACTGGATGTATAAAATTCTCAAGTAGTCCTCGCTCGTCGAGGGATCGCTCTGTTTGCTATCTGGTTGAAGTCCAGAGTCCTCTAGACATGCCAGCTTGACCTCGAAGGGGGTGCTAATGGTTCGTGTTCGCTTAGCAGACATAAATACCATCATTCACGACCATAGACGGGGAAAAATCAGACTCACATGTACGTTCGGAAGAGACTGAGAGCTTCCCAGACTCTGAAAAAGTTGACGTAGGGCTACTGGTAGAAAACATGAGCGCCTGTCGCAAGACACGACCAGGACAAAACATGCCTCATTTTGATACGGAGTGCGTTCGACTTTCGTCCAAAGTGTCAGTACGGGGCAGAAGCGCGGATGACTTGACGTTCTGCGTGAGTCGTTCCGCAGTAAGTAGCATGTTCTGTTTCAACTGTATGAAATCTTAGCCCGTCGTTGTCCCAGGCCGCATTCTTCCTCGGCTGCACTTGCGAATGCTGTGCCGTGTGCTGCCTCATTGAGAGACTACTAGAGCAATTGAAGCCCGGTCACTGTTCCCGTATTATATGTTTAGTGCGTGCTGACTCAAGTTCTCAATAATCAGTGATATGACGTCCACTGCATTATGCTGCTGACCGTCGAGAAGCGAGGGATCGATATATATGTTTCCGAGAACAGTCGAAGAATTTCATCTTCTAAACTCCTGAACACCCCACACACCACTGGCGCGAGGCATGTCACTTCCCAAAGATACCACTGTACTCATCGTTGGAGCTGGTCCGACTGGTCTGGCGAGTGCCTTGTCTCTTCTCCATCATGGCTTCAAAGACTTGGTCATCGTGGATGCTGTCGTTAAAGGGGACAACAGTTCCCGTGCTATTGTCGTCCATGCCGCTACCTTGGAAGTAAGTGCCCTAGTAGTACATCTTCATTGACCCAATTAACAGCACTATTGCACGTCAGGCTCTCGACGTCATAGGGTGTGGAGATGAGTTGGTCTCCAAAGGCACGAAGTTGACGAGCATGAACTTTGACACTCGAACGGAGACGCTGGCGCACCTCGCCTTCGATGCACTGGAACCGCATACTCGTCATCCTTACATACTCCTTATACCGCAGACACTCACGGAACATATCTTGGGTGAAAAACTCGCCAGTTTTGGTGTTACTGTGCATCGCCCACACAAAGTTGTAGGTATGAAAGTAAACGCAGGCGATGCCAGTCTTGCGGACATCACGTTCGAGGATGGCCAAGTCATCACGACGAGGTATATCATTGCTGCAGATGGAGCACGTTCAACAGTTCGTACTTGTGTTGCATTCCTTGAAACCACCCTTATGAAGAGCATTCTAGATTCGCACCAGTGCGGGCATTGGCTTTGTAGATCCGAGCAGTAATCATGTGGATGACTCGACCACACCCGCACAGATAGCTCTGGCAGATGTCACCTTTGACAACCCAGACTTGAGTGACTCCAATTTCAGAGGCGTAGTACCCGCGAACAGTTTCTTCATTTGTATCCCTCTTCCTTTCACCTTCAACGAATACCTTGCCAAAGAATCCGGTAAACCTATTATTGGAGAGAGAATACACAGGGTAGCGCGCGCGGGGCCAATCAAAGAGGGGCCGGTTCCACACGCACCCCCGAAGGCATACATCCAAGACCTCATCGACAGGTTTGGTCCCCTGGATCTATCGTCGGATCCTTCTGTCAACCCCAATGGAAAAGGTGTCTGCGTAAAGGAAGTCATCTGGTCTTCCCGCGTCCGAACCCACTCCGCTGTTGCTGATACTTTCTTTACCCGTCTTTCTTCGGGCGATTCGTCAAAGCCCGAAGGAGCTGCCGTCCTCCTCGTTGGCGATGCTGCTCACATCCATTCTCCTGCTGGGGGGCAAGGTATGAACCTCGGTCTTCGAGACGCAGTCTTCCTCGGAGAAGCACTCGTGAAGCATGTCAAAGCAACGGAGTCCATGCCTCTATCGGAAGCCGATGACATGCTTACCAAGTTCGTCGCGGAGCGACGTGCTCGCGCACTCGAAGTCATCGGCTTCACAAAGAATCTTCTTTCAATCGCCGGAGTGGATGAAGGGATCGTCGCATGGTGGTTACCTGTTAGTAAGGTGACTCTCCGGGATTGGGCAATCTGGATGTTAGGAAAGGTATATTACTTCCGCAAGCAAGCTACGTGGGGCTTCAGCGGACTGGGTCGTAGATGAAAAGAGTCGGAACTGCAGAGTTGCATATCATTGCGAGAATCAAGAATCCATAACTACCGTATTCTTTTTCCGGCTGTGTTGTTCTAAGATATGGAGATCGTGTATGACAATGTGGAGGTGGTTCACAGTGCGCCGGTTGAGACGTAGACATACACGGGACAATGGAGAAGCAAAAACAGATCGTACCTCCAAGTACTACTCACCTCGAACGTCGTCCAAACAATGGGCGGGTGAAACTCTGGTCGCAACTACCACCACGCGCTAGACATCTTTGCGACTTGGTCAATCATGTGGCGTACCACTTTACGAAACTTTACATCTAACGATTAAAACGCGACGATACAACTCCTCGATATTGCAAGCTCTCCGGACCGGGGCAGTAAAGACTTGTTGATGCACCAGCTGTTGTCTCGTTACTACTACAGTAGATACTTGACGTATTCATCCGCTGGACAGTGCGATTATGTAAGGACACTCAGCCAATCCCATCCATTCTCTCTACCGCTCCCGGGCTTAGCACTGCGAGGGATGTTTGATAATACTCTACGAGGACACGGGATAATATCCGGTGTGCACGCTGATTCCCTCAGAATTTCACCATCTGAGACATGTCATTCCCCCGAAACACCACTGTGCTCATCGTTGGAGCTGGCCCTACCGGTCTGGCAAGCGCTTTGTCTCTTTTCCATCATGGATTCAAAGATTTCGTTGTTGTGGATGCTCTCGTTAAAGGGGACAACAGTTCTCGTGCTATCGTTGTGCACGCCGCCACCTTGGAAGTAGGTCATTCAACAACACATCCCTGTTGGCCCAACTAACATTATCACTGGTGCGTGACAGGCGCTCGACGTGATAGGCTGTGGAGATGAGTTGGTCTCCAAAGGCACGAAGTTAACGAGGATGGACTTTGATACTCGAACGGGGATTTTGGCACGTCTTCCATTTGACACACTGAAACCACACACTCGTCATCCTTATGGACTTATTATACCACAAACATTCACGGAGCATGTCTTGGGCCAAAAAGCTGCTAGCCTTGGTGTCACTGTACACCGTCCACACAGGGTTGTGGGCATGAAAGTAAACGCGGACGATACCAACCTTGCGGACATCACGTTCGAGGACGGGCAAATCATTACGACGAGATATGTCATTGCCGCGGATGGCGCGCGCTCAACGGTTCGCAAGGGCACTTTCCATACAGTCACACTTACGGAGAGCGTTTCTAGATCCGCACAATCGCAGGTATTGGCTTCGCGGATCCGAAAAGTGACCGTGGACATGAGTCCACTACACTTGCGCAGCTCGCTCCGGCAGATGTCACCTTCGATAACCCAGAATTAAGCAACTTCACCTTCAGAGGTGTGATGTCCAAGAACAACTTCTTCCTTTGTGCCTCACTGCCTTCCACGTTCAACGAGTACCTTGCCAAGGAAACCGGTAAACCTTGTGAAGACAGAATATTTAGGATAGCGTGCGGGGCGCCAGTTGAAGAGGGGCCGGTTCCACATGCACCCTCGAAGGCATACATACAAAACCTCATCGACAGATTCGGTCCCCTGGATCTATCGTCGGATCCTTCTGTTAATCCAAGTGGAAAAGGTGTCTGCATAAAGGAAATCATCTGGTCTTCTCGTGTCCGGACCCACTCCGCCATTGCCGATACTTTCTTCACCCGCCTCTCTTTGAACGACTCGTCAAAGCCGGAAGGGGCTGCCATTCTCCTCGTTGGCGACGCTGCCCATATCCATTCTCCTGTTGGGGGACAAGGCATGAATCTCGGTCTTCGGGATGCGGTCTTCCTCGGAGAGGTGCTCGCGAAGCACATCAAAGTGACGGAATCTATACCCGTATCCGAAGCCGACCACATCCTTACCGACTTCGTTGCGGAGCGACGTACTCGTGCACTCGAAGTCATCGGGTTCACGAAGAAACTTCTCTCAGTCGGTGGAATGAAAGAGACGAACCTTGCATGGTGGTTACCTATCAGTAACGTGACTCTTCGGGACTGGGTGCTGTGGATACTAGGAAAGGTATATTACCTACGAAGGCAAGTTATATGGAATATGAGTGGATTGGGTCGTAGATAGAAGGAAAACTTTACCCCAACAGCAAAGAGAAATACAACTGCGAAAATCCACAACTATCTCCATTTTTAGGCTGTGTTGCAACGTATGAAGTTTTGCGTATCGCCAGTATCGTGATGTACAGTAGTTTGATGCATGTGGGGTACGTATACATAGAACCGGCGTGGGATGCGGCTCAGGACCCTTCGACGAGAACTTCGAGAACTTGCATCCAATTGCGTCTGACGTCCCGGAAATTTGATCGATCGAATATTGGGCGAAACCCAGAGAAAATCGACATCCTAATCCATAATGGTAAACTTGGTTATAAGCTACGGTTCGCGCATTTAGAAGCAGACGTCGAAGAGGTTGGAATGCAAACCATTGAGAGTGGAACCTTGGCCGGACTTGTAATTAAGAGTCTCATTTATGAGGAAAAACTTGGGGTCGTCGCCGATATGATTCCGCGGCCCTCTCATCAAGATTCACGAAGCTCAGTATAATTCGTTGATTGTTCGACTTCGCTGGGTGGAAAAGTCAGTTACCGGTAGACGAAGGCGATACCCCCCTCCCCTCACTTGGTAGACATATTCCTTCATTTGAGTCGATGATGCAGGACGGAATCAAACCTTTGAACCTCTTGGAGATCACTGACACCAGGAGATGAAGCGAAGACCCTGTCCCATTTTTTTTGCAGGGAGTGAGATGAGACGTGAGACGGTTTACCATCGGCGTACACACTATGAGAGTTGCAAGCCTTCAAAGCTTCACCGTCTACGCAACTTTCTTATTTCCGTTTCGCCCCACTTCAACACCCTAATTATTCAGCCGTAATACGTCATCGAGTTAGAGAATGACCGCACCGTGATGTCATAGTATTGCACATGAGTGAGTTGAAGAGCTCGGATAGCATCATTAGGACGGTCATCCATATACTTGCTGCTATATAGTTTCCTCAGACTCGCAGCATGGAACTGCCCCGAAGTACTAATGTGTTAATCGTCGGGGCAGGCCCGACCGGTCTAGCGGCCAGCTTGTCTCTTATCCACCACGAGTTCCGGGATTTCGTCATTGTGGATGCTGCCGTCAAGGGGGAGAACAGTTCCCGTGCTATCGTGGTCCATGCCGCCACCTTGGAAGTAAGTGCTCGGTCAGAGATTGAGAACAGTGCATCTCCATTGATCCCACCAATAAACGTCACGGCAGGCCCTAGACGCGATAGGTTGCGGAGACGGGTTGGTTTCCAAAGGCATAAAGGTGGCCAAGATGAGATTCGACACCAGAGTGTCGGAGCTGGTCCGCATCCAGTTTGATGCACTATCGCCATACACTCGTCATCCCTACGCTCTCGTTATACCTCAGACATTCACAGAGGGTGTCTTGGGTGAAAAGCTCGCCAGCGTCGGCGTTACCGTGTATCGTCCACTGAAAGTCGTAGACGTGAAAGTCAACGCAGACGATGGAAACCTTGCGGACGTTGTGTTCGATGATGGGCAGGTGATCACAACGAGATATATCATTGCCGCAGATGGCGCACATTCCACGGTTAATCATTGTGCTCCCTTTCCGATGATCGCTCTCACGGACGACATCTTAGATTCGTACCGCTGTCGGTATCGCTTTCGTAGACCCGAAGAGCGACTGCGCGGACGACTCCGGTATACTTCAACAGGTTGCTCTAGCGGATGTCACCTTTGATACCCTGGACTCAAACGAGCCCTACTTTAGGGGTGTAATGTCGCCGAACAACTTCTCCCTGTGTGCGTCTCTTCCTTCTACGTTCAACGAACATCTTGCAAAAGAAACCGGCAACCTTACGGAAGGGAGAATCTACAGGATAGTATGCGGAGTACCACAAGCAGAAGGGGAGGTCCCACACTCACCGTCGAAGGAGTACATGCAGACTCTTTTTGACAAATTCGGACCGCTCGATTTCTCGTCTGATCCTGCTGTAAACCCCAGTGGGAAAGGCGTCTGCATAAAGGATATTATCTGGTACTCGCGGTTCCGCACTCACAGTGCCATTGCCGATACCTTCTTCACTCGACTCTCTCCCGGAAACTCATCGGAATTCAAAGGGCCCGCCATCCTCCTCGTCGGTGATGCTGCCCATATCCATTCTCCAGCTGGTGGGCAAGGAATGAACCTCGGTATTCGGGACGCAGTCTTCCTCGGAGAGGTGCTCGCAAAGCATGTCAAGGCAACGGAATCTACGCCTGTATCGGAAGCCGACCAAATCCTTACCGAGTTCGTCACAGAACGACGGGCCCGCGCACTTGAAATCATCGGGTTCACCAAGACCCTTCTCTCGATCGGCGGAATGAAAGATGAGAATGTCGCATGGTGGTTACCCGTTAGCAAGGTGACTCTTCGGAACTGGGCGCTGTGGATGTTAGGGAAAGTGTATTATCTGCGAAGGCAGGCTGCATGGAGCATCAGTGGATTGGGTCGTAGATAAAAAGCACGAGCACCGTCGTCGTAGCGGGTGCATTCTATGCAACTAACTGTTCGTAAATTGTAACATAGGTAGCCAGATCTGATGTGGTCGCCGTAGTTTCTCAGGATTGTGCTGTAAAATATGAACACGAGTATCGCGAGTATGCAGATATGAGATACCTGAGTGAAGGTTTGTGGAGTGACCCCTTCGGAGAACATGACCACCGTACGCCGCTGACCTATTCTCAGAACAAGACTTCGCACAAATCCAAAGAGATGCACTGAAGATGCCGGTGAACGTTGTACCATGGATAACGAAACCGGCCGGCCTTGCAAATGCAAGTAGAGTTTCGATCAAACCATCGCTGCGCAATGATCCGAAAACCCAGAAAGAGACTGCACTGACAACGGACTCGTCAACCAATATGATCCGAGAGCCCTTCTCGAGCACAGCATTCAAACGAACGATCCAGTATACCTGGATATCATCCTTTGGGATATGTCGCAGAAAGAGTGCGAAGCAGGAATCTGTCATGTACTGAGATGACTGAAGGTTGTAGTTGCAATATTCATAAAAGACCCAGGTACGTTTTCTCAATTGTTACCAGTCGATAGCGACGATTGAACTGTACCTGAGTTCCTTGGCGTTCCTATCCTGCCCGAGCCCGCAAAGCTACATATCAGTTGCGGCCTTGCCGGGACTTTGCCGCGTAATGTGTTCTACAACAGATGACTCAGCGACTCGGCGTAAGCATGTCACAATCCATCAAGTCCTGCCGAACTCGAACATTGAGTTGACCCTCATGAGGCTGGCGAGTACTCACGCATCTCTGAGGAGGAGGAGCGGCAGGCAGTGCTAGACCAGGAAACAATATATACCCCGTGCGGCTGGTCGACAGATTTCCTCAGAAACATTACTGCCCGAGACATGTCACTTCCCCGCAATACCACCGTACTAATTGTTGGAGCTGGCCCGACTGGTCTTGCTACTGCTCTGTCTCTTGTCCATCACGGGTTCAAAGACTTCGTCATCGTGGATGCTCTGGTCAAAGGGGACAACACTTCCCGTGCCATCGTTGTCCATGCCGCCACATTGGAAGTATGTGTTCCCTCAGAAATTCGATATTCCCCCACTAAAACAACATCGTGCACAGGCTCTCGACACGATAGGGTGTGCAGACGAGTTGATCTCCAAAGGCACGAAGACGACCAGGATGAATTTGGGCACTCGAACGGCCGTGTTGACCTATCCTCAGTTCGAAGGGCTGAAATCATACACCCGTTATCCCTTTGGGCTCGTTATACCTCAGACGTTTACAGAGCATATCTTGTGGGCCAAGCTCGCCAGCTTCGGTGTTACTGTGCACCGCCCACACAAGGTCGTAGGCATGAGAGTGAACGCGGCCGATGGAAATCTCGCGGATGTTACACTCGAGGATGGGCAAGTTATTACGACGAGATATGTCATTGCTGCAGACGGTGCACATTCGACGGTCCGTATCTGTGTTGTTATCTTCGTTATCATCCTTATGGAGTACTTTTTAGATTCGCACCATCGCAGGTATCACCTTCGCGGATCCGAAGAACCGCAGTGGGGAGGACACCCCCGTCCTTGCACAGCTCGCTCAAGCGGATGTCACCTTCAATACCCCAGACTTGGACAGTTTCAACTTTAGAGGCGTAATGTCTCCAAACAGTTTTTTCCTCTGCGTCCCCTTGCCTTGGACCTTCAGCGAATACCTTGCCAAAGAAACCGGTAAACATATCGAAGGGAGAATATTCAGGGTAGGGTCTGGGGTGCCACTAGAAGAAGGGTCCATCCCTCATTCACCGTCGAAAGAGTACATGCAAGATCTTATCGACAGATTTGGTCCCCCCGGTCTGTCATCCGACCCTACCGTCAACCCCAGTGGGAAGGGCGTCCACATCAAGGACATGATCTGGTGCACCCGTTTCCGCACCCACTCTGCCATCGCAGATACCTTCTTCACCCGCTTTTCCTCAGGTCATTCATCCGAACCTGAGGGACCTGCCGTCCTCCTCGTTGGTGATGCTGCCCATATCCATTCTCCAGCCGGTGGGCAAGGCATGAACCTCGGTCTTAGGGATGCAGTCTTCCTCGGAGAGGTGCTCGTGAAACACATCAAAGCGACGGAGTCTACGACTCTACCGGAAGCCGACCGTATCCTTACCGATTTCGTGACGGAGCGACGTGCCCGCGCACTTGAGGTTATCGGGCTCACCAAGGACATTCTCGCAATCGCTGGAGTGAAGGACGAGATTTTTGCGTGGTGGCTGCCTATAAGCAAGGTGACTGTCCGGGATTGGGCGATTTGGATCTTAGGAAAGCTGTGGTTCGTGCGACGACAAGCCGCATGGAACGTCAGCGGGCTTGGTCATAGGTAGATACCCATCGATATTTGGTTTCCGCCCTCGGGTCTCCACTCATGGCTCTTATATACTACCTACTGTTCTGGTTTCAATTATTTAGTGTACTTCAATGTATAATACGAAATCTCGACTGCACCACTTACCCATGGCTTATTTGTTTTTTGCATTGTCCTTTGCTTCCTTTTATCATAGGCTGAAGGGGTGTTTACATATGTTTGTGCCTGAGCTACCATGTCAACTTCATACACTAGCAACTGCGAATTATGGCTGGTTCAGCGCAATATTTTACACCTACAGCGATGTCGCTCGCATCTAACTGACCCCTTATATCAATACGAGGCTCCCTTCCCACAAGAAGACATCCCGATGTTAATGACCAAGCTGCAACACTCAAAGTAATCGGGTTGCTGCGAAACGGTTTCCCGGATACAAGCGGCGACACGGTTCCCTAAACATGGGATGTCGTGTAAGCACTCCGCTTTGCTAGTTGACAGTGGAATTCGGGTTACTGTGTAGACCACCCCTGTGAGCACCCGAATGATTTTTATGACTTATCGTTCCATGCAGGAGCAGAGGTGCGGGAGACTTATGCACCGGAAGCAAACGCTCCTATCAATTGCGGCCTAACTCACAATGGCCGAGGGGCCGGAACGTTGCGGGTTGGTTCAATCACGCGGGATCGAACCGACGCGGCATCACCGCAGGTGATTGGGGCTTCTGGACAGGCGATGTCCGGACTCCAACCCTTCTCAGTCGTCAAGCGGTGTTCATACGACAAGTGCGCTAGGTATTTTCATTTCCCCGGACTCTTTGTGCTCAAGCGCGTAGACCCTCTCCATGCCAAGATCTACAGCCTCCTTTTCTAGCTTGAGGAAGCGCTGTACGAGCGTTAGGCAATATAGAAATTGCATCCCAACACTCTGGTGGTGGTGGCAAAGGAATTTCCTTCGCCATGCACACTCACGCACATACAGTTGCGAATTTCGTGCTCGGCTGGCATAAGCTCCGGTCCAACTAATCAATCACCAACTTCTACCATCGACTTCTGCCCATAAACAGGTCCATGCTGCCCACGTTCCCGGCCGGTAACACAAGTTAGGCAAGTCCGACGCTAATCGTTACGCTGAGATTTACTTATGTCACTGATGAGTCGGGAGAAGCCTACTTGCACTATGGCAGGGGACCCGAAACTGAAATCTGCGTCGTTCCGACTCTGGATGAAACGCGGAGCACTGACAAAGTCAGGTCGAGAATTATCCTCCGGAAGAGCGGTTGACGATTTTTGTCACGGAATAGCCATGTCTGAAAGTTTATTTAACGTCTGCTGAAACTCGAAGGTACTCCGTTTTGTCCAACGGTAGCGATCGTCATTACCTCGCCAACCAGCATGCGAGTGACCAAGACCTTAGTCTGCCTTACAATGGTCATTGCGTCAGTTCTCGCTACCCCGATGGCGAGGCGAAAGAATAAGGTATACGTTCTATGTTTCTACGATATCCTTCCGCTCTCGTGACTGACGAGTCCTCACTCTAAAGGAATACACTTGTAAAACCTCCAAAGGAAACTATAAGATAGACGAAGCCAGAGCCAAGAGCAATGTCCATCAAGCTCCCTTGTACCCCGGACGTACTGGATACCCCCAGACGTTCCACCGTAATCACGATCACTACCATGAACTTGAGTTCGACAACAAGAATTGCAATCACAAGGGTGCAGACTTGCTCTTGTTCCCCCTCTTCGAAGATGGCCATCTGTACCCCTACGACAAGGAGCCTAAGGCTGACCCGGGCTTGGTACGTGCGATCTACACTGCGCCGGACAAAGATTTCTGCGGTGTATTTGCCGACAAGGGTGGGAGTCATGGTCCTTACGAGCTCTGCGTGTGACAATGCCAGGTACTGTCCATTCATCTCCCCCCTCTCCACTGCAAGTTGACACCACTGGCTCAGGCCATGCGGGAGGTATGTCAACGGGCGCAAAACGCTGGTAAATGCTGAATGACTCAATCTCGCTGCTCTTTTGATCAACTGTACTTTACAGTCGGTAAAATCGTTGGATATGGTATCTAAGTAGACTTCTGAGGACACAGAAAGCGTTGAAATTACTAACCAGACAAACATGAAAAACGGTACCCCGGACGCTTACCCTCGTCTAGCTTGAGACTTCCACATATGTACTATGCGATCCCCTCTTCCCGGGGAAAAGCACCGGAAGCCCAAGAGCCCCAACTATGCCTTACTGCGTATACTAGTCCGAGCGTTATAATTACCCTTTCAAAATTCTGCGTTTACTGGGACATGGCGAAAAGAGAGTCGTGCAGCATCCAGACACCAGCAACGGCAGAGTTAGAGAGGCCGCGGGAGGGTTGTCACATGTCAATGTATGAGGGTTTTGCCATTTGTTCTCGATCAGCTGTTAGACCTCACCAATCGGAATCGCGATAGCAACCACATTGCTGCCGGTATGTCGTGGTTACAAGTAGGACTGCATCCAAGATGCCTGGCATTCTTTTTACTGGCCGACCAGGCCGTGCTACCGCACAGCTTTGCTATCGAGCAGTCTGTGGGGGATGACTTCACAATTTCAGGTGGTTGTAGAAGCTCGGGATGACGAAGAAGACGTTTAGCATACCTTATACGCCATCTCCGCCTTGGCCGTCGGTTAACCCGCGACCCCTACTTCCCATCCAACCTCACCCTGCCTCAGCGCGCTGTCCCGGCCTTCCTTCACCTCCTAGACAAGATATCGTTCACAAGGATTACGTGCTCAGCACACACATTGTCCCTGCTGCATACCCCAGGCTGGCTCCAGATGTGCCCCTTCCCGGGATCCCTTCATATGACGACTCGACGTCACCCACCGAAAGGCAAGAACGGATAGCCACCGTCGTCGAGCGGCTTATCGAGAGGCAGGAATGTTTCACGCAAGGGAGGATGTCTGTTGGACATGGCCAGAAGCCACTTTGGAACTGCGTCAACCGCTACGTTCGGACCTATAAGCGCAGTAATATGAACACTGGATTGACTTTATTCCTCGCTCATGCAATTGGATTCCAGAAGGAGGCGAGCGCAGTTTCATATTTCACTTTCGGTCCCGTACTAAACCAGACATTTAGATATGGGAAACCATGCTGCGAAACCTCATGGATTCGCCAGCCGCCCCTTTGGTGGATGAAGTATGGTCTTGGGAAGCCATTCAGCATGGTGACTCGGCTCTCATGAATGCGGAAAACTTGAGCGGAATGTGTAGGGGGATGCCTGGTTACGAGCGATATTTGAGTTTAACGACTTGCCAGTTGATTCACAGGACAACGCTCGTGACATCGCCAACTTTCTCCTGTATTACCTCCCGGAAGAGGTTACATCCACGTCGTTGCCAACACAGTTGTCACGGGTTCCGCAAACCACGAGCGACACCCGCAAAGAGCATGGATACCACGAACGGAAACTTGTCGTCGTTGCTCACTCGTTTGGCGGCTCTGCGTCGTAGGTTGATAACCACAACTTCGGGTAGTCACTCATCTGTCTCGTTAGTGCAATGGCTGCCCTGAATTTCCCCAAGTTGTTTTCATCGTTGATACTCGTGGATCCTGTCATCTTCAATTACGGGTCTTATGACTCAGGATGTAAACTCGCCAGTGGCACTCTCATGAGGCGTGATACTTGGCGTTCTCGGTGAGTGTCTTGGTCATTTTCCCATGTGTCTCTTGTTGATTGTTTGCAGTGAAGAGGCTCTTCGCCTTTTCAGAACGAAATCATTCTTTACATCCTGGCACCCAGATGTCTTGAAGTCGTATGTCGACTACGGCTTAACGGCTAGTCCTTCCGGTGGCGTCAGGTTGAAGACGACACCCATCCAAGAGAGCCTGTGCTATGTGAATATATTCCCTCCTCGTGAGCATTGGGAGTTGATAGAGAAACTGGATGAAGACATCGCTCTTCGATGGGTTGTCCCAGCAAATAGGTAGATATTCCGACTCTGGTAATTCGGTTTCCAACGTGCTTGATACCCAGCTTCATCGGAGAACCGGAGACGAAAGTGAGGGTATGGCGCCGACCTGCCAATTCATCAAATATAGTGTTCCCCTTCGCTGGACACTTCGTGTGTAGTTGTATACCTATATTGGCGGCTATCCTAACCCCACGTCTCGCAGATAGTGCAAGAAGCACCAGTTGAACTTGGTAAGTATCACTCCTTCAGAGCGCCTAGCACTAAACACGGAAATTTAGCTCAGGACGTTGCCACGTTCCTGTTAGAGAAATACGGGCCACCTCAGACTAAAGCAGCTTTATGAGCGCTCTCCCGCTAATCACCTGGTCAGTATGCTACGCTGTCACCATCATTTTGATCTTGGCTTCACTATCATCTCCAGAATCCATGTCTTGCCTAAAGTGACCTATGTGATGAAAGACCTTTGATCGTGTAACATGACCTTCTAGCAGATGGCAGTATGTATTTGTACAGAAGCTATATACAAAGTTTGGCAGCATCTTCAGGACAGTTTGTGACGGTACAGATATGTAAGGACAGAAAGCAAGCACAGAGCCAAGTCCAAAAGACTGGATGATATGGTGGCACCATGCTGGGGCACTTACGAGCAGGATAGCTGACACAGCGCTCTCGGAAAGCTCAACGGAGGCTCATGAAACCGCGATACTGGCTACTTACTGGTGGGATAATTGACACGATGTTGGTAAGGAGAAGGAGCTTAGAATAAACACTGGGAAACTCTCCTGCAGAGATGCGAAGGAAGGTCAAACCATACTTAAAGATAGCGGGAATGTGAAGTACAATAGGAAGGTTATTTCCTGCCAAGAAACTATGTCTAAGAAACTTGAGAACAGACCAAAACCGGTACCAAAGGCGTTGTTAATAGGAACTGTCATACGAGCAGGCCCAAGGCCAATGGTCTCCGAAAGGTACATCGAAGTCGAGAGCGGAAAGAGGGGATGAATACGGGAGACATTCGGGTTGTCCGAACTGCCATACTTCATCGGACGGCTGGGGTACTTAGATTAGCACGACTTCCACTGGCACGAAGCACATTCCACACACCTCGTTCTGCTGATCTGTGCAATTCATTTCGGGTGGCAACTCGGACGAGCACAACCCCGCTGCTGGGACGGGCTGCCAGAGGTTTAATGCTGCATGTGGCGGCAGATGAAGAACCTGTGCCACACAGTCCGACGGTTCCCGAGCGATGACAATTCCATCGATCAACGAGTATGACCTGCCGTCATTCTGCATCGAAGGAACGACGGGGGGAGCGGAAAGCGGATCTCCATGTGAAATGGACGGTGACCGACTACGCCCTCCGCATGCAAAGCCATCGTTCGTGCGTTCCGAGGTCGGACCGACTGACACGGCAGCCACGGTCTCGTCGTGAGAGTGGGTAGGCACCGTTAGTGAAGGCGGGTGGATATCAACAGCGCCATCGAATCCACCGTCGTTTCCGGTATGTTCGAGACACGCCTTCTTGCTCACCGAGGCTTGCCGCCGTATAGGACGGAACCGGTAATGAGGATAGAGACGAGCGTGCTCCTCCCTCTCTCTGTCGGCGAGACGCTTGTACTTATCTTTCTCGGCAGTGGGCAATTTCTTCCATGCCTCTCCGGCGCGCCTTGAGAGGGTTTTGGTGAGAGATTGCTCGTCTGCTTCGTGTGAGTTTCGAGCGGCGTGCTCGCGGGTGTAGTTGCAGCGAAAGATGATAAAGGCGTTGCGGGGTCTAGGAACCCAAGTGGGGTCTCTGCTACGATTACGTTGTGTCCTACGATCCGATGAAGGTGCCATGGGGAAGCGATGGGTGATTAAGACCGGCGGAGAGCTAGAAGGCGGAGCGAAGTATGTACACGATGGCACGCCATTATCTGGGGATGCTTCCGGTTTATAGTCGGTTTGGATGGGAGGGTTGGGGTGGCTAGCTGGACTCGTAGAATTGGTGAAGGCAGACTGATGTGAGACGTAGATCTCTTCCTCGTTACCGTTGGCCGGTGACCAGCCATGAAGAACGAATTTTGTTGCAGAGAACGACATCGTCATGCTGGCTCCTGTGGAACGGTGTTTCAATGCATGTGTGGCTGTCGAGACTATAATAAGGGCTTGGAGGTATGGTCAATCATGGTACTGGCGGCGTGTCAGTTGAGACGACGGAACAAAGGGAGACTTGGACGTTGCGATATGTGGGATTTGACATGTCTCGAGTCCCACCTATCTCTGCGCCTGCCTGCGGTTGGACATACAAACACCGACGATGGCGTAGTCGGACAGGAACCCACTGAGACGATCTACCAAATATGGAGATCACGTCGATCGTGATCGAATCTGTCACTTCAGCTGTGTCGGCGCGGCCGCCTTTATTATGTTTTCAAAGTTTTTGACTTGCATTCATGAAACAAAATAACGGTCACCTGTTTTTGTCCTTATTGCTGTCCAGCTGCCACAGAGAAATCTGACAGACAGTGACGGAGTCCATCTTTGGATTGTCCATTCTTTGGTGCGATAGGCTGCTTTGGACGGAACCGGATTGGTTTTGGAAATTGGCGGGGCGATGAAATCTTTACACACCCGGATCATGACACAGATAAATGAACAGTGTTGTGAAATTTGGAACATGTATAACACCCAACATGTCACAGGATCCCTCGCACCCAATCATGTAGAGACGAATGGAGGGAGGTCACGACTACGAAGCCGGTTTATAAGTGCACGCACAGCGAGCCACGGTGGAAGGAATATGCGTTGCATAGCACGCTGTGTCATGAGGCCATGCAAGTCGTCCCGGCAACGATGTGCCGCGCTGTCACTTCGAGCGGAGTGTGAATTTACCGCTCAGCCCCTATTATACCCCATCCTTTTGTCGCATTCGGGCAATATCGAAACACATTCCAAGATATTGTGCAGTCCTCCCGCTCCACTAAACCCTAATCAGGAGAGGGCGTCCACGTCAAATGAGCCGACTCAAACACGGTAATGACACGTGTCTGGTGCGTATGCTGTTTGTACAAAGTCATTAATATTATTGGCTGCGAGCGTCTGTTTGGTTTTGCAATCGTTCCGGGTGACGAAAATCGCAGGCAGCCGAATTTAATATCTCAGGCTCCTAAAGATAAGAGCAACTCCAAACTATTCGCCATCGAAGACGAAGATTTCGCAAGTTCGACTCGATGACGCGGAGCGGGCACAAGGATGCATCGGGCACACCAAGGAGGGGCGAACTGCATACTCTGCAGTGCATTTTTTTGGCCTCTCATGGAGCCACGGTCAAACCACCGGTCAGTTGGCCGCCTGGCGAAATGGTATCGCGTCTGACTACGGCTGCAAGCGGTCGATCAGGAGATTGTAGGTTCGAATCCTGCGGCGGTCATTTTTTCTCTATTCAGGTGCCGGTGATCGCAATGTTTCAGATAATCTTCTGGGGTAATAGGTGCTTTTTTTCTCTGGGCTTTATAGCCCAACCCAAACAATTCAACACGTTTTCCATGCCGCTACTTACCGGTGGGACAGCTGTGCGTGTCTACCTAATCTCTATCCAGGCAGTCCCTATGCGGCTTCCACCTGCCATACTATCTTGCCGTAAGGCGTTGCAGAGGTGCCCTCCTTCCCCTCGGGTCCTACCCAAAACGCAATCTCGTAGATACCGGGTCCCCGTTCGGCGAGATATCCTTCTTCCTCCTCGTCCACCGGTACACTCAAAATTAGGCGTGGCTTTAGTACCCCCAATCCCGAGTGCGGGGTCTCCAGAGACCATGTATAACCTGACGAGGAGTGCTCGACTGGCGGGTCTCCAACTACCGATGTCAATTGCGCCGATTGAGCGTCCAATGATTCGGCCAACACGAGTATGCGGACATGTGCGATTCCGAGCACTCCTGACGGATGTTTCGAGTTTGAAGGCGGGTCGATTGGGACCTGCGAAGGTTTAGGATAAAGTGTCAGCATGTCGAAACGTATCCGACGGCGTAAATAATCCAGTGGTGCGTCCTCGACCCCACGGATGCTTACCCTCCACTCTCTCGGCGTCACATCGCCACAGAAAAACGGGAGAGTTCCGCGTCTTCGCTCCTCGCTAGGGGCCGTAATCATCCACTTCAACGTCTTCCCATCCTCGCGCACGCGCCCTCCAGTAACCTCGGGTTCGTACTCCACGCCCGACCCATCCAGACGGGCACGCTCATTAATTATACGTGCAATAGGGACGTCGGGATCGGATGCACCTAGGAAAGCGTAATCGATCCATCCAGGGTGCTTGTGCGACCACGGGTTCGCGTCGCGTTTTTGGCGGTCCGGTGAGCTTGGAGGGTAATGCGAGGCCGGGTGAGTGAAGGATATGAGTTCTAGGTACGACCCGGTGGCTAGGATCTGTTGAATATGTAGTTCATCCCATATCGTCGTCACACAGGAGCTTATCGCGAGAGTGACGTAGGGAGACCCACTACCAATGCATTCGCTGTTAGCCCTCCTGTGTGTGCCCCTCCCGGAATAACGCTTAGAACGATTCAGAGCTCGACGCATAACACAACACAGCAGTTCTCTTACTTGAGCCCTAGATCTCGAAACTGCTGGGACGCCAACTCGACCGTTCCCGGAGGAGTCAGGTGTACGATGTGGTCCAATATCTTTGTCGATGGTTCTAACATAGGGTTTCAGGGGTTCTGTACCCGTACAGAGCTGGTAACTGCGAATAATCGAACGAAAGGAAGTGTAGATAAAAACTAATTATAAATACGAGCGTCCATATCAACGAGAGTGATAATGGCGCAATCAAATCACTAATCAAGCGCCTGTGCTGTCCTTTCAAGGTGGTCATGTAAAATGTCCGAGCTTCTGCGCGCGTCGAGTAGATTTGCACTTGCGGTTCGAACTTCATTCAGGCCAAATTAGCAAACCCGACTCTCGACTGTCCCATATCAAAGACTGCGTAGACGTTCCGAAGGAATGTGTCTCCAAGGATCAAGGTATCTGACGGACGACCATGATCAATCCTTTGCCAATATCGAGCAAGTAAGAGGAGGAAAGACGCACTGCCTAGACTGCCCGTCGCAGCGATGGCACCCACACATTGCGAACTACCAGTAGGGTACGTTCCAAGGTTGAACGTCGTAGCGGACAAAGGAAAGGCCGTGCCTCCGATGGTGATACTGACACTAGGCATCGAATCACAACCCACTATAACGCGCATTATAGAGGATGCAAAGAGAGAATGTAGAAAGGACATACATGTGTAAAACCCATTTCCGAGATCCGTGGCATTTAGTGTGCTGTAGAACTGCCCAACGGTGTCTAAGTCGCCAATAATGAGCGTCGTACCCGTGTCAATGACCGCCGAGAACGAAGAGAGAGCCGTATTTCCGTTGGCACTGATAGCATCTCCACTGATCTGCCAAAACCCCTGTCCATCAAGCGTCAGCGGTTCACACTTGTAAATCTCATGTCACAGCGGTTCACCTGTTGGGTGACGGGCGTATAAGTCAAAGAGCCGCTGTACAGAGCAGAGTTGATGCCGCCTATTCGTAGTTCAGAGCCGGAAGAGGCGAGTTTGAAGGCAAAGACGGGGTCGGAAATGGCATTGTTGTCGATGAGGGTTTGGATGACCGGGTTGGCACCGTACACCGACAAGCTCTCGAAAGCCATGCCCATCAAACCATCTGCAGGAAAATTAGATGATTCGAGACTTGAGGAGTATTGGGTGGCTGCGCCGAGAGTCTGATTGACTGCCTTTGAGGTACAGCTTAGGCATCAGTTGGCATCATACAAACGGGACGGTGCGTACCGTATACCCGGCTATGGAAACGGTGTCGGTGTACTGTTCTCCTGGAACGGAGGAACCATCTCCATAGGACAGTACGAAGTTCTTGCCCAGATCCACGGAAGTTGAGCTGGCACCTGGGTTGTACAGCGTATGACCGCTGCACGTCGAACCACAGTCGGATGAGGGTAGGACCAAATCAGCCGAACCAGTGTCGAAGTCCACTGTATTCGCTCGATTACACCATATAACAGGTAGAGTGCAGGACAAACGAACCCAAGAAATCGACCGCAGGAGTACCGACTGAGATGGTACCATACCACAACACATTGCTCCCATCCGTAAGGGAGACGCTCCCAGTATCGCGTCGAGTGGGCTGTACGGTCGGTGCATCAGATCTCGGGCCAAGAGCACGGAGCCCTGATGATATTTTCCTAATAAATTCAGATAAGATCAGGTGTGCAAAGGTGGCTGTGTCGAATTGCGTACGATTCTGAGAAAGCAAGGTGTGAGAGAGCCTTGTCGAGGTCGAATGCACCATTAGCAGTAGTCAAGGAAGCCCGTCTCTCGAGAGGAATGGAGAGGAATGAAGGACGTGGAAGAGCAGCCACCAGGGCTGTCAAGGTTGCGACGAGAACGAAGTGGGATAAGGGAGACATACCCTACGAGACAATCGAACAGAATGAATGAGCCGATGCCATATGCATGAGGCCTTCGAGCTTCTTATACCAGCGCTGCAGTAGTGCCAGTGATCGCACGACGAAACGGGGTGGTAGGCTCATGTCCGCTTATATTAACAACGGGCATTATGGATGCTGCGTAGCACTATCGCCTTACACTCCGTCCACAAAGAACAACGGCCTATCATCTGTCGTAAAGGTAAAGAAAGTGTTCATCCAAAGGTTGCACGCTGGGGCACGTACCAAGTCTAAAGAATTGCCACTGAACCGGTGGACGACTGGAAGTCGAGATGCGACATGCGTTTATTTCACGCGGTAACTGCACTGCAAGATGAGTCGGGTATGAAGCACGTGGCCACTTAACCGGTCGTTTTCCACCTTCTCACTCTGCTGCTTGGCCGCCAACTCACCGCAACGCAATACATTCCTATGGCGTCACAGGGTGAGTTGTGGTCCTTCACTCAAACGTGAAGGATGAAACGTGTAGTTTGGCGTCGCTTACGACCGCCCTGCAGCTCCAGATCTGTCCGTTCGGACGCTCTTCAACGTAGGAGGTAAAATAGGTGCGTAGATTATGCGAATGTCATGGCGAAATGGGGGCATTAGAACCCATGTTTTATCGTCGTGTTAACTGGTCGCTCATTCTCGTACTCGACAGCCCTCGTGACCGGCGGAGGAACAGGAATCGGCAAGACAATCGCCTCTGCACTCGCTTTGAACGGTTGTAAGGTGTACATCGCAGCCAGAAACGAAGCTCGACTCAAGGAAGTAGGTCTACATTCCATCTGGCGCTGCCTTCCTATTCATGACTTGTTAGACAGCGGAGGAACTGAATGCACGAGTACCAGGCAGTGTGTGCCCAATCGCTGCGAATCTCAGCGTAAGCGAAACAAACACTCATTCTCGTCCACCCCTCGTCTCATCCGACGATCTGTAGAACAAGGCCGGTGTCGATGCCCTCATATCCGCCCTCGCTGCTTTAGAACCATCCGGAAAGCTCCACATTCTCGTGAATAACTCTGGCGTGGCTTGGGGTGCCCCTTTCGATGCCGTTCCGGAGCAAAAGGGGTGGGACAACGTCATGGCAGTCAACGTGAAGAGCGCATTTTACCGTGAGTGTATCATATGCCTCTACGGGTCGACTTCAAGTTCATCACCAGGTTATGTGCCATTGTATAATATGCAGTGACCGCAGGGTGGGTCTCGTCGGTATTTTGTGCGTGCGATGTAGCTGATGATACACCTTGATGGGCGAACAAGGCTTGCATCATGGCTTGCGAAGGACTCGACGGCGTTGGATCCAGGCCGTGTGATAAACATTTCATCGGTCGCAGGCTATTCACCCCACTCAGAGGGTTTGGTGACTGCTGAGGGACATGGAACATACAGTTGTCAGTCTTTTCAGACCTGAAATTTCGATGGTTCTGGCTACATCGTTAACTTGTTCCAGATAATGTCAGCAAAGCAGCGCGTTAGTATCTGGGACGACCACGTCTTTACCGCGCTGATCGATGTTTTACTATGCAGTAAACCACCTCACTTCGATGCTGGCAGCTAAGCTGGCCCCAGACATGGTCACGTATGTTGCCTATATTCTAATCTTCCGGTGCATCTCTGTTAAAACTTAGGTGTGCAGTGTGAACGCCATATGCCCTGGGTACGTCATTGTACCTGTGTTATCGTCGTTCTAGTCATCGACATGCTTCCTAGGATGTTCCCAACTAAGATGACGTCCTTCGCTTATAAAACAGCAGGTGAAGAACTTATCACCGCACGACAGCCCACAGGTACACGTAATTCTTCCACATGGATAGATTCAGAGCCCAACCCCGTTTTCTCAGGTCGATTCGGTATACCATCCGATATCGCAGGTGTCGTTATCTTCCTCTCCTCACCTGCAAGTGCCCACGTTACTGGTGCGCACATCATCCTCGATGGCGGTGCTACGCTCTCGAGCCACGGTATTGCACCTCAGCCTAGACTGTGACACGGTATGAGTGACTTCACGGAAATTAAACCTATTGAGTTGCTCACTCCATTTAAGGTGTGTCATAGGCGGTTGAGTTTTCATGGTCATCTTTTGTATTTCTATTGCTCCTGGGAATGCCGGAACTAGAGACAAATCCGTACTTTGTATTGGAAGAAATCCAAGGGAGCAGTATAGTGAGGGTCATTGTGCGATAGCAAGCCAACGATTGCGGAGACTGTAGTAATCCATTGGTGGAAGAAACGAGTGCCGGTCCGTGCTTTTGATACTAGTATCGTGTCGCCTTCAAGATCGGCGCACGTACAGCAGAGTACGTTGTACATATACCTATCCATAGGTTCCACATCCTATACTGTCCTATCCGTCTAAGTGACACTGGTCGACCAACCAATGCATATTCCGCATCTATGTGCCGCCTACAGCCTAAGCACCGCCGAAACAAAACATATGAAGTTGTCCCTGTACTCGTAGGTTGATGAGGGCTCTGCTGAGGCTGTACACCTACTTCTGCGACCCCGATGGCACAGCGCGTGGTTCATGAGATCAACGGGACAACTATCAACCGCAATGAATTACCATCCCGCTGAACGCAGTCTTGACATCAGTCCGGGCGCTTAGCCAGTTCGAAATCCAAAGCTCACTTCACTACCTGGTACGTGGAGGATATTATACTCCCGTCCTCCAAAGTGAAAGGTGACGAATGTGACTCCTAGCATTGATGGATTGATTAGTTTATCAGTTCGTGGTACCTAGCACTGAAGTCAAGTCCTCTAGATTTTCATGACTCGTAGATAGTGTCAGGTGCATTCTCCGTCTCCGAACCGGAAAGAAAAGCGTAGTTAGCACTACTAAACCTGGATTATTCGACAAGTAGCACGGGGAATGTTCAAGGTAAAAGAGTCTCCGTCTACGAGAGCACTAATTACTCCCATAGCATTGACAGGATCACATAAAAATTTCTTGAGCAATGGCATCGGAAGACTCCTTGGGAGTGGGTACGAGTGGCGATTTGACCAGACAGGGAGACAATGTCGTGAAATGAAATGATTCCTCCTCACTCGTATCGTAGCACCAAAATTGCAGACTTTAGTATCAGAAGAGGTTATCGCGAGTTTCGAGATAGCTGAGCCCTACAAATGTCTTCCCCAGTGTTCATCTGATAGTACTCAGATGCTCCAGGGTCCCGTTAACGGATGAGATGATACGTGCACTGATCCTCGCAATGGCCAAGCGCGCCGCATGATACAAATTCCGTACCAAGGGAGATTCGAGTCCAAGATTCAAAGCAGTTTCTTGGGAAGTCGAATGATAGGACAACGGGCATTTGCCCACCAGCTCGAGTTTCTAGGCAAGCAGAATCGCGAAAAGTGGTCCAGGGGTGCTGCTCGCCTTGTTCAACATAGACAGTGCTACTCGTGCTTGAGTGAGATCGTCCGCGGCTGAAATTCTGTTACGAATCATATCGGAATGTTGGAGTGCTTTCCGTTCGTTGCCGCAGACGTGACGTCCACCAGCTTCTGTCGCTGATGTCTACGCACCAAAACCTGTGTGTTTCGCCCCCGAATCAACTCGTGAGCGGTAGCAATCTCACACTCGAATACTCGGTGGTGGCATTCAACGATTGGTGTCGGACCCCGGAAAGATGCAATTGATATCACCCTCGCAACAGAGCCAAGACAACCTGCAGTGAGATTCCGGTGGAAGTACTGACGTCTTCGCCAGCCATATGTTGCAAGAAAGAACACCCGGCTCGAACTGAGGTGAACTTGTCAGTGTTTCCCCTTCGTTACCACTTACCAGTGCTATTGGCACCCGGAGACTTTTGCAGGAAGTTTACTTGAATTTCAATATGTCGAGTTGTTTGCAAATTAACAGGCCACCACTTCCGACGGTAGCCCGTGCTCGTGGCGCAATGTTACAAGTTCGACCAGGCTGTCCTCGAGAAGCTGGGTCTGGGCTAAGTTTAAACTCTCTTCGACCGGGTCCTGTACCCCGTTTGTGCAACTTAGCTACGGTTTCGTGCAAACACCGACAATGTGAACCAAAGTACGCATGGCCTCGAGTCTGAATATTGCTTGGTGAATCAGCTCAAATTCGGTATGTAGACTTGAGTGCCTACTTCATACAGTTCTTCCCGGGTATATCGTTTCTCCACCGGGCAGTGTGACTGGCGCGCGGATCGCAGAACGTATCACATATCATATTCCTGAGCGGTGTTTTACTACTGTGCCAACCCCTAGCACCGCCAGGGAACTGTACAGATTGTTGCGAATATCGTAGGAGTTGTTCGTATCGAGGGCCTGCACTGCACCTGTTCCCTTACAGACACTCGAAGAGCGGCCTGGATGTTGCAAGCCTGCTACAGCCATGGATTGGAAGGGTCGAAGCTGAGAGAATGTATAAAAGGCTGCTCTCCGTAGCCAGAGAGCTCCTCAATCCAAATCAGCACAACAATCTCACCTCTGTCCTTGAAGCAGTCTCCAAGCTCTTATATAGTCATGTTCACCAAAACATTCCTCTCAACCATCGCCGTCGCAACACTCCTTGCGAGTTCTGCGGCTGCCATCTGTCCCGGGTACAACTTCGGAATCACCCAGACTGGTAGTAACACGAACCCCGACTATGGCGTCTGTAAGTGTTAGCAGTGTCGGGGTTGCAAGTGTACTCACTGGCAGACCATCATTCCAGGGCAGGTGTTCGATGACTCTTGCAATGTTGTGTACCAAGTGATTGCGAGTAACCCGTGCACGGTTGGCGTGTTCGACTGTAGCCCTGCCCCGATCACCTTCACTGGCTTACATCTTGACGGCCTCAAGTATGTATCCATCTTTTTCAACCAATGACTGCATTTGAAATGACGATGCACCCGACAGCTATGCTTGCAGGCCCGACGTCAATGAGGGTTCTTGCAACGGCGACGGTATCCAAGTCTGCGTAAGTCGGGTTTAACTTCTTGTACTTACCGCAGGCTATAACAAACCATTCGTAGTGCCGCAACGACGGCAACTGACCCTCTAAATCTTGGACTGAGTACCGCCAGGGAACGATTTAGACAGTACTCCCTGTAGCGTATCAAGGAGGCTAAAGCAAATAAATAGTATTAGTATCACTTTTGCATCATGAGTGGGTGTGCTATGCGCCATCGTCAAGGGCTTCCCGAGGGTGAAAGGGAGTGTCGACTGTTTTGAACGACCCTTCCATAGTCAGCTTGGTGGGCGTACAAAGGTGTCCCAACCCATGCAACGAGGAAGGGTTCTCACCAAGAAGCAGAGAGATAGTCGTCGATTTCACGACGACGATAAAAGGTCTTCGAGATAAAGGTATCATCTGTCTTCGACGTCGAGAGAGTTCTCACCATGGGCTCGCCTCGCAGCAAGGGAGTCTGCCGCCGCTGTCCCGTGGAAAACTACACGGTTGGGTCCTATCTGAGGACATATTTACGCGCTCTTCGGTCTAGAGGAGAGAAAGAGAAATATTGCAGCTGTCAAAGTGCTCAGCTTCGGCACAAACTCCGGGAAGCCCGCGGCGCGTGCCGGAACCGAGGCTGACAGTCGCATTAGACTAAGGTTGACTGCTTTTGTGCTCCAAGTTCCAACGCACGACCGCACCTTCCCATACTAGACGGTTTGTACGACTACGATGGATCCTGATCACTTTATCCAGGAATTGTCAAATCTAACCTACGGAGGAGTTCGGGTCCACTCGCAGAAGGTCGACGCTGCTGATATAGGAGGGTCCCGAAGACCACCTCACCGTCGTCTCACCCCCGTCGGTGTCCACAGCTAAGCCATGACCATGGCGTGGACACTCCTAGAGACACTCTCAAACGACGTTCTGCGTGTCCCACCCACGTCAGCGACACTACCGTTCGACATATACACTCTTTTGACGTACGTCTTACCAGCGTTTCTCTCTTACTATATCGTCGCTGTCCTGGCTATTCTCCCCGGCACGCGTATGCTACGTCTCGCCATATGGCCGCTCACCGTTTTTCTGGCATTTCGCGCCGCTGTGTCCGTCGACTTTTCTGGAAAAAATCCTCAACGGACGTATATAAATTTTGGTTTTTCGGTATGTACACGTCCCATTCCTCGCCTTTTTTTTCACTCTGATTGCTAATCCGTTTTGTCGTGCTTGAAACTGGTTTCCCCTCTCTTGTGGATCCATGTAGTTTGTTATGTTTTGTATTGTCATGCGCGCCCTCGAATGGGTCTTCTTAAGGGACCCACTTAAGCGACGTGTCAAACGTACCCCTTCGATCTTCATTGATGCGCTCGATCTTGCCACCAATCTTCGTGGCGTCGGCTGGAACTGGTCCGAGGGCCTTCGCTTTCCCCCTGATACCCGTCCTACCTCCCGCCTACGGTTCGCGGTATACGTTTTCCTCTCTGCCCTTTACCACAGTTTCATATGCGGTGTACTCCACATTGCCATACAAACGCTTGCGCCGGAAGCATTCACCACCTTAAGCGGAGGCACGATCTTTGACGACACACTTCCCCCTCTCATCCGGTACGCCCGATCCAGTATCATATCCATCCTTACTGCATTCATTATCTATGCGGACGTACAAATGAACTACGACATCGGGACATTCATAGGTGTCACCATCTTCCGGCAAGACCCTGCACAATGGCCCCCCGCATTCGACGAGCCGTGGAAAGCGACCTCACTGCACGAATTTTGGGGTTACAGGTGGCACCAGTTCGTGAGGCGGCTGTTTATCGTGCTCGGAGGGTGGCCTTTGGGATTTGTGTTCGGACGCGCGGGATACATGTTGGGATCATTCCTTGCGTCGGGTGTACTTCATGGCGTCGTGACAGCCATCCTCAATCGCAGCGTTGAGTGGTGGTATATGCCTCTCTTATTCGGGACGATGGCTGTTGCTATTGTCATCGAACACGTGTTTACGCGCATGACGGGTAGGAGAGTGGGTGGATGGATTGGTAGAATATGGACGATGACCTGCATGGTGGTGTGGGGGAATATGATGATAGAGGGACATGCAAGAGCAGGGTTGTTCGCGTCCTCGAGCGTATTCGACACTGCAGCCCCAGCAAAGGGGATCGTGGAGTATTATGTGATAGCGTTGGATAGGTGGTTGAGGGCGTGTGCATCGTAGTGCCTCCTTTGTGAAGCACGGTACGATATTCGCTCTCTCTCGAAGGGTGCTAACACAGCGGATGGAAAACATTCCTAATATCCGCGCAAACGCAACCATTACCTTTGTATTGGTGATTGATATACGTAGATATCAAAACCTGAGCACAGTGCAAAACGATGTGTTAAGCAGTTATACGGTATGTCGTCTCTGGATTTCAGGAAATACCCATGAAATCCAGACAATTCAGTATGTGGACACTTCGCGATCTGCGTTTCTTCACTTTCTTCATGGCAGACATTTGAGTTGCCCTGGACACAAAAGACCATTGACCTCTGTTCAGTATCCACTGCGCACTGGCATGTATAGTACGTCGACTTGAAGCCTGGAGCTTGAAGGCTCTGAGATGCGTAGATAGCTTGCCGAGATTCGTAGCATCGCTATCCATCCTATAGGGCCGCGGATTGCGGTATTTAGTGACCGGCAGAATAGAGACCGAATATTAGGCTAATGGGCGATTTGCAAAACTGGCAGAACCCCAACGGACACGTCTGGCAATGACGTGTCATGAGAGCACTTGCTGACCACCCAAAGAATGCAAAGCTGTAGGGAGCGGACGCGGTAATTCAGGTACTTTGCAGATGTCTCTATCATCGAGTCGGTTAGCCCCAGAGTTCTAATCTACATGTCCAACCTCACAGTCTCACCTCTACCGTTGAACCGCTTTGCACCCTCTTCATACCATGTGCGGATGCGGTATGTACGTACGATCTTCACGCGTTGCTTGAGGGTAAAGATAGGGGTTAGCCCCTCCGAGTAATCTTTCCGCAACAATCTCCTTGCCGCATACGCGAAAGTTCATACTCCAGCCCCATAAGGATGGTCCATGAGACGAGGGTGCTACGTCCTGTGGCAAAGCAGAGTTCGTCCTCCCGCAAAGTAGTGTTTGACTGGGAAGTCGTTGGCTTCGCGACGATGATACGGGGTTCTCCCTTGATCGTCGCAAAAGAGCACACATTTTGTATTTCTCGGTAGTACCCACCATTAGTAGCATTTCCACCCTCCATCAGGGGACTGGTGACCGGTGGATCCTGCCCTCGATGGGCTCGGCTGTCTTGCCTTACATATGATGGAGGGCATCCCGCCTCCCGCGGCCTTGGGAAGGCTGCATATATGTTCATGAGTTTTTGCACGACGAGTCCGTCATACACTCACCTGTCTCTATGATCGACTGGAGCAAGCAATTTGCTGCCGAGTCCACAGCATGTGTGCTACGTGGACCACGACGACTCCTGAATTGTATATCCGGGAATTTTCATTAGTTATTCGGGTGCTCGAATACTTTTTTACTGACGGAAGACCCGAACACTTCCGTCTCATCGTCGACCACGGTGAGTAGTTATGGCCGTGTCCTGGACGCTCCTCGAGAGACTGTCGATGGACTTTCTGGGTGTCCCATCCACGTCAGCGGCACTTCCGTTCGACACGTACACACTCTTCGTCCACGTCTTACCAGCATTTCTCTCTTTCTATGTCGTTGCTGTCCTGGTTACTCTACCCGGAACGCGTACGTTGCGTATCGCCCTGCTGCCGCTCATCGTTTTCCTGGCATTCCACGCTGCAATTTTCGTCGACTTTTCTTGTGGGAATCCTCAACGGGCGTATTTGAATGCTGGTTTTGGGGTATGTTTATGTTCCATTCTTCCTTCCCTTCGCTCTGATGGTAGACTTGTTTCTCGTGTATGGAATTGGCATCCTATCCCGTGTCTCTCGTGGAACTGTGTAGTTTGTCATGTTTTGCGTTGTCATGCGCACGCTTGAATGGACGTTCTTAAAGGACCCACTCAGGCGACGTGTCGAACCTGCACCTTTGATCGGTGTTTTCATCGATGCATTCGACCTCACGATCAACGTTCGTGGCGTTGGTTGGAACTGGTCCAAGGGCCTTCGCTTTCCCCCCGACACACGCCCAACCTCTCGCGTATGGTTCGCAATCTACGTGCTTCTCTCCGCTCTCTTCCATAGTTTCATGTGTGGCGTACTCCACACTGCCATGCAAACGTTAGCGCCAGAAGCATTCACCGCCGTAGGTGAAGCCACGATCTTTGACGACACACTTCCCCCCCTCATCCGGTACACTCGATCCAGTATCATATCTACCTTCACCTTGCTTGCTATCTATGCTGTCATACAAATGAACTATGACATCGGGACATTCATAGGTGTCACCATCTTCCAGCAAGACCCCGCACAATGGCCACCCGTATTCAACGAGCCATGGAAATCGACCTCGCTTCACGATTTTTGGACTTATAGGTGGCATCAGCTCATGAGGCGGTCGTTTATCGTGCTCGGAGGGTGGCCTTTAGGGTTTGTATTCGGACGTGTGGGATACGTGCTAGGATCATATCTCGCTTCGGGCATACTTCACAGTGTTCTGATGGCCACGCTCAGTTGGAACATCGAATGGTGGTGTATGCCCCTCTCATTCGGGATGATGGCTGTCGCCGTCATCATCGAGCATGCGTTCATGCAGATGACCGGTAGGAGAGTTGGTGGATGGATTGGTAGAGTGTGGACGATGATCTGGTTGTTGATGTGGGGAAATATGATGGTGGACCGGTTCGCCAGAGCGGGACTACTCGAAGCCTCGAGGGTGTTCGGTAATGCAGCCCAAGCAAAGGGGATTGTGGAACACTACGTAACGGCTTTGGATGGGTGGTTGAGGGCGTATGCATCGTAGTGCGTCAGTCGTTACGTCTTTGTTAACGCTTTTTACATGAGGAAGAACGAAGCTTCACTTAGATCGGATGCCTCTCTATGACTCGGTGCTGAGGGTGTGTTATCTATCACCTCTGACTCACAACACATCATTTTACTTGGCCTAGGTTCTCATCATTCTCCAATGACTCGTTGAACATAAACTGAAGCGTACCACGCTGCGTGGAATTACATACGTACAGTTCTTCCGATCAAGTGAATGAATCAGTTAGTCACGTGTCGACTGCCTCATGAAAAAGGGGTATATAAAGCAGCACAAGAAGAGGGGCATTCACCGACAAACCAGAATGTCTTCCCTCTCTGACGTCGCTCGCTCAATCGAGGCGTGTCTGACTTCTCGCTCTCCCTACTGCAGTGGGACGTTACCTGTTTCGCCACAGCAGTTGGTGCTGTATTATGGTGCCGCCGGGTATGTTTTCTGCGCTACTCGTTCGGTGGCGCACATGATTTAGCCTCCAAGCAGCAGAGTAGACCTCTCCAACAGCACGCCGGAAGATCTGGACAGACTTTCGGACGCTTGCCAACCAGCCACGTTTGGCGTGAACAGGGAAGATGTCTATGATGAATCGTATCGGAAAGCGGGAAAACTGGACATCCCAAATTTTGCGCCTTCGTTCGACATCGGCAGCACTGGCCTCGTTGATATCGTTCGCGACGCATTGCTAGATGGCGAGGATGACCAGCGACGTATCAAGGCCGAAATGTATAAACTCAATGTTTATGGTCAGTGACCCCCCGTGGAATTTCTGCACGATTTCTTACTCTCTCGGCTTCCTCACAGGTAAAGATTCGTTTTTCAAGGCCCATAAAGATACGCCGCGCGGCGAGACCATGTTTGGGTCCCTGGTTGTGGTATTCCCGACTCCCCATCAAGGTGGTGAATTCGTCCTCAGACAGGATGACCACGAGTGGGTGGTAGATTTTGCAAAAATGATTTCCGACAGTGCGGAAAAACCCTGTGTGGGCTACATTGCATTTTTCTCCGACGTCGAACACGAAGTCCGCATCGTCACAGCTGGGCACCGTGTCACATTGACGTACAACTTGTACTTCATCCCCGAAAAGCAGGCGATCCCTGTGATTTCTTCCCCGGCACCTTATGAACAACGCCTAAGAGAGTTACTCCATACACTCCTGACCAACCCCGATCTTCTGCCTGAAGGAGGGTATCTCGGTTTTGGTCTGCGACATCAATATCCCGTGCAGACGCACATGAAGGTCAAACGGCTTCAGAAGTGCCTCAAAGGAAACGACGCTACCCTCGCACGCGTCTTGTCAACTCTTGGTATCACTTGGGATGTTCGCGTATTCTATGATAACCATGGCAAGTATCCCAACTACTTGCACAAGCGCATCGTCGACATGGGTGACGGGGAGGTCGACAGATATATGCTTGGTGATCATATGGGAAGAGGCGCTGAGGAAGTGACATATGCGAGCCTCAACGGAAAGGCCATAACCGAAACCGATGGCGACAATGACATTGTACGCAAGCTTGCGAAGGTGACAGACATGGCCAGCATGACTTGTGCGGAGTCGTCATTCTTAGCTTGGGGCAATGAGCCGTCGTTGGAACATCTGTATGGGAACGTGTGCATTATAGCTGACTTGCCTCCCTCGGAAAACCGCACCATCAAGGGAATGGAATAGGGGTGCAATGGAGAGATCACCTTGGTGGTTTTCCCCCTCGCAAAATGCCACAGATGGACTTTTTTTCCGAACAGCAGTAGATTGCTAGTTATACGCGAGTTTCATGTTTTGAGATACGGTACCCTTTTGTAAATACTTCATGGTGCGAGAAATTTGCAGGTGGCGGTACCCGTCGCCGTAAGAAAATCCGGACGTGACCAAGCGAGGGTGGCTGTACTGACTCCCCCACACCTGACGGCCTGACCGTTCGTAGTGGGCGCGATGGCGGCAAGGGCAAAGCGAGCGGTCACTCAGCTTCCTAGCCTTCCGCCTGAACTATGGGATTACATCTTCGAACTTGCAACTCACGTACCCTACACGCTGGTCCCCGAGATTTTTGAAAAATCAATCTTCATCGGGTCAATTTACAATCGAGAATATCACCCCAAACTGCGTGCTGCCCTCGTCACGAAAAGATACCTGGTTCGTGTGTGCAGGCAGTGGTGGCACATGGCCATCCGCTATCTCTACCGAGCCATTTACATTGGCAGATCTCGATCACTTACTTCACTTTGCAACACACTGGAGAAGTATGCAGCGGGAAAGGGGACTATCGCGGGAGCCGAGCCGCTCGGACAGTGGACACAACGGTTGGACGTTGCCATTCGTGATAATCCTGTCCGTCGAGACGTGGATGTCCAATATTGTGTCAATCTCGCTACGTGTCTGCCTAACCTTGCGATTTTTTCCATCAGAATGCTCGATGTCGCCGCCCCAGCACCGCTGCCTGGTATACTCAATGCTTTGCGGTATTCTGCATCCTCGATACGCGTTCTCGACTGGAATACATCACCCCACACACCTCAGCCATGTGCATTTGTGGAGTTGGTGAGGAGTCTTCCTCGACTACACACCTTCCGTTGCGCATACCGGAGGTGGGACAGGGTGTATTTCCCCACTTCTGTCCTTTCTTCCCTCAACACACTCGTTCTTAACCGCGGTCCCGACCGATTAGAAAAAGACCGTCTTACTGAAAGCGACTCGGAGCAGACGCACATAAATCTTCGTAAAGTCGTCCTCGATTTGTATTGGAGTGTGGATTCATGGGAAGAGTTTATGAGCAGTTATGGCACATTCATCACTTCGGTTCAAATCCTTGCGTTTAGGTCCACCACGCGGGAGATCAACAATTTCCTGGACTTGGTCAACCGACTGTGTCCACATATCCTCCAGATGACTATCCTTGTGGATGTATTCTCATGCATGTCCTTCGTTGATTCACTTCTTCCTCCCGTGGAGTACCTTGGTTTCATGTCCCGAAAATTCCAAGAAACTAGGGCTGCATATCGAAGGCTGTTTTCGAATCTTGCCATTTTCAAGGACAGGGTGCCCACACTTCGGGTGATCCAGTTCTTAGACTTCCATAATGTGCAATGCCTCATCACGCGGCACTCTCAAGTGGTCTCGCACGCTTTGAAACACGAGTTTGCAGGAAGTAACCTGCGCATAGTTGACCACGAGGGGAATCTACTGTCAGGTGCGTGTAGGTTTTGGCCTTATACTTCTTACTCACACTGTTGTGCAGAGAGGCTCATGACCGTCTGACCAGAGCGAAGACACAAGGATGACGTCGTCGAAAATATGCTGCATACATAGTTGTATCTTGTTCTCTCTTTCTAAATGATGTAGTGGCTGAGGGGGTAGTGACTCAGACATTGGCAGCCCAGCTCACGTTCGCTCAGATGGAGTACGGCCACCGCAACATTGCGGCATGGCATTCGCTTACATTCGGAAGGTGTTAATCGATAGGAAGGGATTGCCATTCCCAATCCTCGCGTCTCTCGTTTGGTATCAGGGCTTGAGTATACTAATGAAGGACGAATTGCTCAGGTAGACGGCGCTTTGCTTTTCTTCGTCCACCACGACCGTAAATTACTGAAACGGAACACGCGGTCTCATCGAACCCGTCTTAAACATGCCTTGTCTATCCAAGAGTCGTCCAAGTCGTATACGTCCGAATCTACTGTGTGGGCCAGATGGCGGCAACCCCTCGCGCCTGCCCCAGATACCATCGGAAAATCAAGTTTTATCGGATCCATTTACAATCGACAATTACCCTGAGCCATGGGCTAGCCTCGTCATGAAACGATATTCAGTTCTCGCGCGTGCAGATAAATGGGTGGCACACACCCATCCGCCATCTCTATCGAATCATTTACATTGGCCGAGTTCGACCACTCTTTACACTTTCCAACACGGAGCAGGAGTATGCGACGGGGAAGGGAACGGCAGAGCAGAGCCTCTCAGACAGTGGACACAATGGTTGGACGTTACCACTGGACGCTCAACATCATGCTAATCTCATGAAGTGCCTCCCTAACCGCTTCGATCGCAGTGCTCGATGTTCTCCCAGAAACGTTGTTCGATATCTTCAATGTTCTTTAATATTCTCCGTCTTCGATACGCGTTCCTGACCGGATAACAGGACCCTTGAAACTTCCATTATGTGAACCTGTGAAGTTGTTGAGGAGTCTTCCTTGACCGCACACCTTTCATGACCTACACCTGCGGTGGGATAACGAGTATTTTCCTGCCTACCCTTTGCCGGTGGTTCAGCTCTTGGATCGCCGTACCCCCTCATGCGGCATCCTCAATCGGACGCCATGCCTCAGAAGACGAGCTTACTGAAAGTAAATCCTGCCTATTAATCCGCGAGGAGAGTCTACTGTCAGGTGCGTGTGGGCTCCAGTTTATGCTTCCTTCTCATACCCGTCGCTCATGACTATGTGAAGAGTGTGAAGATGCCAGGAATGGAAATCACAAGTGGCTTCTTTACTAGTTCTTTGGCACCTTAAAAGCGTATGGTGGTGGCCGGGGAAGGGAAGTTTGACTCGGTGACGGAACTAACCTTTTTTTGTGCGGACAAAACCGACAAAAACGAAGTAGACGCGTTCGTTCCTAGCGTCTCAAATATTACGAACGATCCAGAAGGATGATATTTTCGGCCCTGAACCACTGGATAAGATGAGTAAAACAAAGTGAGTACGATGTATACTACGGTTTAGTCTAGACATCAACGGTACATGAAAATGTCCTTGTCATGGCTTGAAAGTCCGAGTCCGAATGATAGGTAAGAAGATATTTAGTACCCGAAGGATGCAATGTCCGTAGGTGAAACAGCTAGTCCACTAGTCCGCCTAATGTCAAGTGCCAGTTAGCGCAGCGTCACTTCAAAGGATTGGGGGGTACGAACGAAGAAGCCGCCGTGGCACCTCTTTGGCTCACGCACTAATCCCACAGTAAGAAGCATCCACTTGCGTCGATTGCACGTTGATTCTGCCGAGCTCGGTGGCCAGGTTTCCGGTCAGCGTATTCATCGAAGCCTCTGCGACGTTAAATCCCTCTTGCGACACGTCCACGGCGAGGATGAGAACACTCGTAGTGCCGTACGTGACGTTGTAGCATGTCCCGCACGCTGGCGAGTCCCATCCCGTAACAGTGTACACGCCCCCGACGTTGGGGTATGTGGGCAGGTCCCCGAGTGTAGTGTAGCCCTTGGTTTCAAGGCCGTAAACACCGTCTGAGCAAGCCAAATTGGCGAGAGGTTCGGAAGAGTCGTCGTACGTGGTATCGTAGGACAGGGTTTGTGTCGTTGTTTGGGAAGATGCAAGGACAGCGAGGGAGAGTAAAGAGAAGAGGGAGAATGAGAACTTCATCATGTGGGTGAGCGAAGTAGCCGAAGGGTGCAAGTGCAGATGCTTTGTGATTAGGAAAAAGAGGTTGAACTGAGTAACTGAGGACTGCAGGCCGCAATAGCATCTCCTTTATACGATTCAGCGTCGGCGAAAGCCAGGCCGAAGAAGCTGTTCTGAAGCACGCTGTCCAGCGGGGATTTCCTGGACACCGTACCCATCAGAACTTAGTGGAGGTGAACAGCGGGCCAGCGGAACGCAACACAGCAACACATACCTGCCAAGAGTCGATATGATGCGGAGATGAATGCAAACGTATCAAGGAATCAGACCCAGTGCCGTGGACTGTATCCGAGAGGCGACTCAAACTGCACCGATGATCATGCATTCATGATCCATTGCAGCCGTGGCACGCCTAGACGCCGGACCGCTGACAAGTTGTATACGCGCTCACACATAGCACATGCATGCGGTGTCCGAGTCCACGTGAACATGAGTGATCCGAACCTGTCATCGCTCTTCGCGGAGGGGCAGTTCGCGGATAGCCCAATAGGAATTCATAAGACGGGCATCTATGCCCTGTGGCGGGAGATAATTTCAAGTCTAAATGGCCATCCCCTCGTGCTGCAGAGGTATAGCAGCTTATTACTCACCAGGTATATATAGCACACACTGCTTTCCAGAGTTCGCGGCTCGATAGGGAGCACAGGTTTTCGCTAGCAGGTAGTCACCTGCTCGAACAGATTGTGAAGGTGTGCGTGATAGCCTAGGCTGTCATCAAGTCAGCTATAGAATTCTGCGGCCACGAATGCCCGTCGGGTGGGCTGGGCGAGGAGGCTTGGCTGTAACCAACACAATCGTGGCGGCAAACTCACTTCCGTGAATGACGACGAGTACCACATGCCAACCCATGCTTCTGGTCTTTGTCCGATCAGTTCCCCTTCCTCAATCAGTGACCCGGTCAGGACTCGTCGTGCGTGAAACTTGACCGGTCAGTACGCATTGACATTGACATACTATCAGTCACTGATGTACAGCACTGGCAGTGCTCGATGATTGGCGAACCAGCATGAAACGTAACCTAAAGTCGTCTTAACGGATGCTTTGAGAGTACAGGTATCAATGTGGCTACATTCTTCTACTATGGTAGCAACGCGGAGACATCGACTTGGTTTTTTGTTGAAAAGAACAAGTGTCCGATATGACATCCCTCGTACAGTGGCAAAATGTCCGTACAGATAATGAATGTGCCACCGAAAGGAGAGGAAAGGTACGAAAAAACGCTTTTGTACATAATTGCATTACTGACGGTACAGTGGAAGGCTAGTAACGCACGTTCCAAAGTCAGGAAAGGGAACAGAGTAGGCCCTGCATGGCACCTTGGCCGCCCGGCTGGACTGACGACCTTGGTAAGAAACGGACGACGGAACGGCAAAAAAAGCGATACACTACCATTCACTGGAAACCGCAGTGCGACGGATCCACAGGCGTCGACTCTACATTCACTCTCCCCAACTGAGTGGACTGTCCATCTGTCAAGTAATCCATTGCTTGTTGTGCAACATTGAACCCTTCCAGCGTGCTGTCCACGGCAAGGACGGAAATCGACTTGTTCTCGTAGGTGAGGTCGTAGCACGTTCCGCAAGCAGGAGAGTTCCAACCCGTGACGGTATATGCGCCCCCAACGTAGGGGAAGTTTGGTACCTGACCGAGCGTCGAGTATCCTAGGTTTTCCAATCCGTTGGAGCCGTTCGAACACGCTAAATAATCGAGAGACTCCGAGGCATCATCGTAAACGGGATCATAGGAGAGGGTCTGCGTCGTGGTTTGACAGAGTACGCGGAGGCTAAAGATGGACAAGGAAACGAGGGTAGATGCGAACCTCATTTGGGGCGTAGGACGTGACGAGGGGGAGAATCCCAAGAGAGCGACAAGTACTCTGAATGATGCGTCAAAACTTCAGTAAGGCAGCCAGCCTTTATATGCCTAGGTATCGATGGATATCTGGCTGAAAGTCGGACCATGTCTGAGGTCAGGGCTGTGATATTTCCGAATATACACCGCGCAGGTAATAGTTTTCACGATCAGCAGAACGATGGGGTAGGCCATAATGTGTTTTCCGGGCCTCATGACTTCCACACGAGTAGGAGGGAACTCACCAGAAATCCAAACCCAGCACCACAAGTAAGGCAAAGAGTATTTTCGATACGAAGTCCACACGACAGCGGGATGGACCGTTTAGCCACTCACCCGTCTGGCATGAGCTTTACCGTAAACGCTCAGACCAAACCACACCGCAATCCACTCGGAGCAATTGACAGCTGGAGGTATCAAGACAAGGCATTTTCGTCCCTCCTTGAGAATGCGAAACAGGGCGGGACACTAAAAATACCGAAATCTTGCGGAAGAGTGGTCAGAAGCATCTGGGTGCAACAGAAAGCTCTGAGATTCCTGGATAAAACTGCTCGTCAGGTTAGCATAGGCCGGTGTCGATAATATCCAGAAAGTGGCATGACTAAGTGGCTACAAGAAGTGCCAGGTGAAAGTCGGCGTCAAATCCCTCCTGGTAGGGGCTTGCCCTCTGGCAGTACAGTCGACGATGCAAGGAGACGTCCACACCGCGAAGTATGTGTCCTTGGCTTGCCTTCGGTTTGCACAGGGGCTAGACGAGTAGAGCTAATGGATTGTGTGAGCTGGCTACTTAAAATCTACGTCGCCTCTAGCGGTGATTAGCATTAGATAGATGATATATATCGAAAAGAGTTCCATGGAAGCGACAACTAAAGTGGTCATTCAGCTTCACAAAGGACGATTGGACGACAGAGGAGAGAACGCTTTCTCACCGTCACATGCGGGCTATATCTCGAACCCAAGCGAACGCATGCACTCGACATGCTTCTTGAGGACTTCCACACACTGACCCTGGTCTCCGCCTTTCTCAAGGAAACAAGCATCACGAGCGGCCTTCGTTTCTGGGCATGCGCAACATCTAGGGGGAATTGGAGATACCTGTTCCGTAGAATCGTAGAATCGTAGACGTACGGCTTGAGACCCTTCGGGTTAAGGGGGTTCATTTTCGGATTTGTAGGGTCATACTTCTCCGGAGCAGGAGCTGGCGGAGATGGTGACCACCACGAGAAGACCTAGTTGACGCTCAGAGCTCCTCTTTGACGACGACCTTTACGCTAACTTACACCGGAGAACATTGCTGAAGGGTTTCTGCCAACGTCGGGTCATTTCGTGCGTGCCGTCATGTTTCTTTGCTTATGTAACACCGTCATTCATTTTGTAGATTAGCCAAAACTGAAGTTCAGGTCCAGCGAGGAGCGTCTTGCTCGGGTCAACTCGTTCGTTCCTTTCTTTTCTTTTCCAACAGGGCGGGTCTCGTGGACGACGGGACAGACGATGCTTGCGCAAACGTCTCTGTTGTCCAAAATGGTGTACGCGCTCGTTTCAACCATCCTATTGGCCAGCCATGTGGCAGGCCAATCGTGCACGAACTTTGGTACTGCCTCATCCTCCTCGAGTTGCCTATGCCCTCCCGGATTTGGTGGTTCGAATTGTTCGGAGCCCGCCTGTGGTGGTACCATCTTCGACGGTTCCAGCCGCACTCTCGCATCAGCGACGTCAGGAGGTTTCCCCAACCTGACAGCCTCTGACTGCTCTTGCTCCAGCGGGTGGACTGGTACCGGTTGCAACGTATGTTCTACTTCGTCCGCATGCCAAACTGCGTGGACTGCTGTCAATGGCAATGCCAGCGTGAGTGATGGGCTAGCAGCAGCGTCTGGCGTAAACGACACCCTGGTTTGTAACACCCAACCAACGGTGTATGCAGCCGGTGAACTGAGCTGTCAGGTCAATGTACGTTCATATCAACTGTTTTGATCAGATGTGACTCAGATCTCATGCTATCGTGAACATCAGAATCCGACGTTGCAATCACTCTTCCCATTGCAATCTGATTTAAATATTCTTCGCACGTACAACAGTTCTCTCTCTCCCCTGCACAATACCTCCGGCACTCTTCTTTCACCAAATGGATCCTCGGCAGCATACGCCCAACTCTTCTACGCTGGTGTCGAACAATTCTCCTGCACGGCCTCTCCCTGTACGCAATCGACCTCAAGTGGAACGGACACATGGACCTGTTCAAACCTGCAGTGCGCTTGCTTCGAGGGTACCGCCTTCTGTGGAGGTGTTCCCTCTCTGAACCTCGGTGGAACTATAAATGCGCTTAGCGGCACCCTGACAGTTTCTTGCGACAGTTCCAACACGTGTCATTTCCAGCAGGAGGTTCTCAACAACCTCTTTGGCTCAAGCGGGTTGGCGTTGCAAGGATGCGTTTTTGGAGAATGCGTTAGTCAGGCCGTGATAGATTCCTCCAACACGAATTCTACTTCGACCGGGAGTGGCTCTTCACTAAGCGGAGGTGTCATCGCTGGTCTTGCCGTTGTGGGTGCATTACTTGGAGCCGGCATTATCGCTATCATATGGGGGTCGTTCCTCCAACGGGCCGCGCGTAATAAGCCGTTTGATGGCGGCGCAGCAGGTGGCATCAGCGTTCGTTGGTCAGACGTCTCCTATTTCATACCGCCATCAAGTACATTGGGTCCTTCAATCTTCTCTCGCCGCAGAGAAACGAACGGAGAGAAAACCATCTTGGATGGAGTTAGCGGATCTATTGGTCCAGGGATGTTGATGGCTATCCTCGGTCCCAGCGGTGCAGGGAAGACGACGCTGGTAGAACTAATCGCTGGGAAAGCTAAGTCGGGGCTGTTCACAGGCGCCATAACATTTCCCCCTTTGCCTACTGGTAAACGCCCCCGTGTGGCGTTCGTACCGCAGACTGATGTGCTCCCTGTATTCTTGACGGTCCGGGAGGCTCTGGTATTTGCAGCGTCTCTCCGCCTACCAGAATCGCTCTCAGAAGAAAGGAAAGTAGCCATCGTCGATGCTGTGATCGAGAAATTAGGTTTGGAAGGTGTCGCAGAAACCAGGATTGGTGCGACAGATGGAACGGGCCGTGGCATCAGCGGAGGTGAGGCACGCCGTGTGAGTATTGGGTTGGAGCTTGTTGGATGCCCTGATATTCTCGTGTGTGACGAGCCAACGAGTGGGTTAGACTCTGTAAGTGCTTGGCGCGTTGTCTCCGTGCTCAAGGAGGTTGCGAGAGGAGGAGGGGGGCTGTTCGGTGCCATAGAAGGCGAGAAGAGTAACGGTCGAGGCGTCGCCGTTATTTGCAGCGTCCATCAGCCCAGGTAGGCTTTGAACAGTGGGTAGGTGCCTCGTCTTACTTTGAGACCATAGCTCGCGACTTTACCATGCTTTTGACTCCGTCGTGCTCCTCTCACATGGACGTGCGTTGTATTCGGGTCCCGGCGGGCTCGCACCTGCCCAGCACTTCAAGACTATTCGCGATGCAGAGGTTGCGCAGGATAGTACTTCCGAGATACCGGAGTACGGAGAAGGATACAACGTCGCGGATTACCTCCTCGAAATCGCAAGTGTTGCTCCAGTCGGACTTTTCTCCTCTTCACGTGTGATGGGAACCAATATTAACGAGTCGCAAGACTTGAGCGGTCCCAGCGCAAGCCCAACCGCTGATGAAAAGCCTGTCGGTGGAGCGGATGTTGAAGCTTTGTCGAGTCGCAGCAAGCCATCTCAGAGTGACTATGCTACAACGTTCTTCACACAATTTCTGGTGTTGTGTGGGCGAGAATGGAAGATAATACGACGGTGAGTATGCTGGCAGAGGCCTATGTGTCTTACTGAATTGGGCTGGGCAGAGACAAGACCTTATTCCTCACTCATGTTACAGCAGCTTCTATTTTAGGGGTGTTCTGTGGTGCGTGTGTCCCAGATGTTCTCTTTCAATAGCTGAAGCAGTGGGCGTCGTACAGGTGGACTGTATTTCCACACGGGTATTACCATCGCGGGCTTCCAGTCCCGAGTGGGATGTCTGTTCTTCCTGGTGAGAGGGTATGCCGTCGTATTCGTTGACGGCGACCGATAGTTTGCAGGGATCTTTGACCGCATTTTCGTCATTGAGTGCATTGTTCAATGTCGTAGAAGTTCGCTCGTTATTCGTCCGCGAACGGTCCAATTCGTACTACAGGTCAGACTTTAGCGTTTTTCGACCTTCTATTTTCTGATACCCCCTGAACAGCCCAACCGCGTGGCTGTTGTCCCGAATCTTGTTTGATGTCATACCCTTACGAGTTCTTCCGACGATCATTGTATCGACCATGTGAGTCGCTCGACACCTTTAGATCATGCGATTTTACTATTTGGTTTCCAGCACATACTGGATGGCGGGCTTGTCAGCCGAAGCCGCCAGGTTCTTCAAATTCCTCCTCATTCTCGTATTGTACACACTCGCTATGACCCTATGGGTAAGCTCAACCACATTTACGGTGACATCTGCCTGCCTCACGATCATTTTAGAACTTCCTCCTTGCTACATCTTTCCGCAATGGCGGGATTGCGATTTTGATATCCGCCCTTTCGGCATTATATCAAATGACATATGCTGGCTTCTTCGTGCACTTGACTTCCATCCCTCCGGTGTTGAGGTGGCTCCAATGGGTCTGCCCACTCAAGGTTAGTTACCGTGGCATGAAGACTTGTTGTACTTACCCCCATGACGTCAGTTTTGCCTGGAGGCCCTTTCCGTGAACGAAGTTGGATCTGGGCTCATGATCGAAGATACCTTGCAAGGTGTCCCCATCAGCATATCTGCAACAGTCATCATGGAACTGGTAAGAACGCCCTCCGCCTACTCGGTGGGCTCGACTTTCTGATTCCTGGCGCAATAGTTGTTTGGGTTCGACCCCAACGCCTACTATAGAGATGTGCTCGTCTTGTTTGCCTTCATTGCAGGCTTGGGCCTTCTTGTGATCGGCATGGTTTGGTACAAGGTCAGGGAACAGCGCTGAATGTTTCGCGCGTCCCTGTAAAATAACTCCTTCATTCCTTCATTTCTGTGTTCTGGCTCGCATCGTTTTTAAGGCATTGCGTTGACACTGACCTCTCTTTTGTGACTTTTCTTCTGGCGATATTGTTGATTTCTGTGCTTATCCATGTCCCATATACCGAAGGTTTTCATACTTGCTTTCCCGTATCTGTAAGGTAATATGACTTGTTCTTTCCCCTTGTTTTGTTGAGTAGTACAGTACTTACTTCTGCAGCGGACGTGCTTCAATGAATTTGCAAACCTCGGATGTAGCACAGGGCAAGCTATAAATCATACAGTCTAAAAGGTTCGGGGGAAAGACTGCAGCATAGATCGTGATCACGTGATCCGACTGGGAGGGTTGAAGGCAAGTGTGTCCGGTAACGAGACTTTCCAATAACTCTCTCTGTAGTTGATTCAGAGAGTGACTATCGTACCACCGCTATCGCGATCTCTGAAAAAAAAACAGAACCAGCATGGCAGAGCACCCAGCGATACCCAACGAGGGCCACTGCAATCGACATGGCCAAACCGACGGAGTCGAAGAAGCAAACAAACAATTCTTCAATAGTACCGGGATCGCAGAACACTATGCCGAACAGCCTGGCGCCGTAGAGTGCGCACGGAGGTTAGCAGCTGCAATGCTCAAGGTGTATCCCTTCGCCGAGGGGGAAACAGTGGTCATGGATTTTGCTTGCGGAACTGGTCAGTAAGCCACATCGATGGTGCCCACTCGCACCGCTCCACCACACAGCCTACGACACACATAATACGCTAGGTCTTATTTCCAGAGAACTCGCATCACATGCCAAGTCCATCGTGGGCGTCGATATCAGCCAGAATATGGTCGATATGTATAATCTCAGCGTTCACAATCAGGGCATCTCTCCGGACGAGATGAGGGCTGTGTGCATATCAGCGATCAAGGAGGACGAGGAGCATCTGAAAGGGATGACCTTTGACGTTATCGTGGTGAGTTAGAGGACGCTATGTCCTACGACGAATGCAGACGGATAGGTGTCGTGTCGACATTTTAGTGCGCAAATGCTTACCATCACTTCACCTCGATCGACAATGTCACAAAGTGCTTAGTTTCGTACCTTAAACACGGGGGCTCGCTACTGGTCGCAGATTTAATCAAGGGCCAATCATCCCAAGAGGCCTTTCCTCCTAATGTCGACCACATCGTCCCTCACAGGAGTGGCTTCACTGCTGAAGAAATTCAGAATGCGTTTGAGAGTGCCGGACTTCATAATTTTAGCCTCACAGAAGCAACGAAAGCAAGGTCTAGGCACGCGACGGAGCCGGTGACTTTTTTCATTGCGCGGGGAGATAGGTGATCGATGAAAGATGAACTTTGTCAGTGTGAGACTGTCATTTACGGAATTCCTTGCCAAACCTTCGTCCGCTGGTACGTACTTGGATGTCTGCCGTACACAAAGTAATGCCCAGGGTTTATTATTTCAAGCAAAGAGTGCCTCCAAAGCGTTTCGTAGCTATTGCGTCCACTTTTAATTTCACCTCTCGAAAGGCGGTCCACCATGCCCTTCCTATCTTCTCCGATGTCATCCGCTGAGTCACAGGTTCAGTTTCCAGAAGATCATGGTGCTCATAGAATTCCCAATGTCTGCGTAGCAGCACTAACCACCACCTCATCGCGGCGACCGTTTTCTCCATTCCCGTATCCGATGACTCCGCGCTCTGCACCAAGAACTTGCTGAAATACTCGACATCTTTCTGGTTTGGAGGGTCTTCCTTGAAGTTTTCGACCCAAGCTTCGATCACCCGCTGTACATCGTCTGTCCTCGTGAAGTACAATTTATCTCCTTTCTTTGGTCCTTGCTGCTTCAAAAAGGGGTGTTGCGGGTGTGAGGCTAGAGGTGGGGGCTTTTTAGGATACACGCGAGTTTTTCTTTTCGCATATTTAAGGACTTTCGGTTCAGCCAGCGCCCCTCCATTCTTGAGATGTCGGGTTGTTATCAACTGCTCGCGTTGCACATCGACGGGCAGGGCTGCGAACACCTCCGGGTCAATACCTAGCTCCTGCAGCTCATCCTCAGCGACGCGCACAGAGGAGGGGCCGACACGAGTGACACGTTTGGCGAAGAGCGTGCTCTTCCGTGGAGAGATGGTGGTTTTACTTCTAGGTGCAAGCTGCCTCGTGATCCGCTTCACGTCAGTGCTAGTTCCCTTGACTACTATCCTGGGGCGGCGCTCAGCGGGAACGGGAGGGGGGACGTTGAGCGTAGGAGACTTGGAACGACGTTTGTATTCGTTCTCTAGCTCCTCACGAATGTCTTCTGGCAGTGCGTCAAATACTTCTTTGTCAACCTGAGAAAATGAAGGAATATCGTGCGTAGGCGCTTCTTCAACCCCAGCAGTGACATCCGCCCGCTGAAGTATCTCCTCTTGAGAGGGAGGCTGGACAACGATCTGCGGTGGCCCACTCGCGACTTGCACTAATTCAGCCTTGTCCGGTGTTTTGGCGCGGAATGCAGGCTGGAAGGGTAACCTTGCTTGCGCCGAATTCTCCGCCATGCCCTCTTTCTCCAACTTCTGGATTTGAATACCTACTCCCCGCAATTCCCTAGGGTCGAAGTTAAAGGATTTGAGCAGCTTCCAGGCATGCTCTCCAATGTCCTTGCTGTCGTTGGTAGCCTGACCATGTATGCTGGAAAGAGGCGTCTGCTTGTTGAAGGTCTCGCATATCCCATGACCCAAGAACTAAGATATGATGTCAATGAGTGATTGGCAAGGGAATGTTATCAACTCTTGCCTTTGGAGCTTCTTTCGGTGCACTGGGGTCGCGCTTCATGATTTTCAGTGTCAGAGATCTGCCACGCACGGATATGTTGCTCATTCTCTGCGCGACCTCTTCCGCCATCCGATAGATAAACGTCTCTGTTTGCTCGTTATTTTCGAATCGCACGCCGTACTTGAGCTAGTTCGATGACAAGTCCCAAATTAAAAGGGAGAGGGAAACGTACATTAATATCACACGACACAGACCTGCGAGGTTTGTCGGATTCGAGCTTGCGGTCGTCGATCCCCCTGATAGCTTTGTAAAGCGTCTCTCCAGTACCTTTTCCCAATGCTTCGCAGAGCTGCCCCTTGCTCTTCTTAGCCAGCTCCCCAACGTTTGCTGTACCAAGTTTTTCTTTCGCTTTCTCCCGCGTCGAGTATCCAAACCCATGGAGATCATCGATATCGAGGGGCTCCAGTGCTTTTTGGACGTCATCGCGCCTCAGATGGAAAAGTCCCGCGGGTTTTGCCATCCTCGTGGCAATACGAGCCAACTGAATATTTTCTGCAATACCGATACTAACTGCACGAGTTCCCAGTCAAAGGACGGGAAAACCAGCCACGTTGTACCTACCGTCGCATCCAGTGGTTGCCTTCACCTCTTCTCTAATGGTTTTTGCTAATGAAAGGGCGTGATCATTCACGGAGAATGGGGCGGCGGCCCTCCGACTTGCCACGCCATGCGATACGTCTACCAGCGCTTCATCAACAGAGACTGCTTCAAGATCGTCTGCATATCGCATAAGAATCGTGTAGAATTGCGAAGAGAGGTCCCTATATCTTTGGGTGACTCGTTAGACTGCAGCCACGGGGAAGGTGTTCATCCCATACCTCTCAAATTCGTAGGGTATCGTCACTACCGAGGGGCACAGTTGCTTTGCCTGTCGTAGGCTGGCATAGCCCTCGAACTACGGTGCACAGGCGAAGTAGAAGAGACATACCTCATGCCATTCTTGATGCCAAACGATCTCGCCTCATAACTTGAGCTAGCAATTTCACTCGTACTCGATGCACCACCTTGATTTCCTTGCGAGTGACAGACGACCACAGGTTTCCCTCGCAAATGTGGCCGAGTAGTAAGCCCCGCCGAGACGAAAAAACAGTCAAAATCACAATGCATGAAGACTCTCTCGTTGGTTTCAGCTTTACGCTTTCCCTTGTTCTTGGTTGGAGATCTCAGCGTGATTTCCACACCACCCATACTGACATCCGTCGTTGAGGTCGACTGAGCGCCTGCTTTCTCTTGCACAACTGGTCCATCCCTGTCTTGTGTGTTGCCAAATGCTTCGCGTTCTGCACGTTCCTGTGCTTCCATGACGAGACTCCTAAGTTCAGCTTTCCACATCGAGAGATGATGCAGGCGCGAGTTCTTGTAAAACCCTTCGATAAAGTCAGGTGCTATGGACGTGTGGGCTGCTCTCCACTGCGGATCAGCCATAACACGTTCGGCCATTTCATTGGACTGCCCCATAGCGTAACCAGGGACTCGGACAGCGTCTTCGTACGTACTAGGATCGGTGGTGTAGAGCGGACGGGGTGGCGACCTCGACCGAGAAGCGGGACTTTGCGGCTCACTCCGATTGACTTGCACTTGAGGACTGGGTGGTGGCGCAGACTTTGAGACTGGCTTCAACGTTGTTTGCCCTACTGGGTGGCCCTGAGACGCCTCAGCTCTACCTCCAGGATAGAAGATATAGTCTGTCCAAGGAAGTAATGTGCCAGCGTCTGCGCTCTCGACAAGCCACTCTGGCCTCACAACTTTCATATGCTTGAATTCGCGAATCTTGGCAGGCGTGAGGGAGCATGTAATGATATGGGTTCTGTGGAAAATACTCATTGCGACCCAGGCATCGATAACGGGGAATTGAAAAACGAACACCAAGGATTTCTTGTCCAGATAAGGTTGAAAGACACCTCCGTGTGTAACGATGAGCTTCCGCAGTTCTTGCACGGATGGTCTCGTCCATCCGTTTATCTTCCGTACGTCAGAAAATCATCCTCCAAGGTTACGACAGAATGGACGCACGTATATCGCAAGTCCACGGAAGATGTCGCTCTTTGCATCAGATGGACCCTCCAAACTAGTGTTCTGAATCTGTAACTTTGCGCGCTTGCGTTGCATGTACTCCCCCCACTCTCCAAAGTGGGAGGCCCCATATATCTCAGTATCGTTTTCAAGTCCATTCAAGCGGTGCAGAGTCGTCTTCGAGGGCTGCCCACGGTCTTCAGGACTCTCGCTTGGAGAACGACTTCGCTTGGCTTTCGCCTTAGCCTCGCTATTGATGAGCTGCTTATTCGATGCATTGTTGGTATGTTCCATGTGTTTCGCTCAAAAACTAAGATGAGATCGGCCGTCAGCGCATATCCCTGACCATGAGCGTGGAAGTCAGGTTCATTAGTCAGCGTCCGGTTCCCAGAATAGAGGTTCGGCCAAGAAAGCCCACGGCAACCAAAGTGTACACGTAATTCCAAGGGGTTACATATCGGCACTCTAAATTCTAGGCGTGCGCCTGCGGTGGGTGTAATAATATGCCTTTCGACGGAAAAAAAAATAGGTACATTTGTAGAGTTGGCCGCCGCAGCGCAGCGTCAACACGAAACGCGATCAACGCATCTCGCCCTGGTAGGTCAATGAAATTGTACAGTATCGTTTAGACACCGGAGTTGTTGTCGGCAATAATATGCTTCCCGCTATCTAGATTGAGCCCTTTGAAGTCATTTCGTCTGGTTTCAGCGATGGCCAAGTTTCACGGGACCTGTCATGTCAGTCTCATGCTCTCACCTGATATCCAATCCGTGTTTGCCGCTGGAGGGGATAACCCAACTGCAGCTCTGTCTTGCTGTTGCTAGTGATCCCTGAATCTGCAAAGTACGGATTAGGTGTAAAGAAGATATGGGTAAATCAGCTGCCGAACGTGTACAGCACTGAGACTAGAAGGGAAAAATACTTTTGCAGCTAGATGGACGACATACGTAGACTTATTCACATAAATTCCAGCGAAAGCAACAAAAGCATTCATCGTTCCTTTGCAGATAAAAGCCTAACTTTCGCTGGGTCAGTAACTGAGCAGCAACAGAGAATCAATACACACAATAAACAAAAGTTGGGACCCCACTCAGGTAACCAGGTTCGACGATTAGAGTAGTACAGTAACGTATAAACTAGAAAACATGCTACGATTATAGTGATTGAACGACAATAGTGATGTCATCCAACCAGGGGACATCTAGATCGAGTGTCAAGGCTTTAGAAACGCTAACCGATTCGCCTCCAAGACCTTGCCACAGCAACTGTAAAGCCCTGTTAGGTGGCATCGGCATCGTACCAGAACGGTCACGAGCAACGGGAGGGATGGTTCGTAGCCATCGGTCGATCACACTGCGCCGGTGCTGTCCGCAGATATCAGTGAAACCGTCCGAGCATAATATGAGGTATCTTCGTAGAGGCCTCTGCAAGCGATCTAGCGGAAAGTGTGTGACCTCCGGCATCGCGGAAATGTACGGCGGGGTCTTATTCAGCACCAGGAACTCCTCCCACAGAGAAGTATCATTGCTGCCCGGGAAGAGGTTGTATAGGAGACGTCTCGTGAACTCCGGAGGCTGTTTGAACGGCGTATCGCCTAAACCTAGAGTTGCGCGTATTCGTTAGCTACTGCATAGCGCAGAACATAACATGATGCGACTGACACCGGAAAGGGGCAATAGCTCCTAAGACTCGACCGTCAATGATACAGTCTGGTTCCCCTGGATGTTCCCTTTTCACGCGCTCCACTTCGCGATTGTTCTGTCCGTTGTGCACCCTAGTCAGGACTTCGTAACTCCAGACCTGAGGCGCGGTCTCCAATACCATAACTACCGTGAGACTTTATGAACGGGGCTTCACCATAGGAGCCGTTTCTCCGCTTACCTCCTTGGCAATCGCCCAGATTAGCGAGCCACAAGTTAGTGTGTTCAGGGTCGACAAGCGCTACGAGTGCAGTGGTACCATACATGCAAAGCCTTGCCCTTTCAAAGTTTTTTCCACCCACAAATTGATCGTTGAGGATGGAGTGTATTTGTTGATCGGGCATTTCCATAGCAGCATCCAAACCACCCGGAAATAGCTCTAGGACATCATTGGCAATAGCATCGTCGAATGCGCGAATGGCACTGCTGAACACATCCGCTACCAGCGGAGGCGGGACAACACGCCCGCCGTGCTTTTTGTCAAGGTCCTCCAGAAACTCGCGGACGATGATGGGCACATGGTAAGCAGCATGTTGTACGGTTGCGTCCCCGAGATGTCCTGGTATCAAAGCCACTGAACTTGGCCGCTTAGAAAAGAGCATGATCAACCGGACGTACCATCGAACACAGCAGTGAGGGTCCATATTCGATCACCTATGCGCAATTGTTGCATGGCGTAGCGATCCTGGCTCTTCGCACCTGGGAAGGGCTGAAAGTTGAGAGCGTCAGCTCTCCACTCCTTACCAGTACCATAAGCAAGGGATTGAGGGTCGGAAGCCAGCGACAACTTATCCCATGCCTCGGAGCTAGTGAGGTTGGTGAAAGCGCGAGGCCAGGGGCCGTCCTCGGGACCACAAATGCTTCCGGGAATGTCGTCAAACCATGCCACGGATAACGGTTGGGCCTCCTTTTGTGGCGCCGAGCTGCCAGGTTCAGCGAGCATGGCTGCGGGTGAGGAGAAAGGCCTAGTGAGCGGGGCGATGTGGGGAATCGGGGAAGTGTTGGCCGAACGCTCGTCCTGCCGCTTAATATGGACGGCATGTTCTGTACAGCACTCCGGGATAGGGTTTCGCCGTGACGGGGATTACTGAAAGCTGTGATAAATATGCGCGCTCCTGAGTTGTGTATACTGCACACGTGTGGACATTATGGCCCTGTATATTGGCGGGCACAGTGTAACTGGTGACAAATCTGACCGTACCAATCGAGATACTCGAGATCGCACTTACCGAATACAACGTCTAGCAAGTGCCGTCGAGAGTATGTACATCGTCGGCACCCCCAATGAACAGCGGCTCAGGGAAAGTGGCAATCACCGTGCGTCAGTCGCGTCAGCGGTCAACCTGACATTTGGTGGTAGCCGACTATAGTAGCAGCTCGTTTATTACGTAACCCATACAGGGCGAATGTGCTATGTTCATTGCATTGCTACACAAGGTCGTTGTCTACGTGATATGTGCGAGGTATTAAGACCAACGAAATGTACAGTAGTACAGTGTCCAGTGGCGATTAGAAATGAGAGGGAGAAATGCAAAAGAGCGAGTGAAAAAAATCGTTAAACTACTCTAATCCCGTTAGATTATAATCCATGCGTAAGAGGGCGAATATGAACCAGAAGAAAGGAAACGGTTCATTGACGGAATGGATTGCGTGATCCGCCCGTATTAACTGGCGTCACCCAGTATGATCCGCTCTCGTCAGCAACGTCCCGAACAGATGTTGCATATGCCTCCGCATCTGTTGGTGGTGGTTTCCGTGGCGTCAGTTCACGCTTGAGAATGCTCGGCTTCTTGCACACGGACGACCCGACAGTCGTCGTGGAGAAGCGCGACGTGAGCGGGTTTGACTTCACAGGCTGTCGAGGTTCAGGCCCATTACGCGGCATTCCAGTAACTTGGGAATAAAGCGACTCGCGCGACAGACGGTGCGAATCGTAGTCATGAGGCCCATGTGACTTGCGATCGTGAAGCGAGGGAAGGGGAGAAGGGCCACGGCTTGACCCCGCCCTAGAATACTCATATGCTCCGATTAATTTCTCGAGCTCCCGATCGTGGTGAGCTTCTTCCGCAGCCCGCAGCTTCCAGAGTGTGATCTCTTCGTTATCAGGAGGTGCTGGCTTCGGCGAGTGGCCAAATAATGCCATGAGACGCTGTCGCCAGTTTGTCTTCCGGTCGAGAGCCTTGGCGGATGCAAACGCGGCGGTTTCCTTGGCTCTTTGCTTCCGCGCACGTCGGCGCCAGCACCAGAGGAACGCAATAAATATGAAAGCGCAGCCAAGCGTCATTAACAGAATTTCCCACCACGATAATGACTGACTAGTCGCCGTGGTAACAGGAGATGACAGGCCGCTGATGGATGGCAAGGCAGCCGAACCTCCGGTGGACGACGGGACCAGCACAAGTTCGGATAAACAGGCGCCAAGGCCAGGTACGATACTGGTTCCGCTACTGCAATTAGCCGCGGTACAGGAACCCCCACGCAGTACCTGGCTCGAGCTCGAGCAGGCTAGGCAATTACTTGGACCTGACCCTGAGCAACTCGAGCAGCTGCTGTCACAAGATTGACAGGTGGAAGAAGTGGTGTCGAAATACTGGTTTTGACTGCAGGTTGCCAAGCAACGGCCATTGGTGAGTACCGGGAGCGTCTGGTTGCAACTTGTGCATTGGTTAAATGCCGAGCCGGAGCATGTTGCGCAGTCAGGATGGCATGTAACACAAGCACCCGAGGAACTGAAAGTGTTGGACGGGCACGAGCTAACACATTGTCCGTTCGATGCGAGCTTGTTGTTCGCACAAGTCAAACAATAACTAGCACTGCCCACACAAGTGCTACAGGTCGAGTCACAAGCTGCCAAACCCTCGGTCAGCAGGACGGACCAAGCCACCAAAGCAGAGACATACCTGTGCAGGTAAGATTGTCCGTGGGAGACAGGAACGTGCCCGAAGGGCAACTCCCAATACATTGGCCCTGATAAAGTACATAACCAGGTAAGCAACCAGTGCACTGGGCTTGGTTCGTAGTCGAGGCGACGTTAAAGTTTGGAATCTGACACGAGGTGCACTTGGGTCCACAAGCTGTAGACACATTTGAGCAAACCAGCCAATTTCCACGTTTAGTGACTTACTATCACACTCGTGTTTATTGTTATTGGCGATAAGGGATGAACCCTGGCAGACACCACCACTGTTGGTCTGTACGCATGACCCATTCAGTGAATAAGTCCCCGAAGCGCAAATTATACAATCATTCGAGGTTGATCCGGTACAGGTTTGACACTCCGTAGCGCACGGCTCGCAACTGGTTCCGTTGCTGTAGCTGCCACTAGGGCAGGTTGTGCCGCCAGACGTCGTCTGAGAAACAGCATCACACATCGTACGATCGTTTGCATCTTGTGTGTAACCAGACTTGCAAGTGATACAGTCGCCGGAGCCATCAGCACACTGGGTACAACCGAGCTGGCAAACTGTCGCACGGTTAGCACACGCAAGTTACCGATGGGTTGATTGCTTACTTTCGCAGTTACCCGACGAATCGAGGAAGTATCCACTTGTACAAGCAGCACACTGGGTGCCGTTGGATGCTGATGTCCAACCCGGAAGGCAGGTGCATTGTCCATTCGAGCCACACTGCCCGTTGATACAATTGCAACTCGACGGAGGATTTGACACCGTAGTGGAGAGGCAACGTCCACTTCCGGACATTCCGTCATCACAGGATGTGCAGCCAGAGGGGCAGGGCTGGCAGGAAGGTCCATAGTACCCAGAAGCACACTGCTCGCATGACGATCCGGAGAAACCGGCAGGGCACGAGCACGTCCCAGACGCAGTACAAACACCACTCCCGGAACAAGGCGGGGAGCACGTTGAAGACTCGATTTTGACTAGCGACAAGGAACCGGAAGTGGCAGTCGGAAGTTGACTAGCATCTGGGACTGAATTCCAGAGAATAACGCGGCTGTTACCCGCGGTGACCTCCGCCCATACATTACCAGACAGAGCGAGAGACTCGGCATTACTTAAGGAAGTTGAAGAATTTGTGGATAGGCTTATGTACGAGCCTTCACCGGAGTAGAGCGCTTTCGGGTAGGTTGCGATACCGGGCTGCAATTGCACAGTGAGAGGCAACGTCACTGAGGTATTGGCCGTCGAGTTTGCAAATCCCGGTGAGGGAGAGAGGGTTGCGGAAGAGGACGTCAACAATTCATTAAGTAGTTGAGGGTTCGTCGACGACGTATATTGTCCAGGAAGCAAGAGTACTTCGGTGGAGATTCCGGAGGCAGAGAGCGTTGCGCCAACTGTAAACGAAAAATTAGCAGCGACCTACGCCAATTGGTTCGCAACACATACGAGTCGTATTCGAGTAACCTTGAAGGCATTGACCTGCAACGCAAAGAACAGAAGATTGCGCGACTGCGAATGCTTCAGAATGCTACCCGGAATGTAACGGAGCAGGTACTCACCGACAGACGCGCCGAAGGTAAGAGAAACAGCAAGGATGCTTCCTAAAAACATCCCGAGCGGCGAAGAGAAAGTGAAGGTGAAGGTCGGTAAAGAAGATGAGTAGAGAAGAGCACAGGGCTCCGGTGATGACACAGTCCTGAGTTCATGCCTTTTGTTGTGTCCCAAGAATAAAGGTGCCGCCCGGTTGCCAGCGCCAGGAGAACAATGCAGACACGAAAAACAATAGAGCTCGGCTTACCGACAATTTCCTTTTTTGGCACAAGCATGTCGTGGCGGCTGTGTCAATCTCGGGAGATCAAGTTATGCAGTACTATACAGAAAATATTGGTTGATGCTGCTACATAATAAAATGCCTTAACCTCAAGAGATACGATGTGGTGTAAGTAAGTCAAAAACTAAGGATGAAGAAAGGCCTGAACCAGAACAAGTCAGTACAGAACCCAAGCGGGAATTTGGACGAGATCAGAAAATACAGAGGCAGTATAGTATATATGTACGTGCTTTCGGTAGTCCTTGGCTCGGAATAGGTTGTCGTGTAACGATACTCACAGTGAACTAACGCAGAGTCATTGGCATCGGGGGTAAGGCTGTAGGAAGTGGTTTCCAGCACATGCGCGATGGATTGCGTGTGCCGTACTCCCAGTCTACTTCTTTGTCTTCGTCATCTGTTTCGCCCCCGTCGCAATCCTCGACGTATACACCAACACCAATCCCGTCTTCAGGCTCGAGTAGCACCTCCCGACTCCCACGCTTCTCTCGACATTTCAACCTGTTCAAGGCGGTGACGAGGTCCTCCGCGAGTGTCGCTGAGTTCGGTGGGTCCTCGCGTATCGGCTCCCAACCGACTGGTGGCGATCCCGGAGGGGAAATGAGGAAATTCTTTTCCAATGGTGGAGGCTTGAGGAGCTGATCATCGGAGGTTGGTGAACATGGACTGACAGTCGGATTTGGTTCTGCACGGTAAACTCGAAGAATAGTTTGTTCACTGCATAAAATAAGTGTCATGCGTAGTCAAGCGCAGTCGCTCTTACCCGTGGTTCGGTTGGATGACCAAAGGATCACTACTGGCCTTGGCATGCTCCACAGACTCGACATCACTGTATACCAGAAGTATACGGAAGAAGGAAGATATCGGAACCCAATGGGTGATCTCGCCGTACACAGAAAAGTATTCACGGAGGGCCTGGAGGATGGTCGGCTCGAAAAAATTGCGTGGCACTTGAGTGATGATAAGCGTATTGGTAGGCTGGGTGGCTGCTGGCGACATTGGCTGTGGTGATGTAGGAGGGATGATACACAGTGGTGAGGATGGCATGGCTGCTCTACAGTGGCTCTTGGAGTGGAGGCCAGCCATCATATCAGCCGCCGATGTTATACTCTCCAGCAATCTAGTTACGTAATCGAATACACAGCTGTTGAATTTGCCGCCTCACCGCAAACCTACCCGTGCAGTGTTGTCTCTGGAAATTCCAGACACAAGAGTTTTCCGGATGGAACGCCTACCGTGCAGCCACTGCCGACCGGCAACTGTGGATCGCAATCAATAGAACACCCGAACGCACAGTGTAAAGATCATCTTTGACCCTATACCGTAGATGTACAACAATGCGGTCTTCCTACTTCGCGCTTCTATCTAGTCACTGATCCCTTCGACAATCACACAAACCCTTGGATGGCCTATCGCCGTGACAGCAGGTTCCAGTCATGCACGCAGACGTTTCTGCACTGCCTCCTGCTTCTCTTTCAGAGCCTGGACCCTCTCCTCTTTGCTAGCATCGTACGCAACAGTAACCTGATTGAACCTGTGTAGATGTCAGCATGCCAATGTCGCGGAAATCAAAAGAGCGGGAACACACGGATTTTCCGGCGATTTCTGGAACTGCTTGTACAAGATGTCCTGGAGGGTCCACAGCTTTTAGATTGGCTATATGGTCACGAATCCGGTGCCTTACCTGATATTGCTGCAAGCGTAAACCGGGGTGCTTGATGAAACATGCAGTGAGCTAGAGGTTCAAAGCTGTCAGATCTCAGATACGCACATCTTCCTTGACTTTCGGTAATTCCCTTTCCTTGTAGGCATCGAATGCTGCCTGTAAACACGCGGGGTAATCTGACCTGTGCACCATCAATGAGTTGAAATGAGATTACCTTGTATCTCCGCTGATTTGCCAACGTATCAGTATCATCGTTGGCAAAACCTGTAGCAGCCACTGACCTCAGGATGCCTCTCAATACCTGCAGCTTGTTGGCCAACACTTGCTTTATCCATCTTCGCAGTCACGACTTCCAGAAGGTCGAGTGCGTTATCGATGCCCGTGGCAGCCAAGGTTTCAGGCTCGCCCGGCTCAGCTTCTCTCTCTTTCTCCTTTCCACTGCCTAACCCGTCGCCTGCAGCGATGGCGCCAGGACCGGCGGGCTTGACGTCTTTTGCGGACTTCTTCGTACCGGCTTTCGGAGCTGGTTTCGCTTTGGAAGGAAGAGATGCTTCCTCCTCCGCAAGTAACCGTGCATTCTCTGCCTTTCTAGCAAGCTCTGCCCGACGTTTCTCCTCTTTGTCCTCTTTGGACTTTTTCGATTTTGCACCTTCGCCCCAAGACTCTGCCTCCTTGCGTTCCTGAGAGACTGAGTGAGCCGGCATACTGAAGACACCGCTATGATGGCTATGACAGGTGACATGCCTTGTCCGCAGCGGCTACTTGTTGTTTCTTAGCCTCGTTCTCTGCCTTCTTGGCTCGCCCAGCCTCTTTCTTTGCGTTAGTGCTCTTGGGTGCCATGCGCCGCAATGGAGGTCGACGTGCTGCAGTGACCAAGCTCTACAGACACAGGAAGGAACTGATTACGTAATGATGATCTAATCTGATCTAATCAACCACAGCCACTCCGATCACAACTGGCCCGTCCGTTGGCATTATAAAAAGGGCCCCACCACTGCAGCCTCGTGTTTCTGCAACCCAGTCATCAAAGCCGCCTGCAAAGCAGCCGCCCGTTCACTTTGAAATCCAACGGTTCTTTCGTCTTCTTTCGTTCCCCGATTTCATTATCGCCGTAAGCAGTCATGGGTGACACCACGGTCAGCAAGTGGGCCGCTGGAACGAGCTGTGAGTCAGTAGAGCGATGTCCATGACATTTATTCAACATGTGCAAATGGGTGTACTCAGATGGGCCGGTGCTATCACAGACCGATCTATATCTGCTTAACACCGACCTCCAGCTCAACCCAATCCTTCAGGGTACAAATTCTGGCTTCCATCTGTTGTTCAATCTTGTGACCGGTATGAATAAGGTCTTTTCTTGCTGTCGTACACGACCTTGATGTGGTATAGGCTCTACGGGTGGATTCAACCCGGAAGCAAGGGACCGCGATCTCGTCTTCACTCAGAAAGACGAGCCTGCCACACTACCTCGCGTCACGCAACTCATCATCATCACTGAGCTCAGCCCTTGGTGCACTATCATACACAACGAGCGTGGCGTCACCATGAGTGATGTCTGCACTACGTTATGGAAAGAGTATGTTTTGAATTTCAATTGTCGAGGCTTGTCCGATGATTTACTACCAGTTGATTCCGCGGAAGCAGGTATACAGAAAACTACGTCTCAGAACAAGAGTTCAACTCGCTTCCTCCGCGATTACAGGAACATGTGAAGCGCGCTGCGGCTAACAATCAACAAGCTGCTAATAATTGGTCGATGTACTACAACACTCCTGCGCCACCCAGCCGGTACAAGAGAGTCGGTAAGTATCCGTAAGGTTATTGACTCTATCGGCGACCAGTACCGAACTTTCGTTTCAGATTGGCTGCGAGACAAATTCTATTTTGATTACTTGACGAAGAAAGACACCTACTCGATTTCACGACTCGGGTTCAAAGCACCCAATATCTTTGTGATGTGTTTGGCTTCTTGAGTGATATCCGCTGTATTTCGTACGATCAACTGTTACATATTATACCTATCGCTTTCTCTCTCCGGTCGGATCATGCGCACATTGTATCACTGATCAGTCTCGTTATTCGATTATCTACACCCACCGTTGTCTGTATCTAGCACGTTTGCTATCTTTATAGACCATCTTACAGAGCCCAGCCAATCATGTCCTTTCCGATTCCTCGTCCGAGACATCCTGTGCAGAAACGGAAGTGGCGTGTGGGCGTCGTGGTTCTCGTGGGGCTTTCGGAAATCCACGGGCACTGGAATTGGAATATCCCCAGAGACTTTCCGATCCTCCAGGAGTACATGCTGTGAGTCTTTCCATGGTGCTCGTAGGCAGTGCACAATAGTATCTGCGTACGCTTGTTCGCTACACAGGGCGGAAGCAATCCTCGCCGACGTTGTACAGCCACTGCTTATCTAATCCGACGTCTTATTACTTCCTGATTGGGTAAGCCTCATCATCGCCATTTGGCCATAGATTCTGTCAGGGAGCCAGCTTTGTAGTTCTTCCGTCTCCTTCTACTAAACACCTCCCGAAAATTGTGTCGTCCACTGTGGCTCGGGGAAGCCAGTGCAGTACATTGTCACCGCTTACACCTGTCACTGTTTCTCTGGTTAGGTGAGCGCACTGACCTCGACGTCAATCAATCGGAAGTAACTGAGGAACTTTTCGGCTTGCGCAGCAGTGGGCACCGACACCATTGAAAAAAACTGGTCCTGCTCCAAGGCACTCATTCCCCTGTGTCGTACTCTTGACAATAGCTAACACCGCTTTCTCAGGAGTTTCGCATGCACCGAGCCTAACTGTTGAACAATTGTACACTACAGACCGCCTCCGACGTCTGATCGACCTGTGACCGAGTCATCGTATCTGTGCAATCACGAAAACCCACGTAGCTGCGGCTCTGTACACCTGTGAGCAGTCATGTCGCCCGTCTTGACTCGATTTGGCTCAACGTAACTCAATTCTGATCGCACCGGTGAATTGAACTGTTCTATATCCTTATACATTTAGAACTCGCACGAAGATGCTATATGATACACCTGATGGCGGTCCATTCATCCCTCCACTTCCTTCACCAGAGGGTGCCATCCCTCCGCCTGTCCCGCCTACGAACCACCAGGAAACGGCGCCTTCTGGCTGGGTCCACCAACCCCGCACACCTTCGCACTATCCTTACTACCCTCCCGGACTACCCAATATAACACCTTTCATTCCCTCAGCACCAAGTTTGCATAACACGCCCGTCATGCCACCGCCAGCCGAAGCACCAGGCTCGTACTACCCACCGCCTGTCACCCTTCCTAACGTCTATGGACCGCTTGGAGGCCCACCTGCTGGCGTGCCCGCTGATATGACAGGCTATCCAAACGTAGCTGCCACTGCATGGGTTCCACCTGCCGCAGTTCCTCCGCCCCCACAGGCATGGCCCCCTCAACATCCACCTCCGTCGGCATACGCTACGTTTCAGCAACCACTTCCCAATGGACCCCCTGGTTGGGGACTCCCCGCTGCGTATCATACGCCAGCTACCGCAGCGTGGGGGATGCAGATGCTTCCGCCTACAATGACACCGTACGCGTATCCAGCTGCGACACCTTGGATGGGCCCGGCGAATGCACCTCCCCCTCCTCCACCTCCACCACCACCACCCTGTGCTCCTGCGACTGATACGGCACGCGCAAATATCAGGTGGACGACTAGAGTGGACCACATGGACCCTTTTGCGGAGGGACCACACTGTAAGTTCTATACCATTGCTTCCTTCAGTTAGCATTCTCACGTGAGATGATATCTTTTTTTAAAATTACTTTAGATGGACCCGTGCTTGAGCCATTCCTAGCCAGAGTTGTGGGTGCGATTATCAAAATCAACCCGTTACTGGCCCCTCCTGGGGATTCACTCGACGACTATCTTCGCTGGAACATGCTATTCCACACAAGCAATTGCTACCGTACAACAGACAGCCGACGATCCTGGATGAAGGGTCGTAAAGCTCCAGCGACATACCCTCGCCTGACCTATATCAGAATCGTCTCTCGTTCGTTCCCATGGATGATTCAGATAGTTGCGCGCGACAAGGCGATCGGCGTGACCTGTGGGGAAATTTTGGATGGTATATCCGGATACATGTACGGCGACGTCGCGAAAAAGGAATACGAGAATGTGTCCCGGTCACTGAAGCGCCAGATTTTTACGGCCTACCAGCACAACCGTTCTACCGATCCTAATGTGCCGGGTGGTAGGCTTGGCGAGGCGCTCAAGCGATTGGATTGGCTCGGCCGCGATACGCAGTTCGGTGGACTGGTGGTGAATGACGAATTCATTAAAGAACATTGTGGCGATGTGCTCCCCGCCACGTTTGAATTGAAATGCCTGCCCAGTTACCCGCTGACGCAACGGGAACTGCATGAGCAACAATTGCGTCAGCAGGCAGCACGATCCAGGAACGGATCACAGTCTAGATCGCCCGCCCACTCTGGTTCAGGTAGAAGTTCGAGGCTCTCCGAAGAAAGAGATTAAGGGTACTTTCGGTCCTCCACTTTGTCCTCGTTTTCTTTTCTTCTGTTCTTTTTCTTTTTTTTCGCTGTCTCTGACTGGTGTTGTGCTGAGATAACCTCGTATAATTGTTTGTGCGCTTATTGTTTCACGTATTTGAGCGATTTCAAGGAGATGTATCCCCCTATCATTTGTTTATATACCTGTATCGTTGGAGACTTGTCATGTCGGTAGAGGGTAGTAAATTGTGCTTCACTGTCTGGTGCTGGTTTGCTCTGATGAGGACAACTGGAACCCCTGAAGGGCAGACTCAATGAGTATGCATAGATGACATTGTACGGTACAGCACGGTGGATTTATAGGCCCTGTAATGGGAGACTGTCCTGCAATCCGAAGTCATGTATTCCCTTGCGGCTGATGTTCACTACTAATTTGGCCGACGGCCCGCTCTTGGCCCCCGGAACAAACGTGGAGCACCACCGGCCCGACTGACTCCGTGTGGTATGGAGCTGGCCATACGATAACAGGCTACATAAATTATGTCTTGGAATGTGACAACACCAACTTTTGGCTCCCTCGTTATCATTATTCAAGGCTTCCGCATGGCGTTGTCATCATCTGTGACGGAACCCTTGCTACAGACTCACCCCTCGATGCCCTCCCACCATATCCGGCGTGAGGACTCCAGATGCTGAAGGTCTTTCGCCACTGCCTTATCTACATTATCGTCAATCCAAACTCTTTCATGCTCATAGATGCTCCGCCCACTTGCGCAGAATCGTCCGATTGCAACGAGTTACAAGTCCGTTACTATTCCATCTTCGACTTTTACAGACATTCATGTATGCTTGGGACGGTGAAGCAAGGTTGTTCAAGAAACCACCATCGAGGGTTTTGGCTAATGTAGACACGATGAAGAGTATGAGCAATGGGGTATAAATGATAAACGGAGGATCGAAGAGAGGCGGTTTGGTCCCGCTCGTCCCCACCATTAACTCGGTCGAAGGGATGGCTATGACCTTTTCCAGCTGAGAGTATGCCGCTTCAAGGTGAGGATCGTACCTACCTCGGCTGGTTCTAAGGAGGTACGATCGAGATAGACATTTGAAAACGTCGTGCAAGAGTTGATGGAATCCTGCGGCAGACTCTTGTTGAGTCCAGTCAGTTGTTGTTAAATGTTCATACAACATTCTCTAGAAGCGGCAAGGTTGTGAGAACGGGCACTCGTGTCAGTTCTGGTACAGTTCGTATTTCAGTATTCTGGAACCGGTATGTGTTCCAGGTGACCCGTGAGCTACCTTATCGCAACGTATCCCAATGGAACATACCTAAAAGACCGCCCGGTCTACATCCATGTTGGGACAAAATGCTCAACTGAAACAGGCTCATCGAACCCGACTGCCTGTCCTCGCTACGACGTACATCTTGATAATAGCCCGTCTTCCTACATGTCTCACGTCCATATAGACAGCGACGATGTTCTTGCTAGTCCCAGCTACCAATCCCGCGCTGCGAGCTGCTTCGGGTCTGCATCAATATGAGAAAGACGGTTATATTTGTGTTCGACGGCGCGTGTAAGATTATCCCCACTGACGGAAACAATCTGCTTGGCGGAAGAATTCATGGTCGATAATACCATATCCACCGAAAGACGTGAACGTTTTGGTATCCCCAGAGGTGGAGGAGTATGCGATTCTGCGGGAGTGGACACTCCTGCTATGGGTGGTCGTGAAGACGGTGTCCTGGAATATTTGGATGAGAGATCTTTCCCGGGGGAAGAGGTGGTTTGGAATTTTCTCCGCTATATCCTTTCCGGGGGAAAGACGACGACGACGTGCAGGCCCACATTTTCGTCAACGATCTCGACGACGACAAGATCATTCTTTGCATGAGGAAGACCCAACACAGGGTCTTCCTTGATCTGAAACCTGTGATCGAGTTATCCGACTACATGACCGGAGTTCTCGTCTACGAAGAACACGCGCCCTCTAACAGATTCGCGGGACACTATCTCCGTTCGCCCTTGGCCTACCTGCATCTGAGTCGAATCCTGGAGATCGGAGTATTGTGCGAGAATTCCGTGGAAAGTATCTTGATCCTCGATAAATTGGTTGTCGTTCTGAGAAGGGGTAGGAAGTAGTGGCATTGCTGTTCTTCCATCCGCCGTTCCAAACGCGTATAAGATCCCGTCACGGTTCGAAGTGGTCTTGACGGGTGCAGATGGATCTATACGTTTACCATATCCACCCGCCCGAAGTATTAGATAGATGTCTGGATTCGATTGGGCGTCGCTAGCCTTCTCACCCCGACGGTGACACTCTTGAGCTCGAGTGGGCCACGATAAGATCGGCCACGTGCCTCGAGGGGTGCTGCTGAGAACTTGAGAAGGGTGACTGCTTGGAAATGACATCCCTATTTCGATTCTGCCTTACCACGGCTGTTTATCATTGCGCTGTATGGCCTCGGGCAACCTCTGCGGGGCCGCAGTGCCAGGTTAAACGCACAAAGAGATGGTCATGCGCCACGTGTTCTCGTTAGGGCAATTGAACCGCTATGAAGGTCGCACAGCCACCAAACCAAACAAAGTCAAAACATGTGGTCTGTAATTGGCGCGTCCATATTGCGCTAGCGCGGAAAGTCATGACCACCACAGTCCCATTACTTCTTCCACCCACCGCGATCCCGAAACCCGCATCTTCGGAGCACGATTGGTCTCCGAAGAGATACTTGAGTGGGCCACAACCGCCGCCGGTCGACGATGCGCGAGTACTCGAGCAGGAAATGGCTACGGCCCGACAGTTAGCAGACGGAAAGGCCGTCAAGAAAACGAGACCCCGTCGGACGGTGGACTACAATGGCGGAATGGGTAGATTGGCACTGGTAAGTCGTGAGAGAGGTGCAGATCGATTCGTCGTGATAACCAAAATGATTTGCGTTTTCCCCACTGCTTGCTTGCAGTTGCGAAAACACCGCCCGAATCCGACCTATGTACCCTCTATGAGACCCGCTCCACCATACATTATCGAGGTAAGACTTGTCCTTGTCAGAATCAGCTCTGCGGATACTGAATTCACGATGATGTTATTCAGCTTCTCCCTCCCGTTGCATACCCGAGTAACTCTTCAACGTCTCTGTGCACCAAGTTTATCCATACATCCACGAATAAAATACGTTGTCCGGTCAACGTCGTGACGGTCCGTGCCCATGCGTTCTAGTTTGACAATTCGACGATCTCTTTTTTGCAACCCTTCTTCAGTGGACACCGGAAGGAAGGCGTGTACTGACCGGTTCGACGAGCGGAGAGTTCACCCTGTGGAACGGCCTGACATTCAACTTTGAAACGATTCTCCAAGCCCACGATTCCGCCATTCGCGCATTCCAGTTCACCCATTCGGGGGCGTATTTGGCGTCGGCCGACCAGAGCGGCATCATAAAATACTTTCAGCCCAATATGAACAACTTGAATGCGTGGCAGGGACACCGCGAAGCCATCCGCGGCCTCACTTTTAGCCCGAACGATGGGCGGTTTGCGACCGCAAGCGACGACTCTACTATTCGGATATGGTCTTTCGAGGAGAGCAGAGAAGAGCGCGTTCTCACAGGTACGAAACTGCGTCCTACGATTTCTGTTGATACGACATGAAAACAGGACACGGGTGGGACGTAAAATGCGTCGAGTGGCATCCGACCAAGGGTCTTCTCGTGTCGGGAAGCAAAGACAACTTGATAAAATTCTGGGATCCGCGCACCGGAACTATACTCTCGACTCTGTAGGTTTTTTTCTTTTTTTTTTTTCCTGGTGAACTCACATTCATTTTTGCCAGCCATCAGCACAAGAACACCATTCAGGCACTTTCATGGTCTCCCAACGGCAATCTCGTCGCCAGCGCATCTCGTGACCAAACCGTGCGCGTCTTCGATATTCGCGCTATGAAGGAACTCCGCGTCCTCAAAGGCCACAAAAAAGAAGTGTGCTGTACGTGTAAATCCCTCTCTCTCCATCCATACTCCAGACTAATTCCACGCATTTTCCCGGGCCACGCACGCTCAGCCGTTACTTGGCATCCCATCCATCCCATCCTCGTGTCTGGTGGTTCGGAGGGCGCCGTCCTACACTGGGACCTCTCAGGGCCCGAACCTTCCTCCTCAAGCGCGTCCCCCTTTTCATTCACGACACACGGACCGCGCGCGACACTCTCGCAAGCCCACGACTCCAACGTATGGTGTCTCGCTTTCCACCCCCTCGGTCACATCCTCGTAACGGCCTCCAACGACCACACGACGCGATTCTGGTCGAGAGAACGCCCTGGAGATGTCACGTCCGTATTCTCAGGCGGAGGCGAGAAGCCTCCCGAAGTCGTGGATATGAGTGGACAAGAGGAAGACGAGGATGTCATGGTCCCTGGATTCAGCTACGGTGGCGGCACGGGCGGTGGCGGTGGATTTGGGAACGGTTTTGCTACTGCTGGCGCTGGTGGTGCCGGAGGTAATGGAACGGCAAAGTTGTGGGGCGGAAACGATACGGACGGGATGATGGGGTATTCGACTGCGAATGGTAACCCGCCGTTTGGACTTTCGTCGGATGCCCGTGTGCCGTTTCCGGGTGACGACGGCATGAACTCGGATGATTTCATACCTGGACTCGGGGCGGCTGAACACCTCAATGCAGCATCCGCAAGCATACCAACTCCTACGGGTATTACGAGGCCAGGTGGGGCGTTTCCGACTCAGGAGGATACGTGGTCCGGAACAGGGGGAAGTGGTCGGGGTGACGATGGGTGGGGCGGAAGGAGAGGTGGGTACCATGGTGGACGTGGAGGCTCTCGCAGAGGAAGACATTAGTGGCAGACTTGTGTGTGTACCATGTAATCAGTAATCATCGTTGTCTTTCAAGGCCGGGATTCGAGGACGTCTCACTGGACTGGACTGGCAAAACATCACTGGATTCATTGAACTGTCATCCCCCGCGAGCCATGATGATAAAAAACCCTGATCCTACATGTACAACGAGCATGACGGATAACTAATATCAATACGATAGAGGAGACAGTGAGACCAGGAAAAAGACGTGTGGCAGACACAAAAAAAAAAAAAGAAACAGTAAAAGAGAAAAGAAGCATGAAGATGTGGTTATGTATATACCGTATTGTGTAGAGTGCGCGATATCTGCGTCATATCTTGAGTAAAACGGGTTTTTATAATGTGTGGGTGCAGCGTCGTGTAGATGATGGCCGTGGAAGGGAAAAAAAATGATGAAGATGAGTCTATACGGAGTCTTCGTCGCCGTGACCAAAATGCAGGACGATCGATTCAAGAATTTGCCTAACTGGCAATGGGGGTCATCGAGGGCCCAGTCGGAGTCACGGTTCCGCTTCGTTGGGCAGAGCTGAAAGTCGCCAAATCCCGGATGTAAGGAGAAAAGGTATGATTGGGAGGTGACTGCGAGAGAAGATATTGTTCGAAGGTTGCAGGGTGGAGAGGGCGTGAAATTATACTAGCCGAGTCGTCGAGTAGCGAGTCTGTCCCGGTGTAAAAACAGTACCTAAGACGATACGTTAGAATGTGCATGAATGGCTGGTTGTTGAAAACGCACTGGTTAACGAATTGCTTGTAGGCATCAGCGTGCGATGCACCCGAGTCATCTTTACCGGTGGTGTCGGGCCCTGCGGGTGGCTTCGCCGGAGAGACCTCAGCAGACTTTGCCTCCTCACCCTCCGGGGAGCCCGGAATGGGTGGCGACAAACCCTTAGATTTCAGTCGCCCCAAACCACAATCCATGGACGGCGAATTCTCTGCGAACGGATACGAATGCAGCCGTGGAAGACCAGGAGAGGTCCTCTTCACAGTGGGAGAGCCGGGCGCAGTGTGGTCCACATACCCTCGCACATGATGTCTTTCACGGGCCTGTGGACGGCCAGTCTCGACGGTGTCAGACACACGAGGTAACGAAGGGGTCTCTTTGTACATTGCCAGAGGTGATGACGAGGGCGTAGATGGAGGTTGCACTTTTGCGGAAGCCGGGGACTCCTTCGACTCGTTTTTGTAGGCGTCACTCACGCTTCTCTCCGTTGGGCTAGGGTTAGGGGGTGGGGGTGGTCCCGCAGCAGGGTACGTGTGGGTTCTTGTATGACGAGGTGTTGGGCGCAACTTCCACTTGTTCGCCGACCCAAAATCGTATCGTTGCGACAGCGACTTTAACGAGGATAACGGAGGAGAGGTGTAACCGCCACTGAACGACGCTTGTGCCGGGGAGGCTGATGCCGCACTGGGTGGTGCTTTCGTTCTTGCGACTTCCTCGAGGCGCATTTTTAAGTCCTTCATCGTCGCGTCGCTTGCGCTACCCATAGCTCCGCTCTGCCGGTCGGATACTGCGTTGGCAACGAACCTGACGTGGTAGTTCTGACCGCAGTTGTTGTCCCAGTACTCCTTACCCCCAGACACATACCGCAACGCCATGAAGAGGGACTTGTCTTCGATCCGATTCCAGATGTCGTGCAGGCGGATGAAAAACGTGAAGATGTCAAACATGCCATCTTCAACCGATCTCTCATAGCGCGCAGCCACCTCGCTCGTGGTCTGCCACCAATCCGTCGTAAACCGTGCGGCCAGCCACTTCTCGTAGGCAACGTTGCGGACTCGCACTTTGCCAAGAAGAGTACGCTGATCGTCTAGAAGGCTAAGTTCTTGCAGCACCACGTCTTCGTTCGTCCTCGGCGTGGGAGGCATATTGCGAATGCTCATCTTGACCTGTTTCTGTGCCTTGGGAGGTTCTCCATACACGAAAGACGGGAAGTCGTCCGTGCCGCTGGTATCACTATTCGGGCTACCATCCCGCGAAACTGCCAGGGGCTTCTGCTCTGCCAAGAACAGCTTGATGTGTTCTAGCTTGGAGTCGAAGTGGACGGCTTTCGTCGGTGTTGGGGTCGCCGGCGCACTTTTGGTGGATGGACCACTCGTAACCACGGAGAGTTGCGGCCGTCGCTTAAGCGATGGCTTCACCAGCTCGCCTGATTTTTTGCGTATGGTGCGGATTTCCAACGACGGGGGAACGGAAGGAAGAATTGCCGGTGGTGGGTTCACCTTCGGCTCGGACACGTGACGGGTGGGCTTTAGAGCCGGCTCGTCCAAGGCACACTCGCCCACGTTGATCCGCACCAGAGAATGCGGCGATGTGTCATCGTCGGACCAATCACGTGACGGGTCGTCGGGGCCGCGGTCCTTCACTCTGATGCTCGGGGTCTCCGTAGAAACCTGGGAGTGGGCATAGTGAGAGTGGGAATTTTGCGAGCGGGTGACGATGGTGGGACATATTCCGTCAGATGAGGTGGACGACGAGCTCGAATCCGACTCATAGCAGGCAGGTAGGGGGGTATTCGAAGCGGGACTCGGAGACGTCGGAGAGCTGGGTTGTCGTATCTGTACTAAGCACGAATCGGAATACGAATGCCCATGACCGTTTGGGCAGGCCCGCGGGCGACGGGGTATGTGAGGTAGAGGCCGACCTGCTGTGTTCGACGAGAGTGCGTAGGAAGATTCTTTCGTGGGGAATGGTATAACGGACGTGTCAGTCAGACAGACTGTCGAACTCATCCTTTTTGTGGCGGGCACTCCCTTGGAATCTGACGAAGGTGTACGGGTTACCGAGACACTGCCAGTAGTGATTATCAGTGGTTGGAGTCCTCAGCTGCTGCATAGATTGCACGTACCTGATCTGGTTTAAAGCGCGACGGAAAGGGACATGGACAGCGATAAAAGGTATGTACTTTTCAATGGAAGGTACTATTAAAATGCCTGACGTCAGAAATTAGTCAGTGGCTGGCGCGGGAAGAATGCTGGAGAGGTAGTAGTAAGCGCTCACCGGACGGGAGGAAATGCGAACAGCTGACTTGAGGGTCAATTAAAACGCAGAGGATATGATGCGACGTCAGCAGGTCGGCCAGGTAGATGGGTGCGTGAGATAGTCAGATGCTGGCCTGAGATAGTCGTGAAGAGCCGTCCAGGTAAAAGAGCGTGGCGGTCGTGTCGTATTAGCTCGCGTTGACCTGGTGGGAGGAGAGGGCAAGCGAGATGTCGTGGTCGCCACAGTCAGAGGTTGGTTTTCTCTTTTTTTCTGCGGGGGATGAACGGTTTTGAAATTCAGCCCGATCGACTTTGGCAATGCAATCCCAATCTTTGCCGCCACACGTGCGTCCAATGATTATGGCAGGGGATCGCGTCAACTTCAGGGTTACTACATGTTTTTTTATTTATTCTTTTCTTCTGCTTATCATGTATCATTTCTCAGGATGGCTCTCGTTTTTTTACATCCAACTCGGCAACTATCAGAACGATAACGATACCGGCTCATCGAGGCTGCGGGCTACGGCGAAGAATTTCAAAATGACCATTTACAGGAAAGAAAACCACAGAAGCCCACTCCCTAGTCTGGACCAAGCTGTGGTATCGAGGTTGCTCTGGATCTGGTCGAATGTAATGGAGCCCAAAAATATCGTGGAGCACTGCTATTATACTTGCCAGAATATAGTGCACATGAACTCGCACAAGATCGAGGACGAGACCGGCAATGCATGCCAACTTTTCTCAGCTGGCAGACGAATCTGTCAGTCAAGTCAGATATTTGCATTGTCGGCGTCAATCTGATTGACAGAAATTATCTCAGGATCTTGGCTTGGTTGGCCTGTCTTCAACGCTTCGCGAAAACGTTATTTTTTATCCGGTCACACGTGTGATCGTTCAGGATCCCTGGTCTTTTCGGAATGGAACTTCATATCTTGTCTCGTCGGTAACTTGCGCCAACACCAAAAAACGGGGGCGGTGAGCAGGTTTCATTGTCACGTCAACCTGTGTAGCGCACCGATCATCCGATGGCGTACAGGTCGCAGCCAAGCACTCCTCCCACCCACCTACTGCGCTCTCCCTCGCTGTCCCTTGCATGTCCAGTGCTATTGTCTGCTACTTATATCTAGCCGGGTTCCGAGGTGGATACCCACTCATGTCCATGCCTGACCGGAGTTCGCAGGCGTTAAACAGGCGAATGACATTCTATCCGGGATCTCCGATCGTGCGGTGGTCATTTTTCCGTTCCTGTCCTTGACTCCCATCAATCCCCCTCCTCGCAGTACTCCCTCAACCACGTCCCCGTAGTGAGAGCGCTTTTCATCCCCGTTGGCCAATCGACCGTTTCTCTCGCCGTGCAACACGTCCCGGCCCGACTGTCCTGCTCTGTCTCGGTATACCCCGAAATACTCCTTCGCACCCCTAATACTCCCTAATGCTCCCTCTCGTCGAGTCTACACTTCCACTTCTGCGCCTTCGTCCCCTGTCCCGTTACGTACCCGACAAATGCACTTCCGCAGCTCTCGGATGCGTTCCTTCCGACTACGCGAAAGAAGAAGTCACTCATCTCGCTTCTTTTTTGTCGTCTTTGGTACCCAGTTTGCGTCCGCGTCGTATGTAGTGTGTGATGTTAGTGTTATGTATTAGTGATGCGGGTTGCGCAGCGGCAATGATCGATCCCGCCGCGATTTCACATAATAATCAGCGCCTCTCTTCTTTACTGTTAGAAGAGCCGACGCTACACAGCCCAAAAGTGATATAATGGCAGCGCGAGTTATAAGAATGACGACTTCTGTCACGTCACCCTTTACGGTGTACCCCGATGCGATAGATGCGTACACATAACTACGACGTCAGCGCTGACGCCAAACAGTGGAATATGTGCACATACGAAGCTTGGACGGGCTCAAATCGTGATACGATTGCCTATTTACTACATCCGACCCGCTATCCTGGTCGCGGAGGCTGATTTAATGTCGACTCATCTGCTGCTAGCTGCTATTCATATACCTGGAGCAGCGATTCAGCAAACACTCGTAACGGTCGTTATCGTATGGACGTAGGTTCAGAAATGTATCTTATCTGCGTGAGTAAAGCACTGCTTTTGGAACGCCGCTTGTTTAGCCTTCTTGCGCGGTCCTCCAGATAACGGCTATCGTAGGCGCTTTCCATTTCGCCGTACCCAAAACTCCGTGCTCCATAGTTCTTCCCTCCTCCGCCGATTATGACCGACTGGTAAGCAATATTTCAGCTTTCTTGTTTGGTCGTCGAATGTAATGGAGGGTCGTAGTGACATCGACGTTCCTGGGACACTTTCGTGGAGCTTTTCAGGGGGCTCATTCCCGGCCAATCTATATCCTTTTCCGGAACATCTGACGCCTAACTACCGCGCGTGGAGCTGTTTGTCATATCCGCAACGCAAGTCTGCCGCAAAACCCGCACAAAATATCCATGATTCGGTCATACTAAGGTATCGAAATACTGCAGGAAGCTATAATGATGTCCCCTCAAATAACCCTTCGAACCCTACTACTACTCACTGTCGTCGTTGACAGATGCTCCACCTCGCGGGAAATCGCGCTATGGAGATATATGTACGCGGATACGTAGACGTGGACCCATTCCCAAAAGCAGTTTCTAGCGCATGTCCTCGTGGATGCAGTCGGGGTTTTCAATTCACGATCCCCTCCCGTTCTGCTACCTCTAACGGGTATAAACACAGGAAGGCCCCACATCTTTGTTTTCTTTTCGAACGGTCCAAAAAATGACGATCAGTGCGAGTCAAAACGATGTCACGGAAGCCACACAAATACTGATTGATTTGAGACCACATGAAACCCTCTGTCCACGAGGCCCCAAACACAGACTCAGTATCAAACATCCCATCGTGATGCCATCACTGCTCTGTTAACTCTACTACAACTAACCCCAACATTGGGGGACTTGAAGAAAAAACAGGTAAGTTGGATCGTGTCATCAATCACTGCCGCCGTTGTTTATCAATCAGCGTCTGCCCGCCCTGGAAGTTTACTAAGTTTATTTTGGCGCAGCAAGTTGACGGAGCTCACTTCTTCCCCTGGTCTCGCATCCGCACGGGCTTTTGTTGCATAACGCGGGTGGAGCGGCGCTTTCACAATTCGTGAATAATCACTCGAGCTTTCTGTCCTTCCTGATGCTGGCAGGTGAGTAAATCCATCTTGAAGTCGAAGCTGAACTTTCTCATACTCCATTTGTCTAACCACCAACGTAACATCAATGCCGCTTCCTTGGGAAGAGAAGACCATGTCCTATCGCGATTCCAGCAAGCGCCAGGAAGGCTTTGCGAAGCTTTGCCAAACGAACTGGAGGTGGATCGAGTACAGGAACGACTTCGTCGACGATGACTGGAAGCCCCTGCACAGACGATCAAGCCACGAGGTGCCCAGCGCGACACCCAAACCTACTCACGTACACTTCTGGGCCGTCGACGATTACTCTGGGTTCCTCAGTATTAGGCTGAACCCTGGCCCCTCATCTGCCTATGCATCTGATACGTGACTTACATGGTAAGTTGGTCTGGGTCCCTCATAATTTCCACTTCCTCGGGTTGTTCCTACAATCTAGCCACGTCGATACCGCGAAGGCGCATGTTCCGTGGTGCGTTGTCCTCAATGGATTGGCAAGATTGCGCCGTTGCGGAAACTTCCGCAGCACCTACCAAATAGAAAGATGGTTCTGACCAGGGTCGTCGATTCTGTTCTGGTTCCGCCCTAGAAGCCTTATCACACCTCCACCTTAATACAGCGCGATGAATGTGGTTCCGTGAGAGCGATTCGTTTCTCTCTTCGCTGAGGTGATAACTCATCAAGGACGAACTTCGTGTCATGTCAAGGACCACCTATTCATTTACCAAAGTCTCACGTGTTATCGTCGTAAAGCAATCCCGACCAGCGAGGTGGGCGTTCTTAGGGTGCCTGTCAACCGGCGGCGTTACACCGTAATAACGAGCATCGTTCTAACGTTATTCTACAGGACGAAGAAGTTCGATGCCGCGGATTCGGCCGCGTTGATGAATTCAATATATTTGAATATATTGAACGTTAGTTTCCTTTACATTATGTGGCGCACCTCCTAGGGGTAAGAACGAGAGTGGTTTGTGGATGTAAAGCTACGTGCTTAATGTTTAAGGCTCGTTTAAGGCACCTCGACATGGTCTGTGACATACACCACGCAGCCCTACACAGTAAGTCGCCGTCTCTCTTGTTCTCGTATCCTGTGCACCTCACAACAGCGACGGACGCGTGCTCCTCGTGACACTTCCAAACAAATCGTTCGGAGTTTGTGAAGACGGTGCTTCTGGAAGACGTCTACATTGTCAACCTTTAATACTTTAACCGGAGACTCGTGATCTCAGTCACGAGGACCTACCTGACAAGTCTTACTTTTATTTTCACGACCAGCATATCGTGGCTGGAGAATATGGTCGTTGGCAGCTTTTTGGATCCTTCCGACGGGACCGACACTACCCCCGGACGCGCTGTGTCCATTCTGGTGGGGTCCTGTACATCATCTGCCTGTTCTATCACGGATTGACATGACCGCAAGGGGCGACCTCACAGGTACACGTCACCTAACCTGACCAACAATGCCGGTAATCGTTGGCGTCGCAGAACCCCACGTGACGTTGACGGTGCCGAGGTTGCGCAAGATGTGATGATTTCTGTCATGGCACTCGCAAGGAATCTTTCGTACAGACTCCTTGTGGGGGAGACGGGACGAAAATTGCATGGCTAATTTCACGGTCGAGGTATGTCTGATCTACGATGGAAAGACGGAACCCCGGTGGGTCATTTGGACTATGTCTGATGTATATACTATTAATTGTGCCACGGTCGCTCCCCTACCTGGGACAGAAAGAGGCCAATTCCTCGGGACAACAGCTCGCCATAATTTTTGGCGGTACGTGACAATTACGGCAAGTGGCAGATCACGATCAGCGGTGGCTGTGGATAATTTTTAAACAGTAAATCAAGTCCCCTCTTGAAGTACCTGCCTGTCATTCTGCAAAACGGAAACCTTGAGAAGTGGTGCTGATGACACGCGTGTAACATACCCCAAGTCATGTTCGTGGCATTGGAAGGTATAACACTTACATGAAACAGGAAACATGCGTGGCGATGAAGGTCCCTGTGATCGTGAAAGTGTAGGTGGATAGTAGCCTACTGCGCCTGCAACGTGCTGATCGATTGCTCTGCTGGGGCAGGGAAATCGATGGCGATGCACAAGTTCACATACACGTGACCGATCGTTGGCTCGTTACCGTACGTGACACCACAACTGTACCTCAGAAATATTGTCCTCGAGGTCCGTCACCTCCGCAAGCTGGACAGGATGTTCGGTCAAGTCGGGCAAGTCAAGGTAAGAACAATGATAATTTTTACCGGTTCTGCATATGCTTACATATTGCACCAGCTGGGCGCCGGACCGTCGCATGATGGTATGGATAACGTCGAGGTACATTTGGCCCCACTTGGACAGGTCAACGATGCGCGAGTGCAGGTACTCTCTAGAATCTACGTCCTGATAAAACACGCGAACGTTCCAGGACAGGCCTTATAATAGCGGACAAGACGCGGCCGAGTGCAGCGTCTGGACCTTTCAGATAATTGCGGAAGCTTGTGACGTCTGTATCCTCGACAGGATACCTGTGACGGAGGCCAATGTCAAGATATCCCCCATCAGGCAGCACGGCATCGTTGGTCGCGATCTCGTAGAGGGCCTGCGCCAGTGTCTGCTCGTATGGTACTAGCGTGGAAACGGTTGGGCAACGCATAATGCCCACCGGGGCAAAGTACAAATTGTAGGTCAGAGTGACACGGTATCCAAACGTCACCATGCGGACCCCATGCTCGAGGTCGGCGAAGAACGCAACGTAGCTCACGCATAGCTGGTGAGAAGATTCAGAAATTGATTTTGCGAGATCCGCTTCCCATTCGTGCTCTTTGTCGCGAAGGATGAATTCTCCGCCTTCACGGAAATTGGGGAAAACGATGACAAGCGAATCGAACATGGTCTCGCTCCGTGGCGTATCCTTGTGCGCCTTGAAGAACGAACCTTTGCCTGCGCAGTGTCATTATTAAAACTCTGTAAGAAAGACTCGTCAAGGACGAAACCGTAGACATTGAGCCCGCACAGCTCCAACTTGATCGCTCGTTCCTCGTCGTCGCCCTCCAGCAGTCCCTGGTCGACGACGTTGAGTCGGTCAGAGTCCTCTACGTCGAAACTCGTTGCAAAATCTATAGAGTCCATCTTCCCCGCCTTGCAGTAGGACTCGTCGTAGACATTTTCGTTGTTTACACCAAAGGTGGCTAGTTGACAGGCTACTTCAAGTTCACCGAGCTCCCGTGGCGTGGCCTTTGCAAGGTTGATCCTGCTGTGAACACCGAAGAACGCACCAGATAGATCGACGATGACGTCACCTGATGTCTTGTAAAAACCATACTTGGCATTGAGCGCTTGAGCCGTCGCTGCCATGGAATAGTGACAATTGCTCAGGGAAAACGAAGCACTTGCCGTTACAGCACGGCGGCGAGCGGACAGGAATGCGCGGATCGAGTCGACAGCGGATTCAAAGGATTTCTGAGAGGTCGTTTTAATAGAGAATGGCGAGTGTACGATGCAACTTGCTGGTAGGTACGGTCAATTGTGATACAAAATGTGACTTCCGTGGCAAGGGATGTGACGACACACCTTTGAATAAGTCACGAACTTTCTGACCAATTGCAGGGAAGTGAGTTCGGTACTAGAGCTCCAGTCGAGGTCCCAACTGGAAATACCTTGAGAAGGAAGAAGAGTAAATGATACTAGGACGACTCCTGTTATGATCCCATGTGCAGCCTGCCAGCAGGTAACGTTGTACTCTGGAGAGAATGCCCTACCAGAGGTGACTTCTCCTTATGTAAATCCATAGTGCGCGCCGAGGTGACTGTAACTCCATACCATATCCATCATGTTTTTCCACTTGCGTTCCTCACCCGAAACCAAGGGAAATGATATATTGATCGAGTGCTGCGCATATGGCGACCGATTGGAAGAGCCCCTGCGGACGACCAGCGCCGGATACTCAAATTCAAACCGGGTAGGGTGTTGGAGGCACCTCTTCCATCGCCGTTAGAGCAGCATGCAAACGCACAATATCAAGATCCTTCGCTGGCGAGATGATCAACGCACGCATAAAGATCGATCGATTGATATTAGGAGCACGGAGGTAGGATGGAAGGATGGGAATAGGGAACTGATCCTACACGGGAACAAAAAGAGGGTAGTAAGACGAGGAGAATCACAAGAGGGGCTTACGTCGGCTCGTTCGAGATATCCTACTACCCACACCGGTTGTGGTCTACGTTGGGATTCTTGGAATGCTCGCTTGAAGAGTCGGAAACGGAATGCATGGCTTCCAAGTCGACGCAGAGAGACACAATGCGTTGGAGGCGTCGTGCAAGAGCACAGGCGCAGATTCAGGGTCGTAAGTCAGCATCCTGTCCGAAGCACAGGACGGTGTCCATCGTAAGACTAGTAGCCAGTCAGATGTACCGTACCTGCCTGCAACTCTCAGCTTCCTTCCAACGTCGTCTTCAGTGATGGAATCGAGCATCATCACAGTCGCATGTTCGACCTGTTGAGACATTTCAAGTAGTCGCCCCCGTCGACGAGAAGTAGCAAGTCTCGACACACCGTGCAATTCGTCACGTGCTCCCGTCGCTGGAAGATATTCAGCGGGGGTGAACGTTCAAATTTCAGACCTGGCAAATTACCTTGCTTGCAAGGTTTCTCCAACCTCAATATTCGTGGGAGCGTAGTCCCGGGAGATGCCGTTCGCGAAGGGCTGTGAAACCCATAATTCGTGAGAACGTAGTCCCGGGAGATGCCGTTCGCGAAGGGCTGTGGAACCCATAATTCGTGTGAACGTAGTCCCGGAAGATGCCGTTGGCCAATACCTGTGTCTGTGCGCTATTTTGCGCCATCACTCACACCTTATGTGCTTCTTGTAAGTTGCCTGTGCTGAGTGTTCTCTATGTGCTTGTTGTCTTTTTGTCGTCGGGTGCGAGACTCAAGGCGAATTATATTTTTAAATGCAGTCGTACTATATCGATATACTTTTCTCCATTGAACGTGAAAAGGCCTTTCACCAGTTACAAGTTCGACTGTTCCTTTCCTCCAGCCGATCGTCCTCCATCAGAAGTTCGTTACAGTGTGTTTTTAGAAAGATGTTCTCGTCAAAATCACGCAACAAGCATATTTGGGATCGGCCATGGCTTCTCGACAGTGCAACGTATAAATTGAACAGATTAAGGGCTCCAGACGGAGGTGTGGCAATGTCAATTTTGACACACGGAAGTGTCTGTACATTACTGCAGCGTACTATGCCAAACTTTGTTGCCATACTGCAAGCAAGGTACAAAGGCCGCCAGCGGCGGCATTTCCCGAGTTACGAGTTGTTGTTTCATATAATCAAGTGTGGAGCATCCTGATAGCACCATCAGATGTGCCAGGAACGCGTTGCCCAGATAGGATATGGGCAGCCAACTTGTGCTGCATATACCACGAGCACCCGTCCTCCTACATTCCTACGTCCACCAGCCCGTCAGAAGTAGTGGTTCATTCGTTTCCAGTTGTGCGATCTCCACAACTTATTGAGTGGCATGCAGCCTGGTTCTCGTCCATCATAGAGACTTGTTTTTGTTGTCGGTGAAGTTCTTTACAGGTTATCGTTGCGTACTTCACACTAACATCCGCGTAGTTGGAACTACTTCGGGTCAACTTTCCAAGACACTCTGCGTCCAGCTCTTCCGCTCAGTTTCATCAGCCTTGCCCATCCGAGTAGCGTTCTGACTGCTCAAATTGCCGCAACACGCCTTTCCCCTTGTTCCAAGTACAAGGTATGGTCTACTATTCCTTTTTTTTTTCCAACTGATCACTGGACTCGCCTTGAAGACGGAATCGTTCCCACTTTGTGTCCTCCCAATATAATGGATTCGATAGACGAGGTTTCCCGCAAGCGAGCAGAGCTGGAGCGTTGTGGCCCAGGGCATGATGGCCAGCATGTTGCCCTCACAGACCTAGCGGTGACCCTTCGTGATAGATTCGAGACAGGGGGAAAAATTGACGACGTGGACGAGGCAATCACATTATGCCGCGCGGCATTAGAACTCCATCCATCTGGACATCCTAACCGGTCTTCGTCCCTTCGCGAGCTTGCTGTCTGTCTTTTACATAGACACAACAGCCAGGGAGTATTCGGTGACTTGGAAGAAGCTCTCACACTCGGACGTGCAGCACTGGCGCTCTGTCCATCTGGCCATCCCAATCGTGGTGCATCTCTTGACAGTCTTGCTTTTGGCCTCTGGATGAGGTTCACCAAACAGGCTGCGATTTGCGACTTAGATGAGGCGTTTGAGCTGAACCGGGCAGCATTGGAACTCCATCCACTTGGACATCCTGACCGATATTTTTCGCTACATGGGCTTGTTGTCTGCTATTTGGGCAGACATGACAATCAAGGAGTAGTTTCTGACTTGGAAGAAGCTGTCAAGTTTGGACGTGCAGCATTAGAGCTCTGTCCACCTTGCCATCCCAGTCGTGGTGTGTCGCTCAACAATCTTGCTTCTGCCCTCTGGAAGAGGTTTGGACAACTGGCTGCGGTGTGCGACTTGGATGAGGCATTTGAGCTGCACCATGCAGCCTTGGACCTCCATCCACCTGGACATCCTCTCCAGTCCTGGTCACTCAATGGGCTGGCTGGCTGTTATTCAAGCAGATATAAACATCAGGGAGTAGTTGCTGACTTGGAAGAAGCTGTCAAGTTTGGACGTGCAATGTTAGAGCTCTGCCCGCCTGGCCATCCCCATCGTGATTTGTCTCTCAACAGTCTCGCTGCCGACCTCTGGGAGAGGTTCGAGAAACTAACTACGGTGTGTGACTTAGATGAGGCGTTTGAGCTGCACCGTGCAGCCTTGGACCTCCATCCACCTGGACATCCTCACCGGTCTTGGTCGCTGCATGGGTTGGCTCTCTGTTATTCAAGCAGATATAGCAATCAGGGAGCAGTTGCCGACTTAGAAGAAGCTGTCAAGTTTGGACGTGCAGCATTAGAGCTCCGTCCACCTGGCCATCCCAGTCGCGGTGTGTCTCTCGACAATCTCGCTTCTGTCCTCTGGAAGAGGTTCAAGCAACTAGCTGTGGTGCGTGACTTAGATGAGGCATTTGAGCTGCACCGTGCAGCCTTGGACCTCCGTCCACCTGGACATCCTCACCGGTCTTGGTCGCTCCATGGGTTGGCTCTCTGTTATTCAAGCAGATACAACAATCAAGGAGTAGTTACTGACTTGGAAGAAGCTGTCAAGTTTGGACGTGCAGGGTTAGAGCTCCGTCCACCTGGCCATCCCAGTCGAGATGTGTCTCTCTGCATTCTCGCTACTGTCCTCTTGAAGAGGTTCAAAAGACTGGCTGCGGTGTGCGACTTAGATGAGGCACTTGAGCTGCACCATGCAGCCTTGGACCTCCACCCACCTGGACATCCTGACCGGTCTTGGTTGCTCAATGGGCTGGCTCTTTGTTATTCGAGCAGATACAACAATCAGGGAGTAGTTGCCGACTTGGAGGAAGCTGCCATGTTTGCACATGCAGCGGTGGAGCTCTGTCCGGTAGGGCACCCCGATCGTGCTATATATCTTTACAACCTCAGTTGCACCCTCTGGGGAACGTTTCAACGGCAAGTTTTGAGACCTGGGTCGGGTGGAGCAAGGTTTGTTCACCAAGCTGCCCTGATACTCCGTCCAAGAAATAATGCTCATGCTGCCTCTTCATTTCGCGCACTCTCCCTGCACCTTTGGGACAAGTTCCGGAAACAACCTGTGATAGCTGACTTAGACGATGCCATTTGTCTTGCCACATATGCTTTGGAGCTCAGACTACCGAAACATCGTTTGTATGCTGTCTCCGTTGAACATCTCGCTGTATTCATTGGGGAGCGGGTTCAAAGGCTTCAGGGGACAAACTTGAATGAATCAGTTATGCTCGGCCGTGCGGTAGACACCCTATGTGCCGTTGGGCACTTCTTTAGGGACAGGTTTCAAACTCACCACGCACTGGCCGACCTGAATGAGGCGATCAGGTTCCACAGATACGTGCTGCAACTCCGTCCAGTCGGACACGCTAGTCACCCCTCGAGCCTTCATCACCTTGCGCTATGCCTGTTGGAACGATTTCACGACACTGCCATGATTGGTGATTTGGACGAGGTCATCTCATTGGAAAGAAAAGCCCTGGAACTATCTACTCCCGGTGACCCAAGCTACGACATGTCCAGTGACTGCCTCGCAGCCTGTCTCCAAATGAAGATCAGTCCGCAGGTTTCGAGGGTGTCTTCCATTCGGTCCGTCGCTACAGAATACGAGGTTAGCCAAGTCATCCGACATGTCATTTTCGAGATCCTCGCAACCGCACCGACCAGACTACTACACACACGAACGGGTACCTTATGCGACCGCGACGTGCAGATATCACATTTCATTAATGGCCCACAGTACAAACAGCTCTTGTCATCAGCGCTGTCTTGTAACCCCTTGGAACGAGCCTGCCACATTCATACTACTGTCTCGAGATGCTTCCGGTTTGTCACGTTTTCTCACCGCTGGGGGGAAGGCGAACCATGCCTACATGATATCCAAGGTCGCGCAATATACGACATGCCACAGAGTGGGGGTATCAAAAAGCTACAGAAGTTCTGCCTCACTGCTCTCAAACGGGGTTACCATTGGGCATGGAGCGACACCTGTTGCATAGACAAAACCAGTAGTGCGGAGTTGCAGGAGGCGATAGGATCGATGTTCGGATGGTATCGACGATCTCACCTAACGATCGTGTACCTTGCCGATGTTGCTGAGGGTGGGTCACTCGATTCAAGCCAATGGTTCAGGCGCGGATGGACCCTCCAAGAACTGCTAGCCCCCGATACTATACTGTTCTACACTCGCAACTGGTCGCTCTACAAAAACATTGAATCTTCGAATCACAAAACAAACGATGCCATCCTAGAAGAACTTACAAGGGCTACAGGAATAGCATCTCGATTCCTCGCTGCTTTTACTCCAGGTGTAGATGATGCACGCTCCAGGCTACAATGGGCATCGTCACGTCGTACCACTCGCCCTGAAGATATTGCATACTCGCTCTTTGGGATTTTCGATCTCCATCTACCCATTCTCTACGGAGAATCCGTCGAATTCGCACTCGGTCGCCTTCTAGGAGAGGTCATATCACAATCTGGGGATATCTCGATTCTGGACTGGGTCGGAGAGGCATCCACCTTCCATAGCTGTTTCCCAGCTCGCATTTCATCGTACCGAACATTGCCATTACCGCCCATCCTGCCATCAGAGCAGTCATCCATAACGAGCCAGCTATCTGCGTCGTCGAACGCACTGCGAAAGCTGTGTCGCTCACTCAATAAGATACCCCTGCCACGATTCTCGAACCGCCGCCTCACATTGCCATGCTTCTCCCATCGCGTTACGGTGGTCCGGCGAAGAAGCGCAGATCCACTCTCATCGAGCTATACATATGAAATCCAGGCGTCCGGTTTGCGGCCGCTGGAGATTACACTTGCAGAAGAGCTAGAAAATGTAGCATCGTTGGCGGGAGGGCTAGGAGCTGCAACAGCTGTTCTATATATTGTTCGCCCTTGGCATTCCAAGTCGCTTGGTGGATCTACGAAGCTAGACGTCGCTGCTACAGAACAGCTGCTCGTAACAATGGGACGACCTTTCAGTGCCCTTCTGTTGACTGAACTACCGCACAACGAGTACAAACGGATTGCACCTTCCACTCTTATCACGGCTCAGCCCATAGACGTAGCCAGCATCCTCCAAAGCAAAGTCAGGATATTCAATATTGTATAGATAGTCGTGGTATATGCAATAAATGGTTCTCCGTCTCGTCCTGTAGTTATTTGTAACTTGCCTGTTAACCATGACACTGTGTGATGAACATCTGTGAGCACTTGAGTAGTCGACTTCATAAACTCCAGTCTGAATACCGGTGAACGTGTTGCTTGTGCATGCACACCCATAAGCGCATTCCTCAGTACTATTGTGCTATTCCGATTTTGAACCTGAGCACCAAGTACGTACGTAGTGTGAGAAAGGCAATGAAGCAATGTAGGTTGAGAAAAATTACAAAAGGAACCTACGTACGCTCGCCTGAAATATCCCACCTGAGAAAGCACAGAACGATTTCCATTATAAGTAGTGACGAGTAAGATGTGCCGCACCTACCCCAAGAACGACCTGGAATTGCAAAGGTAGGCTGCACCGTATCTCGTACTAACAAAAAACATAGATAGCAATCGAAAATACCAAACCATGATCTTGATCGTATTTGTAAGCTTTCAGCTACTCCCCTAGCGATGTGTATCCTGGGTGCTGCATGATTGCGTACCCTCGGCATCTGAAGTAGCGTTACAGAGAAGAGAGTTTTGTACTTGCACACGCGTCAAACACAGCTTGCCGGTTGACCATTTTTTTGGATACAGCTGGAGGGAGGAAACTCGCGCTGAGGATGTCAGCGAGGTTTTCTCAGAGGCATTGCAACCAGCAGCTTTGAAGAACCGCCAGTGACACGGGCCACCACTGAAGTGCCCTTCAGTCGGGGACCATATTTACTCACGCAACATCAGAAAGTGTGCTTTGCCGACAATGCAAACTCATGTAGAGTGCATTTTTTCTCTTCCTACAGCTAGCACGTTAACTGCGAGTGGCACTTCTACCAAGAAGATTGGTTTCGTTTCTGGATTTCATGGGATAGTCGAGAAGTAAGCGTGGTTCGTTCAAATGTGTAGACGTACTAAACCTTTGGTTGGCAGAAAGAAATACAAGGCGCAAACGAACGAAAGTCATCTCCATCCTCTGAGTTGGGTTAGCCCAACTCGCGACGTACGCATCAGTTGATCCTGCAACAACATTTTCAACGTGAGCGGAACCATGGGCGGAGGGGCATCGCTGGGGGTGAGGGAGGGCAGCCAGGAGGCACCCGATACTGCACGAGGTACGGTGGTCTAACCATGCATAACACAGGCAGTAGACTTGCCATTGGTATAGATGGCAATGAAATCCTAACAGCAGACCGACGGGGACATGATGATTACCTCAGAGGAGTAAGACGCACCTCAATGGAAAGTAAACCACTCTTACCTTCAAATCATACCCAGTCTGGCGAATGGTGGTTGAAGTAAACCTGCGCATTTCTCTTTACCGTCTAACTTGCATTTTTCGAAGGAGAGGCGAAAGACGGAACCAATTGGATGGAACGTCCGAAAAACGTAGGCCATTCGTAACAATTGCGGGAGCACCGCTGCCAAGGTGCGTATTGATGAGGTACCGATACAATCAAGCCCGACGTGGGACGTGCGTCGGTTCATGTCGCCCACCCCGTAAGTCAAACATGAGTATGTGCGAAGGGTCCGTGGTTGTAGCAGGACACAGTCCAATCGCCATCCACCGATGAACTCCGCCCGAAGTTTCCGATGGGCACACAAGCTGTCAAGTGCTCCTTTATCCACTCACCTGCTGCGCTCTCCCTCGCCATCCCTTGCATGTCCAGTGTTACTGTCTGCTACACTTGTACCCGGGCTCTGAGGTGGATACCCACCCATGTTCACGCCTAACTGGAGTTTGCAGGCATTAAACAAGCGAATGGTGGTCATTTTTTAGTTCCTGTCCTCGACTCCCGTCAACCCCCCTCCTCGCAGTACTCCCCCGACCACGTTCTGCTAGTGAGAGCACTTTCCATCTGCTAACATCGACAGCTTCTCTCGCTGCGCAACACATCCTGGCCCGATTGTCCTGCTCTTTCTCGGTATGTGTACTCCGAAATGCCTCACCGCCTTACTCCTTCGCGACGCTAATGCTCCTTAATAATGCTACCTCTCCTCGTGGAGTCTACACTTCCGGTTCTGAGCCTTCGTGCCCTGTCCGGTTACGCGCCCGAAAAACATACATCCACAGCTCTTTACATGTGTTCCTTACCGACTCGCTTCTTTTGTCGTCTTTGGTACGCGTCTACGTCCTACGCCGTGTTGTGATGTTAGTGTATAATCAGCGCCCCTTCTCACCGTTAGGGGAGCCGGCACACATCCCGAGTGAACAGGCAGCGTGAGTTTTAAAAATGATGACTCCTATCATTTCCCCCTTCACGGCGTACCTGATGGTACACGTATCTACGACGTTAGCGTTGACGCCAAAACAATGGAATATGTGCACATACGAAGCACCATGGACGGGCTCAAATTGTGATACGGTTACCTATTACTACGTCCGACCCGCTATCCTGGTCGCAGAGGCCGATTCAATGCCGACATGTGTTGTGCATATGTCTAGAACAGCAATATGTGTTTCCACCACTCACATCGTACGGATGTAGGCTCAGAAATGTTTGTTATCTGCGTGAGTAAATCACTGCTTTTGGCACGCCGCTTGTTTAACCGTCTTGCACAGTTCTCCTGATAACGGCCGTAGGCGCTTTCCACTTCGCCGTACCCAAACTTCGTGCTCCATAGTTGTTCCTTGGCCTTCTCTCCTCCGCTGATTATGACCGACAGGTAAGTGAGACTTCAGCTTTCTTGTTTGGTCATCGATTGTAATGGAGGGTGGTAGTGACACCGACATTCCTGGGACACTTCGTGGAGCTTTTCAGGGGGGGGCGCATTCCCGGCTAATCTGTATACTTTTCATCTGACGCCTAATTACTGCGCGTGGAGTTGTCTGACGTATCTGCAACGCAAGTCTGCCGCAAAATCCACACAAAATGTACACGACTCGGTGATACCAGATATTAAAATACTGCAGGAAGCTATAAAGAAATTCCCTCAAATAACCTTTCGAACCCCACTACTCACTGTTGTTGTGATTGACAGATGACCCCGCCTCGCGGGAAACTGCGCTATGGACTTATCCCATAATATATGTATGTGGATATGTAGACGTGGACCCATTCCCAAAAGCAGTTTCTAGGGCATGTCCTCGTTGATGCAGTCGGGGTTTTCAACTCACGACCCCCTCCCATTCTGCTACCTCTAACGGGTATAGTCACAGGTAGGCCCACATCTTTGTTTTCTTTTCAAACGGTCCGAAAAACAATGATCATGTGCGAGTCAAAACATTGTCACTCAAGCCACACAAATACTGATTGATTTGAGACCACATGAAACCCTCTATCCATGAGGCCTCAAAACACAGACTCAGTATCAAACATTCGATCGTGATGCCATCACTGCTCCGTAAACTCTACTACGACTACGCCCAACCCAACATTGGGTTGGATTGTGTCATCAGTCACTGCCGCCGTCAGTGTGCACGCGTTTTATCCAATAGTGTCTGTCCGCCCTGGAAGTTTATTTCGGCGCTGCAAATGTTTCAGGAGGTCACATCTTCCCTTGGTTTACCAGCCGCACGTGCTTTTGGCGATTTCAAAATTCGTGGATAACCACTCGACAGTTTCTCTGCGTTCTACGGTATTAGACTGGACCTATGGCCCCTCATCTGCCTGTACATCCGATATGTGACTTACATGGTAAGTAGGTCTGGGTCTCTCTTCTCATTGAATTCTTCACTTCCACAGGTTGTTCCTACAATCTGGCCACGTCGATGCCGCGAAGGCGCATGCTCCGTGGTGCGTCGTCCTTAATGGATTGGCATCTTTGCACCCTCACGGAAACCTCCGCAGCACCCACCAAACAGAAATATGGTTCCTGCCAGGGTCGTCGATTTTGTTCTGGTTCTGCCCTAGGAGCCTTATCACGCCTTCACCTTAATACAGCGCGACGAACGCGGTTCCGTGAAAGCGATTCGTTTCTCTCTTTGCTGAGGTGACAACGCATCAAGGACGAACTTTGTGTCACGTCAAGGGCCACCTATCATTCACCCGAGTCCCATGTGTTATCGTCGTAAAGCAATCCGGACAAGCAGCGGCGCTGCGCCGTAATAACGAGCGTCGTTCTAACGTTATTCTACAGGACGAAGTTCGATGGTGCGGATTCGGCCGCGTCGATGAATTCAATAAATTTGAGTATATTGAACGTAAGTTTCCTTTACATTATGTGGTGTACCTGCTAGAGGTAAGAACGAGAGGGCGTGGCATAGTTTACAGGTGAAACTACATGCTCAATGTTACTGTAACGAATTACGGCTCGTTTGTGAAGGCACCCTGGCATCACACGACGCAGCCCCACACAGTAAGTCACCGTCTCTCTTGTTCTCGGATCCTGTGCACCTCACAACAGCGACGAACACCGTTCTTCACGCGATAATTTCAAATAAATTGTTCGGAATCTGTGAAGATGGTACTTCGGGAAGACTTCTGCATCGCCAACCTATAATACTTTAACCGGAAACTCGTGATCTCGCGCGTGATCAGCCGTGAGGAACTATCTGACAGGTTTTACATCGCTTTTATTCCCGATGATCAGAATATCGCGGATTATGGTCGTTGGCAGCTGTGTGGATCCCCCCGATGGAACCAACGCTACTCTCTGACGCCCTGCGTCTACTCTTTTGAGGTCTCCCTCATCCACCTGTTCGTTATATGACCGCGAGGGGTCACTTCATTGGTGCTCGTCACCTGACCAACAATGCCAGTGATCGTCAGCGTCGCAGAACCCCACGTGACGTTGACGATACCGAGGTTGCGCAAGTTTCTGTCGTGACGCGCGCAAAGAATCCTTCATGCAGACTCCTTGCGGGGGCGACGGGACTAAATTGCATGGCCGGTTCACGGGCGATGTACGTCTGATCTACGGCGGCGGAACGGGACTTGGGCCATTTGGACTACGTCTGATGTATGTATTATATTGTGGCACAGTCGCTCCGTCCCCGCGCAGGAAGAGGCCAAATTCTCGGACCCAACAGCTCAAGTGGTGCCAATGAAGCGCGTAAAATATACCACAAGTCATGTCGCTGGCATTGGGAGATACACTTACATCATGTAGGAAACATATCTAGCGATGAGAGTCACCGTGGCCATGAGTGTGGATAGATAGTAGTCTACTGCGCCTGCAACCTGTTGATCGACCGCGCCCTTGGGGAAGGAGGATCGACAGCGATGCACAATTTCACATACGCGTAATGGACCATTGGCTCGTTGCCGTACGTGACATACAACTGTACCTTAGAAATATTCCCCTCGAGGTCCGTCACCTCCGCAAGCTGAACTGGATATTCGGTCTCCGAGTCGTCGGGCGAGTCAAGGTAGGAAGGAATAGCCAAGGAAATGTTTTCTGGTCCCGGAAATGCACACGTACTGCACCAGCTCAGCGCCGGACCGTCGTATGATGGCATGGATAACGTCGCAGCACATTTGGCCCCACTTGGACAGGTCAACGATGCGTGAGTGCAGGTACTCTCTAGAATCTACGTCCCGGTAAAACACACGAATGCTCCAGGACAGGCCCAGAGCGGACAAGACACGGCCGAGTGCAGCGTCTGGACCTTTCAGATAATCACGGAAGTCTGTGACGTCTGTACCCTCCTCGACAGGATACATATGAGGGAGGCCAATGCCAAGATATCCCCCATTGGGCAGCACGGCATCGTTGGTCACGATCTCGTAGAGGGCCTGCGCCAGCGTCTGCTCATACGGTGCTAGCGTGGAAATGGTTGGGCAAGGCATAATGCCCACCGGGGCAAAGTACAAATTGTAGGTCAGAGTGACACGGTATCCAAACATCACCGTGCGGACCTCACGCTCGACGTCGGAGAAGAACGCAACGTAGCTCACGCATGGCTGTTGAGAAGATTCAGAAATTGATTTTGCGAGATCCACCTCCCATTCGTGCTCTTTGTCGCGAAGGATGAATTCTCCACCTTCATGGAGAGTGGGGAAAACGATGACGAGTGAATCGAACATGGTCTCGCTCCATGGCGTATCCTTGTACGCCTTGAAGAACAAGTCTTTGCCTGCGCGGGGTCATTAGAACTCTGTAAAAAAGACTCGTGAAGGGAGAACCATAGACATTGAGCTAGTACAGCTCCAACTTGATCACTCGTTCCTCGTCGCCGCCCTCCAGCAGTCCTTGGTGGACGACGTTGAGTAGGTTAGAGTCCTCTACGTCAAAACTTGTGGAAAAATCTGCAGAGTCCATCCTCCCCGCCTTGCGGTAGGACTCGTCGTAGACATTTTCGTTGTTTACACGGAAGGTAGCTGGTTGACAGGCTGCTTCAAGTTCACTGAGCTCTAACGGAATACATGGCTTCCAAATCGATGCAGAGAGATGCATCTACAAGCAATGCACTGGAGGCGTCGTGCAAGAGCACACGCGCAGATTCAGGGTCGTAAGTCAGCATCCTGTACGGAGCGAAGGACGATGTCCATCGTAAGACTGGTGGCCAGCTAGATGTACCGTACCTGCCCGCAACTCTCAGCTTCCTGCCAACATCGTCTTCAGTGATGGAATCGAGCATCATCACAGTCGCATGTTCGACCTGTTGAGGCATTTCAAGTAGTCGCTCCTGTCGACGAGGAGTAGCGAGTCTCGACACGACACACCGTGCAATTTGTCACGTGCCACTCTGATCGCTGGAAGACATTCAACGGGGGGCAGTGAACGTTTGAACTTCAGACCTGGCTGGTCCAATTCTTGCAAAGGGGCAAACTACGAGTTGTTGTTTCAGTTGATCAAGCTTCAAGTGTGGAGCGTCCCGATAGCACCATTAGACGTGCCAGGAACGCGTTGCTCAGATAGGATATGGGCGACCATGTGTGTGCTGCCAGCCTATGCCGTGACCACAGCATGCTTGTCCTCTCACATGCAGACGTCCACCAACCCTTCAGAAGTACTGGTGAGTTCGTTTCCAGTTGTGCGATCTCCACAACTTATTCAGTGGCACGCAGCCTAATTCTCGTCCATCGTAACGACTGGTTTTTACTTACCGGTGACGACCCTTACAAGCCATCGTTGCGCAATTCTCACTAACATCCACGTAGCCGTAACTACGTTTTATTCTCGCCGACTTTCCAAGACACTCTGTGTCTACCTCTTCCGCTCAGTTTCATCAGCCTTGGCCCATTTGAGTGGCGTCCTGACTGTTCAAATTGCCGGAACATGCCTTCCCCCCTTGTTCCAAGTACAAGGTATGGTCTACTATTCCTTTTTTTCTAGCTGATCACTGAAGTCGCCCTGAAGACACAATCTTTCCCACTTTGTATCCTCCCAATATAATGGATTCGACGGGCGAGGTTTCCCGCAAGCGAGCAGAACTGGAGCGTTGTGGCCCAGGGCATGATGGCCGGGATGTGGCCCTCACAGACCTAGCAGTGGCCCTTCGCGATAGATTCGAGACAGGGAAAAATTGACGACGTGGACGAGGCAATCACATTATACCGCGCGGCATTAGAACTCCATCCATCTGGACATCCTAACCGGTCTTCGTCCCTTCGCGAGCTTGCTATCTGTCTCTTACATAGACGCAATAGCCAGGAAGTAGTCGGTGACTTGGAAGAAGCTGTCACACTCGGACGTGCAGCACTGGCGCTCTGTCCATCTGGCCACCCGAATCGTGGCGCATCTCTTGACACTCTTGCTTTTGGCCTCTGGAAGAGGTTCGAACAACTAGCTGCGGTGTGCGACTTAGATGAGGCGTTTGAGCTGCACCATGCAGCCTTGGACCTCCGTCCACCTGGACATCCTCTCCGGTCTTTGTCGCTCCAGGGGTTGGCTCTCTGCTATTCAAGGAGATACGACAATCAGGGAGTAGTTGCCAACTTGGAGGAAGCTGCCGTGTTCGCACATGCAGCAGTGGAGCTCTGTCCTGTAGGGCATCCCAATCGTGCTGTGTATCTTTATAACCTCAGTAGCACCCTCTGGAGAACATTTCAACGGCAAGTGTTGATGCCTGGGTCGGGTGGAGCAAGGTTTGTTCGCCGAGCTGCCCTGATACTCCACCCGAGAAATAATGCTCATGCTGCCTCTTCATTCCGCGCACTCTCCCTGCACCTTTGGGACAAGTTCCGGAAACAACCTGTGATAGCTGACCTAGACAACGCCATTTGTCTTGCCACGTATGCTTTGGAACTCAGACTACCGAAACATCGTTTGTATGCTGTCTCCGTTGAACATCTCGCTGTATTCATTGGGGAGCGGGTTCAACGGCTTCGTGGGACAAACTTGAATGAATCAGTCATGCTTCGCCGTGCGGCAGACACCCTATGTGCCATTGGGCACTTATTTAGGGACAGGTTTGGAGCACAACACGCGCTTGCCGACCTGAACGAGGCGATCAGGTTCTACAGATACGTGCTGCAACTCCGTCCAGCTGGACATGCCAGTCACCCCTCTAACCTTCACCACCTTGCGCTATGCCTGTTGGAACGATTTCACGACACTGCCATGACTGGTGATTTGGACGAGGTCATCTCATTGGAACGAAAAGCCCTGGAACTATCTACTCCCGGTGACCCAAGCTACGACACGTCCAGTGACTGCCTCGCAGCCTGTCTCCAAATGAAGATCAGTCCGCAGGTTTCGAGGGTGTCTTCCATTCGGTCCGTCGCTACAGAATATGAGGTTAGCCAAGTCATCCGACATGTCATTTTCGAGATCCTCGCAACCGCACCGACCAGACTACTACACACACGAACGGGTACCTTATGCGACCGCGACGCGCAGATATCTCATTTCATTAGTGGCCCACAGTACAAACAACTCTTGTCATCGGCGCTGTCTTATGACCCCGTGGAACGAGCCTGCCACATTCATACTACTGTCTCGAGATGCTTCCGGTTTGTCATGTTTTCTCACCGCTGGGGGGAAGGCGAACCATGCCTACATGATATCCAAGGTCGCGCAATATACGACATTCCACCGAGCGGGGGTATCAAAAAGCTACAGCAATTCCGCCTTACTGCTCTCAAGCGAGGTTACCTTTGGGCGTGGAGCGATACTTGTTGCATAGACAAAACCAGTAGTGCGGAGCTGCAAGAGGCGATAGGATCGATGTTCGGATGGTATCGGCGATCTCACCTGACGATCGTGTATCTTGCCGACGTTGCTGAGAGTGGGTCGCTCTGTTCAAGCCAATGATTCAGGCGTGGATGGACCCTCCAAGAACTGCTGGCCCCCGATACTATACTGTTCTACACTCGCAACTGGTCGCTCTACAAAAACATTGAATCTTCGAATCACAAAACAAACGATGCCATCCTAGAAGAACTTGCAAGGGCTACAGGAATAGCATCTTGGTTCTTCGCTAATTTTAGTCCAGGTGTAGATGATGCACGCTCGAGGTTACAATGGGCATCGTCACGTCGTACCACTCGCCCTGAAGATATTGCATACTCGCTCTTTGGGATTTTCAATCTCCATCTACCCGTTCTCTACGGTGAATCTGTCGAATTCGCACTTGGCCGCCTTCTAGGAGAGGTCATCTCACAATCAGGGGATATCTCGATTCTGGACTGGGTCGGAGAGGCATCCACTTTTCATAGCTGTTTCCCAGCTCGCATTTCATCGTACCGAACATTGCCATTACCACCCATCCCACTATCAGAGCAGTCATCCATAACGAGTCAACGATCTGTGTCGTCGAATGCAGTGCCAAAGCTGTGTCGCTCACTCAATAAGATACCCCTGCCACGATTCTCGAACCGCCGCCTCACATTGCCATGCTTCTCCCATCGCGTTACGGTGGTCCGGCGAAGAAGCGCAGATCCACTCTCATCGAGTTATACATATGAAATCCAGGCGTCCGGTTTGCGGCCGCTTGAGATTACTCTGCCAGATGAGCTAGAAAATGTAGCATCGTTGCCGGGAGGACTGGAAAGCGCAACAGCTATTCTACATATTGTTCGGCCTTGGCATTCCAAGTCGCTTGGTGGATCTACGAAGCTAGACGTCGCTGCTACAGAACAGCTGCTCGTAACAATGGGACGACCTTTCAGTGCCCTTCTGTTGACTGAGCTACCGCACAACGAGTACAAACGGATTGCACCTTCCACTCTTATCGCGGCTCAGCCCATAGACGTAGCCAGCATCCTCCAAAGCAAAGTCAGGATATTCAATATTGTATAGATAGTCGTGGTATATGCAATAAATGGTTCTCCGTCTCGTCCTGCAGTTATTTGTACCTGCCTGTTAACCACGACACTGCGTGATGAACATCTGCGAGCACTTGAGCAGTCGACTTCACAAAATCCAGCCTGATCACCAAGTACGTAGTGTTTCAACCCTTGTGGGGGTCAGAAAAACGCTGGAGCCACCTCGCCATTATACGAGAGCAGCGCGCAATCGCACAAGGATCATCTGAGGATCCTTCGCTGGCAAGGTGATCATAAGGACTGAAGTCGGGATTGGGTGAGGGAGCTGGTCCTGAATCCTGCATGGAAGAGAAAGACAGCAGGCAGCGTAGGACAAAGAAAATTACGAAAGGAACCTACGTCCGCTCGCTCGAGATATCCCACCTCAGGAAAGCACAGAACGATTTCTATTATACATAAGATGTGCCGCACCTGCCCCAAGAACGACCTAGAATTGAAAAGGTAGGCTGCACCATATCCCGTACTAACAAAAAACATAGATAGCAATCGAGAATACCAAACAATGATCTTGATCATATTTGTAAGCTTTCAGCTGTTGCCCTAGCCATGTGTATCCAGGGTGTTGCATGATTGCGTACACTTGGCATCCGCAGTGGCATTACAGACAAGAGAGTCGTGTACATGCACACCCGTCGAACACAGCTCGCCGGTTGACCATTTTGTTGGATACGGCGGGAGGGGGGAAACTCGCGCTGAGGATGTCAGCGAGGCTTTCTCAGAAGGCATCGCAACTAGCAGCTTTGAAGAACTGCCAGTGACACGGGCCACCGCAGGAGTGCTCATCCGTCGGGGACCATATGTGCTCACGCAACATCAGAAAGTGTGCTTTGCCGACAATGCAAACTTACGTAGAGTGCATTTTTTCTCTTCCCATAGCTAGCACGTTAACCGCGCGTGGCACTTCTACTGAGATTAGATTTGTTTCTGGATTTCATGGAGATAGTCAAGAAGTTCGCGCGGTTTGTTCAAATGTATAGACGTACTAAATCTTTGGTTGGTAGACAGAAATACAAGGCGCGCACAATGAAAGTCCTCTCCATTCTCTGAGTTAAGTTAGCCCAAATCGCGACGTATGCATCGGTTGATCCTGCAACAACATTTCGAATGTGAGTGGAACAATCAGAAACCACGGGTAGAGGGGCATCGCTGGGGGTGAGGGCGGGCAGCCAGGAGGCACCCGATACTGCATGAGGTAGGGTGGTCCAACCAAGAATAACACAGGCAGTAGACTTGCCATTGGCTTTCGAAGAAGGCGATGCTACGGTGACAGGCTTCTGGTTATAGACGCCAATGAAATCCTGACAACAGACCGACGGTGACATGATGACTGCCTCAGAGGAGTAGGACGCACCTCAATGGAAAGTAAACTACTCTTACCTTCAAATCATACACAGTCTGGCGAATGATGGTTGAAAGAAACTCGCTGCGCATCTCTCTTTACCGTCTAACTTGCATTGTTCCACGAAGAGGCGAAAAGTGGAACCAATTATATGGAACGACCGGAAAACGCAGGTCATTCGTAATTGCGGGAGCACCGCTGCCAAGGTGTGTGTTAAAGAGGTACCGATACAATCAAGCCTGACGTGGGACGTGCGTCAGTTCATGTCGCCCACCCAGCAAATCAAACGTGAGTATGTGCGAAGAGTCCGTGGTAGTGGCAGGACAGAGTCCAATCGCCATGCGCCGATGAACTCCGCCCGAAGTTTCCGATGGGCACACAGGTTGTCAGATGCTCCTTCATCCACCCACCCTCTGCACTCTCCCTCGCTGTCCCTTGCGTGTCCAGTGTTACTGTCCGCTATAACACTTGCAGCCGGGCTCTGAGGTGAATACCCACCCATGTTCACGCCCGACTGAAGTTCGCAGGCGTTAAACAAGCAAATGGTGGTCATTTTTCAGTTCCTGTCCTCGACTCCCATCAATCCCCCTCCTCGCAGTACTCCGTCAACCACGTTCTGCTGGTGCGAGCACTTTCCATACGTTAACATCGACCGCTTCTCTCGCTGTGCAACACATCCTGGCCCAACTCTTTCTCGGTATATGTACCACGAAATGCCTTACCGCCTTACTCCTTCGCGCCCTTAACACTCCCTAACAATGCTACTTCTCGTCGAGTCCACACTTCCGCTTCTGCGCCTTCGTTCCCTGTCCCGTTACGTACCAGACAAACGTACTTCCACAATTCTTGCATGTGTTCCTTCCGACTCGCTTCTTTTGTCGTCTTTGGTACGCAGTTTGCGTCCGCGTCCTACGCCGTGTGTGATGCTAGTGTACGTACCAATGATCGATCCCACCACGATTCACATAATAATCAGTGCCTCTTCTCACCATTAGGAGAGCCGGTGCACAGCCCAAGAGTGAACAGGCAGCGTGAGTTTTAAGAATGCTGACTCCTATCACTTCCCCCTTCACGGCGTACCTGATGGTACACATATCTATGATGTCAGCGTTAGGAACATGTGCACATACGATGCTTGGACTGGTTCAAATTGTGATACGGTTACCTATTACTACGTCCGACCTGCTATCCTGGTCGCAGAGGCCAATTCAATGCTGACATGTGCCGCGCATACGCCTGGAACAGCGATTATGTGTTTCCACCACATATCGTACGGATGTAGGCTTGGAAATGTTTGTTATCTGCGTGAGTAAATCACTGCTTTTGGTACGCCGCTTGTTTAACCTTCTTGGACAGTACTCCTGAAAACGGGTATCGCAGGCGCTTTCCGTTCGCTGTACCCAAAACTCCCTGCTCCAAAGTTGTTCCTTGGCCTTCTCTCCTCCGCCGATTATGACCGACAGGTAAGATTTCAGCTTTCTTGTTTGGTCGTCGAATGTAATGGAGGGTCGTAGTGCCACCGACGTTCCTGGGACACTTTCGTGAAGCTTTTCAGGGGGCACATTCCCGGCTAATCTATATCCTTTTCCGGAACGTCTGACGCCTGACTACCGCGCATGGAGCTGTGAACCAGCCTGGCGTATCTGCCACCGCAAAACCTGCACAAAATGTCCATGACTCGGTGATACCAGGTATTAAAATACTGCAGGAAGCTATAAAGATATCCCCCCAAATAACCCTTCGAACTCCACTACTACTTACTGTCGTTGTCGTTGACAGATGACTCCACCTCGCGGGAAATCGCGCTATGGACTTATCCCATAATATATGTATGCAGATATGTGGACGTGGACCCATTCCCAAAAGCAGTTTCTAGCGCATGTCCTCGTGGATGCAGTCGGGGTTTTCAATTCACGATCCCCTCCCGTTCTCCTACCTCTAACGGGTATAATCACAGGAAGGCCCACATCTTCGTTTTCTTTCGAACGATCCACAAAGTGACGATCATTTGCGAGTCAAAACAATGTCACGCAAATACTGATTGATTTGAGACCACATGAACCCCTCTGTCCACAAGGCCTCAAACGCAGACTCAGTATCAAAGTTTCGATCGTGATGCCATCACTACTCCGTAAACTCTACTACAACTACGCCCACCCCAACATTGGGTTGGATCCTGTCATCAATCACTGCCGCCGTTGTGCACGCATCTCATCAAACAGTGTCTGTCCGCCCTGGAAGTTTATTTCGGCGCTGCAAATGTTGCGTAACGGAGGTCACCTCTTCCCTTTGTTTACCAGTCACACGCCCTTTGGCGCTATCACAATTCGTGGACAACCGGAACCACTGGACGGTCACTCCGTTCTGCGGTATCAGACTGGACCTGTGGCCCCTCATCTGCCTGTACATCTGATGTGTGACTTACATGGTAAGTATGTCCAGGTCCCTCTTCTCTTTGAACTCTCCACTTCCGCAGGTTTTTCCTACAATCTGGCCACGTCGATGCCGCGAAGGCGCATGCTCCATGGGGCGTTAACCTCAATGGATTGGTATCTTTGCGCCCTCGCGGAAACTTCCGCAGCACCTACCAAATAGAAAGATGGTTCTAACCAGGGTCGTCGATTCTGTTCTGATTCTGCCCTAGAAGCCTTATCACACCTCCACCTTAATACAGCGCGACGAATGTGGTTCCGTGAAAGCGATTCGTTTATCTCTTCGCTGAGGTGACAACGCATCAAGGGCGAACTTTGTGTCACATCAAGGGCCACCTATCATTTACTCGAGTCTCATGTGTTATCGTCGTAAGGCAATCCCGACAAGCAGCGGCGTCGCACCGTAATGACGAGCGTCGTTCTAACGTTATTCTACAGGACGAAGTTCGATGGCGCGGATTCGGCCGCGTCGATGAATTCAATATATTTGAATATATTGAACGTTAGTTTCCTTTACATTATGCGGCACACCTGCTAGGGGTAAGTACGAGAGGGCGCGGCGTAGTTTATAGGTGAAACTACCTGCTCAATGTTTACAGCTCGTTTGTGAAGGCACCCTGGCATCACACGACGCAGCCCCACACAGTAAGTCATCGTCTCTCTTGTTCTCGGATCCTGTGCACCTCACAACAGCGACGAACGCATTCTCCTCGCGACAATCCCAAATAAATCGTTCGGGAGTTGTGAAGGGGGTACTTCAGGAAGACCTTTACATTGCCAACCTATAATACTTTAACCGGAGACTCGTGATCTCGCGGATGAACAGCCATGAGGCCTGAGGAGCTATCCGACCAATTTTACCTCGCTTTTATTTTCACGACCAGAATATCGTGGATTATGGTCGCTGGCATCTTTGTGGATCCCCCCGACGGAACCAACGCTACCCTCTGACTACTCCTCTGATGAGGTTCATCTACCTGTTCGTTATATGACCGCGAGGGGCCACTTCATTGGTGCTCGTCACCTGACCAACAATGCCAGTGATCGTCAGCGTGGCAGAGCCCCACGTGACGTTGACGATACCGAGGTTGCGCAAGGTGTGTAATTTTCTGTCGTGTCGCGTGCAAGGAATCCTTCATGCAGACTCCTTGCGGGAGTGACGGGACTGAATTGCATGGCTGATCCACGGGCGATGTATGTCTGATCCACGGCGGCGAAACGGGACTTGGGCCATTTGGACTACGTCTGATGTATGTATTATATCGTGGCACAGTCGCTCCGTCCTTGGGACAAGAAGAGGCCAAGTTCTCGGACCCAGCGGTTGGCCACAACTTTTGGCCTTACGTGACTATTACGACAACTGGCAGATCACGATCAGCGGTGGCTGTGGACTGTTGTTAGACAGTCCCTGGTCCTTCTGCAATACTGAAACCTTGGAAGTGGTGCTAATGAAGTGCGTATAATATACCACAGGTCATGTCGTTGGCATTGGGAGGCATAACACTTACATGATGTAGGAAACATATCTAGCGATGAGAGTCACTGTGATCGTGAAAAGCGTGAATAGATAGTAACCTACTGCACCTGCAACCTGTTGATCGACCGCGCCCCCGGGAAAGGAAGATCGACGGCGATGCACAATTTCACATACGCGTAAGAGACCGTTGGCTCGTTCCCGTACATGACATACAACTGCACCTGAGAAATATTGTCCTCGAGGTCCGTCACCTCCGCAAGCTGAACATATTTGGTCTCCTGAATCTCCTCGGAGTCCTCGGACCAGTCAAGGCAGGAACAGCCATAGAAGCTTTTTCTGGTCCCGTAAATGTGTACGTGCTGCACCAGCTCGGCACCGGACCGTCGCATGATGGCATGGATAACGTCGCAGCACATTTGGCCCCACTTGGACAGGTCAACGATGCGCGAGTGCAGGTACTCTCTAGAATCTACCTTCCGATAAAACACACGAACGTTCCAGGACAGGCCCAGAGCGGACAAGACACGGCCGAGTGCAGCGTCTGGACCTTTCAGATAATTGCGGAAGTCTGTGACATCTGTACCCTCCTCCACAGGATACATGTGACGGAGGCCAATGCCAAGATATCCCCCATCGGGCAGCACGGCATCGTTGGTCACGATCTCGTAGAGGGCCTCCGCCAGTGTCTGCTCGTATGGTGCCAGCGTGGAAACGGTTGGGCAAGGCATAATGCCCACCGGGGCAAAGTACAGATTGTAGGTCAGAGTGACACGGTATCCAGACGTCACCATGCGGACCTCATGCTCGACGTCGGAGAAGAACGCAGCGTAGCTCACGCATGGCTGCTGAGAAGATTCAGAAACTGATTTTGCGAGATCCACCTCCCATTCGTGCTCTTTGTCGCGAAGGATGAATTCTCCACCTTCATGGGGAGTGGGGAAAACGATGACGAGTGAACCAAACATGGTCTCGCTCCGCGGGGTATCCTTGTGCGCCCTGAAGAACGATCCTTTTCCTGCGCAGTGTCATTATTAGAACCCTGTCTAAAAGACTCGTGAAGGACGAACCGTAGACATTGAGCTTGTACAGTTCCAACTTGATCGCTCGTTGCTCGTCGTCGCCCTCCAGCAGTCCATGGTCGACGAGGTTGAGTAGGTCAGAGTCCTCTACGTCAAAACTCGTTGCAAAATCTGCAAAGTCCATCTTCCCCGCCTTGCGGTAGGACTCGTCGTAGACATTTTCATTGTTTACACCAAAGGTGGCTAGTTGACAGGCTGCTTCAAGTTTACCGAGCTCTTGTGGCGTAGCTTTTGCAAGGTTGATCCTGCTGTGAGCACACAAGATAGATCGACGACGACTCCACCTGATATCTTAAAAGAACACTTACTTGGCATTTGAGCCGTTGCTGCCATAGAATAGTGTCAATTGCTCAGGGGAAACGGGGTATGTCCCGTTACAGTACGGTGGGCGAGCGGACAGGAATGTGCGGATGGAATTGACGGCGGATTCAAAGGATTTCTGGGAGGCCATTTTGACGGAGAACGGAAAGAAAACGATGCGACTTGCCGGTAGATACGGTCAACTGTGAAATACACAATGTTGACTGCTTGCAACCTCCTGTCCGAGCACAGCCACCTCATGCACGGGAACAAACACGTGATTCGTTCGTCGCAAGCTCCTTAGTCCACCTAGACTAAGCATCGCTTGACTTCTAAGTTGCCAAATATTTAGTATGTAGGAAACAAACGATGGTCGACGCATGTCTAAACTCCAGAAACCATAATCACCTCGCTGCGACTTCCATCAAACGCGCCAACAAACGCAAATCAAACACCCACATAGTAACTTCAAGACCTCGAAGAACAATATACACAATTCACCACCCATAGTCATCAAAGTTTGACTGGTATCAACACTGCATACCTATGAAGGTTGGCGGCATGTTGATGCCAGCCAAACATCGAACCCGCGAACCCTCGGCCGCTTCTAACGCTGCGTCGCACCCATAGACTGGAATGATGAAAACATGGAGCCAGCAGGAACGGACCCGCCCAAGCGCCAGGATTGGTAACGCGCAGCAGTAGAGCCTAAGAAATATTAGCGATTATGAATGGCGCAGCCAAATTCCGCTTATACTACCTCTGGTGACTCCCTTGGTTCCGAACCCTAGGCAGCGGACAAAGACTCGACCAAGCCACGGTACAAGTACAAAGACCAGGATCGCCACACCGACGATCGCTGCTGCCGCATAAAGGGGCTGGCTGATGACTACCGACCATGAATGAAGATGCGTCATAAATGCTACACACCAATCCAGCGAGAGTAAAGTGCTTACCCCATCCTTGAACTTCAGGGAAGTGATCGATGACTACGTGCCATGGGATAGATGAGGATCGATAGTGTCATAAACGGCTTCGCTTACTCCAATCCGACGCGAGTAGAAAGTATCCGGTGACAAACTACGAGTCACGAGGTCAGACAAGTGTGGAAGCTTCATATAGCTTCATCGAACCACCTTTACAACTGTGCTGATAATATGTGACATGGATGGAATGGTTTCATCCGAGGTAACAGTAGTCATTAGAAGGAGGATTGGGGCCAATAGAAGGAGGATTAAAGCCATGTTTCTGTACTGGAAAAACGGATCGAAAGGAAAAGTGCCGAAAATGGCTGGGCAATCGGAGTCTGAACCCAAGCCAAAGGTAAGGAAAATTCCGGATTTTGTAAATACCAGCAGCCAAATTACGTAACCCTACCCTTGGTGGGCAAGACGTCATAATACATCCCCACGAACTGGTGTTGGACGAACACGCCTGCAAGCAAAACTAAACCGAGGACATTGGAATTCGACCGAACACGATATGGTATACGACCGGAAAAACTACCAAGTACTCTCAAAGCTTTGTAATTCTGTAGATTCGTCTCTGTCTTCACGACCACCATACTGTGCCGGGACTTGTCCTATCCCACCAGAGAAGTTAGTGCTGTTCTATGGCAATGACAGTTCAAAGGTCAGGTAAGTAGTACAGTCCCGACTAAGTTGTGCCGGTGTACGTGGGCGTGCTGATTTATATGCTGCAGTCGAATCGACTTTTCAAGCCCAACCCCAGAGGAACTAGATAGTCTTTCGAATGCTTGTCAGCCAGCCTCGTTCGGGGTAAACCACGAACGAGTTCATCACGAATCGTACCGCAAAGCGGGAGAGATGAATATTGCAAGCTTTGCGACGCGATTCAGTGCGAGGAACGCTGGCCTCATTCTCACCGTCCGCCAGGAATTACTGGACTGCAATGAGAACCGGGATATCAAGGTGGAATTGTACAAGCTCAATGTTTACGGTCCGTCTTCAACTAAATCTATTCCTTTCAACGTTCTAACGGTGGCCGCGTGTAGGCAAGGATTCATTCTTCAAGGCACACAAGGATACGCCGCGCCAGGAGACCATGTTCGGCTCACTCGTTGTTATATTCCCAACTCACCACGAGGGTGGCGAATTCGTGCTTCGTGAGGGGTACCGCGAGTGGTCCTTAGATTTCGCGAAGATGCTGTCCGATTCTCCCCACCGACCATGTATGGGCTATGTTGCATTTTTTTCTGACGTCGAGCACGAGGTTCGCCAGGTCACATCTGGCCATCGTGTCGCGCTGACTTACAACCTGTACTTCACTCCTGAGAGTCAAGCGCCCATTAAAACCATATCTGCTCCAGCACCTTATGAGGGGTCACTGGCTGCTCCACTCTACACACTCCTGACAGATCCAACCGTCTTGCCGAAGGGTGGCTACCTCGCTTTTGGTCTTCGCCGTCACTATCCTTTAGGAGAAGGGATAAACGTTACCAATTACGAAACTTGCCTGACAGGAACGGACGCTGCCCTCGGGCGGGTTCTGACCACCCTCGGTGTGGATTGGAATGTTATGGTGTTCTATCGGAATGTGGGATCATATAACGACTACATGAGCGAGGAGGTCGTCAACTTATCCAAGGAACCCCATGACATCTATGACTTCGACGAAGCAATGGGAGAGGCTGCCGTGCTTGTAGAGTTTGCAAGTGTCGATGGTATCCCTAGGGTGAGACGACATCCGAATGCCGAGACACCACCGCGCCACTTCGCGAAGGTTACGGTCGACACCATGACTTGTTGGTCATCGCCGTATGTGATGTCGGGACACTATCAAGCCGAGGTTGGTGAGTTGAACGCAGAAGTATACATCGTCGTCGACTTGCAAGAGCCAGTAAAGCGGGTGGTCCGCAAGGCGGATAGTATGGAAGTTGGTGCTTAGATGGGTACGGACAAGTCACATTGTGATTAAGGCATCAAAGGACGCATGATACAACATATGAACAAGACACCTTCGGATAAGCCACGAACTTTCTGACCGATGGGTAAGGACGGAAGTACTAAAGCTCCAGTGGAGCGAAGTCATGATCCCAACTGGGAATACCTTGGCAAGGGAGAAAACTAGGACGATTTCAGTTGTTACCCTATGTGCGACCTGCCAACAGGTAACGTTGTACTCTGGAGATAATGCCTACCAGACGTGACTTCTCCACATGTGAATTCATAGCGCGCTAGCTGGACCGTAGCCCCATACCATATCCATCATGTTCTGCCACTCGCGTTCGTCGCCCGAAACCAGTGGATATGTTATATTGGTCGAGTGTAGTGCGTATGGCGGTCAATTGGAAGAGCCCTTGCGGCACAAGGGACGGATACTCGGGTTCAAAGCGGGTAGGGTGTTGGAGGCACCTCTGCCATCGCCGTTAGAGCAGCATGCAGACCCACAATATCAAGATCCTTCGCTGGCGTGATGATCAACGCACTCATAAAGATCGAAGGATTGATATCGGGAGCGGGTAGGTAGGCAGGAAGAATGGGAATAGGGAGCTGATCCTACACGGGAACGAAAAAGAGGGTAGTAAGGCGAGGAGAGTTAGAAGAGAAGCTTACGTCGGCTCGTTCGAGATATCCCACTACCCACACGTAGCTTTTGCGTTGCAAGGTCCAGCTGTGGTCTACGTTGAGATTCTTGGAACGGTCGCTTGAAGAGTCAAAAACAGAATGCATGACTTCCAAATCGATGCAGAGAGATGCATCTACGAGCAATGCACTGCAGGAGTCGTGCAAGAGCACAAGTGTAGATTCAGGGTCGTAAGTCAACATCCTGTACGAAACAAAACACAGGGCAATTTCCATCGTAAGACTGGTGGCCAGCTAGATGTACCGTACCTGCCCGCAACTCTCAGCTTCCTGCCAACATCGTCTTCGGTGATGGAATCGAGTGTCATCACCGTCGCATGTTCGACCTGCTGAGGCATTGCAAGTAGTCACTCCCGTCGACGAGGAGTAGCAAGTCTCGACATGACACACCGTTCAATTTGTCACGTGCCACTCCGATCGCTGGAAGACATTCAACGGGGGGCAGTGAACGTTTGAACTCCAGACCTGGCTGGTCGAATTCTTGCGAAGGGGCAAACTACTTCAGTTGATCAAGCTTCAAGCTTCAAGTGTGGAGCATCCCGATAGCACCATCAGACGTGCCAGAAACACGTTGCCCAGATAGGATATGGTCGGCCAACCTGTGCTGCATATACGATGACCACAGCATGCTTGTCCTCTCACATTCAGACGTCCACCAGCCCTTCAGAAGTACTGGTGAGTTCGTTTCCAGTTGTGCGGTCTCCACAACTTATTGAGTGGCATGCAGCCTAGCTCTCGTCCATCACAACGACTGGTTTTTATTGCCGTGAAGTTCCTTACAGGCCGTCGCTGCGTAATTCACACTAACGTCTACGTAGCTACAACTACGTTTTATTCTCGTCTACTTTCCAAGACACTCTGTGTCCAGCTCTTCTGCTTAGTTTCATCAGCCTTGCCCATCTGAGTAGCATTCGGACTGTTCAGATTGCCTGAACACGCCTTTCCCCCTCGTTACAAGTGCAAGGTATGGTTTACTATATTACCAATTGATCACCAAACTCACCCTGAAGACAGAATTACTCCCACTTTGTATCCTCCCAGTATAATGGATTCGAAAGACGAGGTTTCCCGCAAGCGAGCAGAGCTGGAGCGTTGTGGCCCAGGGCATGATGGCCGGGATGTCGCCCTCACAGACTTAGCGGTGGCCCTTCGTAATAGATTCCGGACAGAGGGAAAAACTGACGATGTGGACGAGGCAATCACATTATGCCACGCGGCATTAGAACTCCATCCATCTGGACATCCTAACCGGTCTTCGTCCCTTCGCGAGCTTGCTATCTGTCTTTTACACAGACACAATAGCCAGGGAGTAGTCGGTGACTTGGAAGAAGCTGTCACACTCGGACGTGCAGCACTGGCGCTCTGTCCATCTGGCCACCCGAATCGTGGCGCATCTCTTGACACTCTTGCTTTTGGCCTCTGGAAGAGGTTCGAACAACTAGCTGCGGTGTGCGATTTAGATGAGGCGTTTGAGCTGCGACGTGCGGCCTTGAACCTCCATCCACCTGGACATCCTCTCCGGTCTTCATCGCTCCATGGGCTGGCTCTCTGTTATTCAAGCAGATATAGCAATCAGGGAGTAGTTGCCGATCTGGAAGAAGCTGTCGAGTTTGGACGTGCAGCGTTAGAGCTCCGTCCACCTGGCCATCCCCGTCGTGATTCGTGTCTCAACAATCTCGCTGCTGACCTCATGAAGAAGTTCAAGAAACTAGCTATGGCGTGTGACTTAGATGAGGCGCTTGAGCTGCAACGTGCAGCCTTGGACCTCCGTCCACCCGGACATCCTCACCGGTCTTGGTCGCTCCATAGGTTGGCTTTCTATTATTCAAGCAGATACGACAATCAGGGAGTAGTTGCCGATCTGGAAGAAGCTGTCGAGTTTGGACGTGCAGCGTTAGAGCTGCGTCCACCTGGCCATCCCCATCGTGATTCATCTCTCGGCAGCCTCGCTGCTGACCTCAGGAAGAGGTTCCGGAAACTAGCTACAGCATGTGACTTAGATGAGGCGCTTGAGCTGCAACGTGCAGCCTTGGACCTCCATCCACCCGGACATCCTCACCGATCTTGGTCGCTCCATAGGTTGGCTTTCTATTATTCAAGCAGATACGACAATCAGGGAGTAGTTGCCGATCTGGAAGAAGCTGTCGAGTTTGGACGTGCAGCGTTAGAGCTGCGTCCACCTGGCCATCCCCATCGTGACTCGTGTCTCAACAATCTCGCTGCTGACCTCATGGAGAAGTCCAAGAAACTAGCTATGGCGTGTGACTTAGATGAGGCGCTTGAGCTGCAACGTGCAGCCTTGGACCTCCGTCCACCTGGACATCCTCTCCGGTCTTCATTGCTCCATGGGTTGGCTCTCTGTTATTCAAGCAGATACGACAATCAGGGAGTAGTTGCCGACTTGGAAGAAGCTGCCATGTTTGGACATGCAGCAGTGGAGCTCTGTCCGGTAGGGCATCCCAATCGTGCTGTGTATCTTTATGCCCTCAGTTGCACCCTCTGGAGAGCATTTCAACGGCAAGTTTTGATACCTGGGTCGGGTGGAGCAAGGTTTGTTCGCCGAGCTGCCCTGATACTCCATCCAAGAAATTATGCTCATGCTGCCTCTTCATTTCGTGCACTCTCCCTGCACCTTTGGGACAAGTTCCGGAAACAACCTGTGACAGCTGACTTAGACGATGCCATTTGTCTTGCCACGTATGCCTTGGAGCTCAGACTACCGAAACATCGTTTTTTTGCTGTCTCCGTTGAACATCTCGCTATATTCATTGGGGAGCGGGTTCAATGGCTTCGTGGGACAAACTTGAATGAATCAGTCATGCTTCGCCGTGCGGCAGACACCCTATGTGCCATTGGGCACTTATTTAGGGACAGGTTTGGAGCACAACACGCGCTTGCTGACCTGAATGAGGCGATCAGGTTCTACAGATACGTGCTGCAACTCCGTCCAGCTGGACATGCCAGTCACCCCTCGAACCTTCACCACCTTGCGGTATGCTTAATAAAGAGGTTTCACGACGCAGCCATCGTTGGTGATCTAGACGAGGCCATCTCTCTGGAACGAAAAGTCCTGGAATTATCTACTCCCGGTGACCCAAGCTATGACATGTCCAGTGACTGTCTCGCAACCTGTCTCCAAATGAAGATCAGTCCGCAGGTTTCGAGGGTGTCTTCCATTCGGTCCGTCGCTACAGAATATGAGGTTAGCCAAGTCATCCGACATGTCATTTTCGAGATCCTCGAAACCGCACCAACTAGACTACTACACACACAAACGGGTACCTTATGCGACCGTGACGCGCAGTTATCACATTTCACTAGTGGACCACAGTACAAACAGCTCTTGTCATCAGCCCTGTCTCATGACCCCGTGGAACGAACCTGCCACATTCATACTACTGTCTCGAGATGCTTCCGGTTTGTCATGTTTTCTCACCGCTGGGGGGAAGGCGAACCATGCCTACATGATATCCAAGGTCGCACAATATACGGCATGCCACCGAGCGGGGGTGTCAAAAAGCTACAGAAGTTCTGCCTTACCGCTCTCAAGCGAGGTTACCTTTGGGCGTGGAGCGATACTTGTTGCATAGACAAAACCAGTAGTGCCGAGTTGCAAGAGGCGATAGGATCGATGTTCGGATGGTATCGGCGATCTCACCTAACGATCGTGTACCTTGCCGACGTTGCTGAGAGTGGGTCACTCGATTCAAGCCAATGGTTCAGGCGCGGATGGACCCTCCAAGAACTGCTAGCCCCCGATACTATACTGTTCTACACTCGCAACTGGTCGCTCTACAAAAACATTGAATCTTCGAATCATAAAACAAACGATGCCATCCTAGAAGAACTTACGAGGGCTACCGGAATAGCATCTTGGTTCTTCGCTAATTTTAGTCCAGGTGTAGACGATGCACGCTCGAGGTTACTATGGGCATCGTCACGTCGTACCACTCGCCCTGAAGATATTGCATACTCGCTCTTTGGGATTTTCAATCTCCATCTACCCGTTCTCTACGGAGAATCTGTTGAATTCGCACTCGGCCGCCTCCTAGGAGAGGTCATCTCACAATCAGGGGATATCTCGATTCTGGACTGGGTCGGGGAGGCATCCACCTTCCATAGCTGTTTCCCAGCTCGCATTTCATCGTACCGAACATTGCCATTACCGCCCATCCCACTATCAGAGCAGTCATCCATAACTAGTCAACGATCTGTGTCGTCGAACGCACTGCGAAAGCTGTGTCGCTCACTCAATAAGATACCCCTGCCACGATTTTCGAACCGCCACCTCACATTGCCATGCTTCTCCCATCGCGTTACAGGGGTCCGGCGAAGAGGCACAGATCCACTCTCATCGAACTATACGTATGAAATCCAGGCGTCCGGTTTGCGGCCGCTTGAGATTACTCTGCCAGATGAGCTAGAAAACGTAGCATCGTTGGCGGGAGGACAGGAAAGTGCAACAGCTTTTCTACATATTGTTCGCCCTTGGCATTCCAAGTCGCTTGGTGGAACTGCGAAGCTCGATGTCGCTGTTACAGAACAGCTGCTCATAACACTGGGACGACCTTTCAGTGCCCTTCTGTTGACTGAGCTACCGCACAATGAGTACAAACGGATTGCACCTTCCACTCTCATCGCGGCTCAGCCCACAGACGTAGCCAGCATCCTCCAAAGCAAAGTCAGGATATTCAATATTGTATAGATAGTCGTGGTATATGCAACAAAGGGTTCTCCGCCTTGTCTTGTAGTCATCTGTACCTTGTCTGTTAACCACGACACTGAGTGATGAACATCTGTGAGCATTTGACCAGTCGACTTCATAAACTCCAGCCTGAATACCAGAAAATCAATGGGAAAGATTTGTTGGTGCACGCACGCCTATAACCCCAGTCCCCCCTTTACTGTCATGCCTGAACACCAAGTACCTAGTGTTTCAACCCTGGTGGGAGTCAGGCAAATTGGTCAACTTGAAATGTCGATAACCGCTCCCTCACCAACAAATGAACGGTACTTCTGGGTTATCATCCATTCATGTGTGCTGGACATGAACCGTCTGGGGTGGGCTTCAGCCTAGACAGTTTCGGTAAGGTTCGTACGAATAACGATTCGATAGTTCTCCCTTAGGCGCCTGACGGTAGGTACATGAACCACAAGTCCTGCGTTACATTCTTCGTATTCTGCCACTCGCGACCAGTGGGCATGATATGTCGATCGAATACCACATACGTGGTGATCAACTGGAAGAACCTCCATGAGGGTTCGTTACTCCAATTCAGTTGAACTAGGTAGGTCGTTGGAGGACCCGCGAGAGCAGCGCGCAATCGTATTATGCAAGGATATGAGACTCCTTCGCTGGCGAGATGATCATAAAGATCAAAGGATCTCTATCAGCGGGTGGGGGAGCCGATCCTTCACGGAAACAAAATGGTAGTAAAGCAGCGTAGGATGAGGAAAATTACACGAGGAACGTACGTCCGCCCACCTGAGGAAAGCACAGAATGATTTCCATTTTACATGAGTAGTGACAAGTAAGATGTACCGTACAAATCCTGTCCGCGACTCTCACTCAGCTTTCTGCCAACGTCATCATCCGAAATACAGCCGAGCACTATACAACGTCGTATTTCAGCCTGTTGAGGCATTGCTCCTGCTAGTCCACAATTCGGGATAACGGACGCCATGTTGCGATCACCTTGTGCTTCCATCTCGACGATATTTCCAACCACTCAGTCGTGACTCGTGCACACTGTTGTGTAGCTTTCCAGGGACCGGGAGGACGTTCCTGTGCCGCAAATGGGTACAGAAACTGTCGATACGACTGTCCCATCGGTACGCTAATCCTCACTCTGACTATGTGTTTCGATCTGACGAGGCCGTCGATGCGCATACCACCTCCCGTTCAAAAGACCTTAGGCCACTGCACTTGTCACGTAAACTTTGGAACACCGACTACCGAACCACTGTGATTGTCATGTCGCAGTTGAAAAGCTCCCCGTGCCCGCCAGCGAGCGTGCTCAGCGGCTTGAAATCGAATGAATTGGTCGTTGTTTGCTGAGCGGTGGATGAACTACGCGCGCATCTTAGAACTGGTTTCGCAACCAATACGCGATTGCCGACTTCAATGCGGCGATCACGTTGCGCAGGTATGTGCTGCAGCTTCTTGTGTCTGGACATGCCAGTCACCCTTGGGACCTTCACGACCTTGCTCACCGCTTGATAGACGGTGTTCACCCGGATAAGTGAGCAAAGAACCCTGGAATTTTCTGCCCCCCTGGAGATCCGAGCTACGACGTATGCAAGGACAGTTCTGCTAGTTGTCTCCAAATAGAGCTTAGCCCGCAGGCCCCAGTTCGGTCAGTCGCATTGAATGTGAGGTTAGCCATGTCATCAAACCACGCCGCATAGACTACCACAAAAGCGGCGCGATACCTTGACGATGCAACCGGGATGCACAGAAATTAGTATCAGGAGCTCTACTCGCCAGCCTTGTCTTGTGTTTCATCGTAAGTAGTTGCGAATTATATGTAGATAAATGGGACACCATACTTGATAGAATCGAGCATTATCATCATTTTGTGTTCAACCTGTCGGGTCTAGTAGTTGCCCCTGTCGGTGCGATGCGAGAAGACACTGCAATCGCTCTGAACGTGCTCCCCCCGATGGAGACTTTCCTATGTTCAAATGGACGTTCCGGCGCGGCTTGAACAAGTATTCCTTTACCAGTAAGCGTACCTTACATGAGCCTCGTTCCGTGGCTCTGTGGAACTCGAAGTTAGAGATAACCCGACCGATGTCCTCCGAAGAGGGAATTTGGAAATCGTAAATTGTATCTTCACCCCAAGAACATCCTCGGATTGAAAAGGCAGGTTGCATCGCATCTGGTATTAACAAAGAACAATCGAGAATACCAAACAAACTAGCAAATGACGTCCCAGTCTTGATCGTTTTTTATAGACTTTCAATTACTCCTCCAGGGATGTGTATCCAAGGTGTTGCATGATTGCGCACACTCGGCATCCGAAGTGGCACTACAGAGAAGAGAGTTGTGTACATGCGCACGCGTCGAACACAGCTTGCCGGTTGACCATTTTGTTGGATGGAGCGGGAGGGGGTGAGCTCGCGCTGAGGATGCCAGCGAGGCTTTCTCAGAAAGCATTGCAACTAGCAGCTTTGAAGAACTGCCAGTGACACGGGCCACCGCAGGAGTGTTCATCCGTCGGGGACCATATGTGCTCACGCAAGCATCAGAAAGTGTGCTTTGCCGACAATGAAAACTTACGTAGTGCATTTTTTCTCTTCCTACAGCTAGCACGTTAATTGCGAGCGGCACTTCTACCAAGATTAGTTTTGTTTCCGGATTTCATGGAGATAGTCAAGAAGTAAGCGCGGTTTGTTCAAATGTATAGACGTACTAAATCTTTGGTTGGTAGAAAGAAATACAAGGCGCGCATGAGTGAAAGTCGTCTCCATCTTCTGAGTTAAGTTGGCCCAAGTCGCGATGTGTGCATCAGTTGATCCTGCAACAACATTTGAATGTGAGCGGACCAATCAGAAACCATGGGCGGAGGGGCATCGACGGTTGTGAGGGCGGGCAGCCAGGGGGCACCTGATACTGCATGAGGTAGGGTGGTCTAACCATGCATAACACAGGCAGTAGACTTACCGTTGGCTTTCGAAAAAGGCGATGCTACGGTAACGGGGCTTCTGGTTATGAAATCCTAACAACAGACCGACGGTGACATGATCATTGCCTCAGAGGAGTAAGACGCACCTCAATGGAAAGTAAACCACTGTTACCTTCAACTCATACACAGTCTGGCGAATGATGGGTGAAAGAAACCCACCGCGCATCACTCTTTACCATCTAACTTGCGTTGTTCGAAGAAGAGGCGAAAGACGGAACCAGTTATATGGAACGTCCGGAAAACGCAGGCAATTCGTAACAATCGCGGGAGCACCACTACCAAGGTGCGTGTTGAATGGGTACCAATAACTATAAAATCAAGCCCGACGTGGGACGTGCCTCAGTACATGTCGCCCACCCCGTATTCGAAGGTAATTCAAACATGTAAGTATGTGCGAGGAGCCAAAAAAAGCGGCCAAGTCCATTGCAGCAGGTCGCCATGCGCCGATGATCTCCGCCCGAAGTTTCCGATGGCGTACAAGTCACGGCTAAGCACCCCTCCCACCCACCTGCTACGCTCTGCCTCGCTGTCACTTGCATGCCCAGTGTTACTGTCTGCTACATGTAGCCTGGTTCCGGGGTGGATACCCACCCATGTCTACGCCTGACCGGAGTTCACAGGCGTTAAACAGGTGAATGGTGTTCATTTTTCAGTTTTGTCCTCCACTCCCATTAATCCTCCTCCTTGCAGTACTCCGTCAACCACGTTCTGCTAGTACGAGCACTTTCCATACGTTAACATCGACTGCTTCTCTTGCTGCGCAACACATCCTGGCCTGACTCTTTCTCGGTATATGTACCACGAAATGCCTCACCGCCTTACTCCTTCGCGCCCCTAACATTCCCTAACAATGCTACCTCTCGTCGAGTCTACACTTCCGCTTCTGCGCCTTCGTTCCCTGCCCCGTTACATACCAGACAAACGCCTTTCCACGATTCTTGCATGTGTTCCTCCCGACTCGCTTCTTTTGTCGTCTTTGGTACGCAGTTTGCGTCCACGTCCTACGCCGTGTGTGATGTTAGTGTATGTACCAATGATCGATCCCACCACGATTCACATAATAATCAGTGCCTCTTCTCACCATTAGGAGAGCCGGTGCACAGCCCAAGAGTGAACAGGCAGCGTGAGTTTTAAAAATGACGACTCCTATCACTTCACCCTTCACGGCATACCTGATGGTACACATATCTACGAGGTCAGCGTTGACGCCGAACAGTGGAATATGTGCACATACGAAGCTTCATGGACGGGCTCAAATTGTGGTAAGGTTACCTATACTACGTCCGACCTGCTATCCTGGTCGCAGAGGCCAGTTCAGTATCGACAGTGCTGCCAGCTGCTATGCGTATGCCTTGAACAGCGATTGTGTTTCCGCCACATATCGTATGGATGTAGGCTTGGAAATGTTTGTTATCTGCGTGAGTAAATCACTGCTTTTGGCACGCCGCTTGTTTAACCGTCTTGCACAATGCTCCTGATAACGGCTATCGTAGGCGCTTTCCGTTCGCCGTACCCAAAACTCCCTACTCCAAAGTTGTTCCTTGGCCTTCTCTCCTCCGCCGATTATGACCGACAGGTAAGATTTCAGCTTTCTTGTTTGGTCGTCGGATGTAATGGAGGGTCGTAGTGACACCGACCTTCAGCTTCCTTCATGGAGCCTTTCAGGGGGCTCATCCTCGGCCAATCTATATCCTTTTCCAGAACGTCTGACACCTGACTACCGCGCATGGAGCCGTGAACCGGCCTGACGCATCTGCCACCGCAAGTCTTCCACGAAACCTGCGCAAAATGTCCACGACTCGGTGATACCAGGTATTAAAATACTGCAGGAAGCTATAAAGATGTCCCCTCAAATAACCCTTCGAACTCCACTACTACTTACTGTCGTTGCCGTTGACAGATGACTCCACCTCGCGGGAAATCGCGCTATGGACTTATCGCATGATATATGTACGCGGATATGTGGACGTGGACCCATTCCCAAAAGCAGTTTCTAGCGCATGTCCTCGTGGATGCAGTCGGAGTTTTCAATTCACGATCCCCTCCCGTTCTCCTACCTCTAACGGGTATAGTCACAGACAGGCCCGCATCTTTGTTTTCCTTTCGAACGGTCCAAAAAATAACGATCATGTGCGAGTCAAAACAATGTCACAGAAGCCACACATATGCTGATTGATATGAGACCGCATGAAACCCTCTGTCCACGAGGCCTCAAACACAGACTCAGTATCAAACATCCCATCGTGATGCCATCACTGCTCCGTAAACTCTACTACAACTGCGCCCACCCCAACATTGGGTTGGATCGTGTCATCAATCCCTGCCGCCGTTGTGCACGCATCTTATCAAACAGTATCTGTCCGCCCTGGAAGTTTGTTTCAGCGCTGCAAATTTTTTAGGAGGTCACTTCTTCCCTCGGTTTACCAGCCGCACGTGCTTATGGCGCTTTCAAAATTCGTGGATAGCCACTCGACAGTTGCTCTGCGTTCTATGGTATCAGGCTGGACCTGTGGCACCTCATCTGCCTGTACATCTGATATGTGACTTACATGAAAAGTATGCCCAAGTCCCTCTTCTCTTTGAATTCTCCACTTCCACAGGTTGTTCCTATAATCTGGCCACATCGATGCCGCGAAGGCGCATGCTCCGTGATGCGTTATCCTTTATGATTTGGCATCTTTGCGCCCTCGCGGAAACCTCCGCAGCACCTACCAAATAGAAAGATGGCTCTAACCAGGGTCGTCGATTCTGTTCTGGTTCTGCCCTAGAAACCTTATCACACTTCCACCTTAATACAGCGCGACGAATGTGGTTCCGTGAAAGCGATTCGTATCTCTCTTCGCTGAGGTGACAACTCATCAAGGACGAACTTTGTGTCACGTCAAGGGCCACCTATCATTCACCCGAGTCCCACGTGTTATCGTCGTAAAGCAATCCGGACAAGCAGCGGCGTTGCACCGTAATAACGAGCGTCGTTCTAACGTTATTCTACAGGACGAAGTTCGATGGCGCGGATTCGGCCGCGTCGATGAACTCAATAAATTTGAATATATTGAACGTTAGTTTCCTTTACATTATGCGGCGCACCTGTAAGGGGCAAGAACGAGAGGCATAGTTTATAGCTGAAACTAAATGCTCAATGTTTACGGCTCGTTTGTGAAGGCATCCCGGCATCACACGACGCAGCCCCACACAGTAAGTCATCGTCTCTCTTGTTCTCGGATCCTGTGCACCTCACAACAGCGGCGAACGCATTCTCCTAGCGACAATCCCACATAAATCGTTCGGGAGTTGTGAAGGGGGTGCTTCAGGAAGACCTCTACATTGCCAACCTATAATACTTTAACCGGAGACTCGTGATCTCGCGCGTGGTCGGCCATGAGGAGCTATCCGACAAATCTTACCTCGCTTTTATTTTCACGACCAGAATATTGTGGATTATGGTCGTTGGCGGCTTTGTGGATCCCCCCGACGGAACCAACGCTACCCTCTGACTGCTGCTCTGATGAGGTTCATCTACCTGTTCGTTATATGACTGCGAGGGGCCACTTCATTGGTGCTCGTCACCTGACCAACAATGCCAATGATCGTCAGCGTGGCAGAGCCCCACGTGACGTTGACGATACCGAGGTTGCGCAAGGTGTGTAATTTTCTGTCGTGTCGCGTGCAAGGAATCCTTCATGCAGACTCCTTGCGGGAGTGACGGGACTGAATTGCATGGCTGATCCACGGGCGATGTATGTCTGATCCACGGCGGCGAAACGGGACTTGGGCCATTTGGACTACGTCTGATGTATGTATTATATTGTGGCACGGTCGCTCCGTCCTTGGGACAAGAAGAGGCGAAGTTCTCGGACCCAACGGTTGGCCACAACTTTTGGCCTTACGTGACTATTACGACAACTGGCAGATCACGATCAGCGGTGGCTGTGGACTGTTGTTAGACAGTCCCTGGTCCTTCTGCAATACTTGAAACCTTGGAAGTGGTGCTAATGAAGTGCGTATAATATACCACAGGTCATGTCGTTGGCATTGGGAGGTATAACACTTACATGACGTAGGAAACATATCTAGCGATGAGAGTCACTGTGATCGTGAAAAGCGTGGATAGATAGTAGCCTACTGCACCTGCAACCTGTTGATCGACCGTGCCCCCAGGAAAGGAAGATCGACGGCGATGCACAATTTCACATACGCGTAAGAGACCGTTGGCTCGTTCCCGTACATGACATACAACTGCACCTGAGAAATATTGTCCTTGAGGTCCGTCACCTCCGCAAGCTGAACATATTTGGTCTCCTGAATCTCCTCGGAGTCCTCGGACCAGTCAAGGCAGGAACAGCCATAGAAGCTTTTTCTGGTCCCGTAAATGTGTACGTGCTGCACCAGCTCGGCACCGGACCGTCGCATGATGGCATGGATAACGTCGCAGCACATTTGGCCCCACTTGGACAGGTCAACGATGCGCGAGTGCAGGTACTCTCTAGAATCTACCTTCCGATAAAACACACGAACGTTCCAGGACAGGCCCAGAGCGGACAAGACACGGCCGAGTGCAGCGTCTGGACCTTTCAGATAATTGCGGAAGTCTGTGACGTCTGTACCCTCCTCCACAGGATACATGTGACGGAGGCCAATGCCAAGATATCCCCCATCGGGCAGCACGGCATCGTTGGTCACGATCTCGTAGAGGGCCTCCGCCAGTGTCTGCTCGTATGGTGCCAGCGTGGAAACGGTTGGGCAAGGCATAATGCCCACCGGGGCAAAGTACAGATTGTAGGTCAGAGTGACACGGTATCCAGACGTCACCATGCGGACCTCATGCTCGACGTCGGAGAAGAACGCAGCGTAGCTCACGCATGGCTGCTGAGCAGATTCAGAAATTGATTTTGCGAGATCCACCTCCCATTCGTGCTCTTTGTCGCGAAGGATGAATTCTCCACCTTCATGGGGAGTGGGGAAAACGATGACGAGTGAACCAAACATGGTCTCGCTCCGCGGGGTATCCTTGTGCGCCCTGAAGAACGATCCTTTTCCTGCGCAGTGTCATTATTAGAACCCTGTCTAAAAGACTCGTGAAGGACGAACCGTAGACATTGAGCTTGTACAGTTCCAACTTGATCGCTCGTTGCTCGTCGTCGCCCTCCAGCAGTCCATGGTCGACGAGGTTGAGTAGGTCAGAATCCTCTACGTCAAAACTCGTTGCAAAATCTGCAAAGTCCATCTTCCCCGCCTTGCGGTAGGACTCGTCGTAGACATTTTCATTGTTTACACCAAAGGTGGCTAGTTGACAGGCTGCTTCAAGTTTACCGAGCTCTTGTGGCGTAGCTTTTGCAAGGTTGATCCTGCTGTGAGCACACAAGATAGATTGACGACGATTCCACCCGATGTCTTAAAAGAACACTTACTTGGCATTCGAGCCGTTGCTGCCATAGAATAGTGTCAATTGCTCAGGGGAAACGGGGTATGTCCCGTTATAGTACGGTGGGCGAGCAGACAGGAATGTGCGGATGGAATTGACGGCGGATTCAAAGGATTTCTGGGAGGCCATTTTGACGGAGAACGGAAAGAAAACGATGCGACTTGCCGGTAGATACGGTCAACTGTGAAATACACCATGTTGACTGCTTGCAACCTCCTGTCCGAGCACAGCCACCTCATGCACGGGAACAAACACGTGATTCGTTCGTTGCAAGCTCCTTAGTCCACCCACACTAAGCATCGCTTGACTTCTAAGTTGCCAAATATTTAGTATGTAGGAAACAAACGATGGTCGACGCATGTCTAAACTCCAGAAACCATAATCACCTCGCTGCGACTTCCATCAAACGCGCCAACAAACGCAAATCAAACACCCACATAGTAACTTCAAGACCTCGAAGAACAATATACACAATTCACCACCCATAGTCATCAAAGTTTGACTGGTATCAACACTGCATACCTATGAAGGTTGGCGGCATGTTGATGCCAGCCAAACATCGAACCCGCGAACCCTCGGCCGCTTCTAACGCTGCGTCGCACCCATAGACTGGAATGATGAAAACATGGAGCCAGCAGGAACGGACCCGCCCAAGCGCCAGGATTGGTAACGCGCAGCAGTAGAGCCTAAGAAATATTAGCGATTATGAATGGCGCAGCCAAATTCCGCTTATACTACCTCTGGTGACTCCCTTGGTTCCGAACCCTAGGCAGCGGACAAAGACTCGACCAAGCCACGGTACAAGTACAAAGACCAGGATCGCCACACCGACGATCGCTGCTGCCGCATAAAGGGGCTGGCTGATGACTACCGACCATGAATGAAGATGCGTCATAAATGCTACACACCAATCCAGCGAGAGTAAAGTGCTTACCCCATCCTTGAACTTCAGGGAAGTGATCGATGACTACGTGCCATGGGATAGATGAGGATCGATAGTGTCATAAACGGCTTCGCTTACTCCAATCCGACACGAGTAGAAAGTATCCGGTGACAAACTACGAGTCACAAGGTCAGACAAGTGTGGAAGCTTCATATAGCTTCATCGAACCACCTTTACAACTGTGCTGATAATATGTGACATGGATGGAATGGTTTCATCCGAGGTAACAGTAGTCATTAGAAGGAGGATTGGGGCCAATAGAAGGAGGATTAAAGCCATGTTTCTGTACTGGAAAAACGGATCGAAAGGAAAAGTGCCGAAAATGGTTGGGCAATCGGAGTCTGAACCCAAGCCAAGGTAAGGAAAATTCCGGATTTTGTAAATACCAACAGCCAAATTACGTAACCCTACCCTTGGTGTGCAAGACGTCATAATACATCCCCACGAACTAGTGCTGGACGAACACGCCTGCAAGCAAAACTAAACCGAGGACATTGGAATTCGACCGAACACGATATGGTATACGACCGGAAAAACTACCAAGTACTCTCAAAGCTTTGTAATTCTGTAGATTCGTCTCTGTCTTCACGACCACCATACTGTGCCGGGACTTGTCCTATCCCACCAGAGAAGTTAGTGCTGTTCTATGGCAATGACAGTTCAAAGGTCAGGTAAGTAGTACAGTCCCGACTAAGTTGTGCCGGTGTACGTGGGCGTGCTGATTTATATGCTGCAGTCGAATCGACTTTTCAAGCCCAACCCTAGAGGAACTAGATAGTCTTTCGAATGCTTGTCAGCCAGCCTCGTTCGGGGTAAACCACGAACGAGTTCATCACGAATCGTACCGCAAAGCGGGAGAGATGAATATTGCAAGCTTTGCGACGCGATTCAGTGCGAGGAACGCTGGCCTCATTCTCACCGTCCGCCAGGAATTACTGGACTGCAATGAGAACCGGGATATCAAGGTGGAATTGTACAAGCTCAATGTTTACGGTCCGTCTTCAACTAAATCTATTCCTTTCAACGTTCTAACGGTGGCCGCGTGTAGGCAAGGATTCATTCTTCAAGGCACACAAGGATACGCCGCGCCACGAGACCATGTTCGGCTCACTCGTTGTTATATTCCCAACTCACCACGAGGGTGGCGAATTCGTGCTTCGTGAGGGGTACCGCGAGTGGTCCTTAGATTTCGCGAAGATGCTGTCCGATTCTCCCCACCGACCATGTGTGGGCTATGTTGCATTTTTTTCTGACGTCGAGCACGAGGTTCGCCAGGTCACATCTGGCCATCGTGTCACGCTGACTTACAACCTGTACCTCACTCCTGAGAGTCAAGCACCCATTAAAACCATATCTGCTCCAGCACCTTATGAGGGATCACTGGCTGCTCCACTCTACACACTCCTGACAGATCCAACCGTCTTGCCGAAGGGTGGCTACCTTGCTTTTGGTCTTCGCCGTCACTATCCTTTAGGAGAAGGGATAAACGTTACCAATTACAAAACTTGCCTGACAGGAACGGACGCTGCCCTGGGGCGGGTTCTGACCACCCTCGGTGTGGATTGGAATGTTATGGTGTTCTATCGGAATGTTGGATCATATAACGACTACATGAGCGAGGAGGTCGTCAACTTATCCAAGGAACCCCATGACATCTATGACTTCGACGAAGCAATGGGAGAGGCTGCCGTGCTCGTAGAGTTTGCAAGTGTCGATGGTATCCCTAGGGTGAGACGACATCCGAATGCCGAGACACCACCGCGCCACTTCGCGAAGGTTACGGTCGACACCATGACTTGTTGGTCATCGCCGTATGTGATGTCGGGACACTATAAAGCCGAGGTTGGTGAGTTGAACGCAGAAGTATACATCGTCGTCGACTTGCAAGAGCCAGTAAAGCGGGTGGTCCGCAAGGCGGATAGTATGGAAGTTGGTGCTTAGATGGGTACGGACAAGTCACATTGTGATTAAGGCATCAAAGGACGCATGATACAACATATGAACAAGACACCTTCGGATAAGCCACGAACTTTCTGACCGATGGGTAAGGACGGAAGTACTAAAGCTCCAGTGGAGCGAAGTCATGATCCCAACTGGGAATACCTTGGGAAGGAAGAAAACTAGGACGATTTCAGTTGTTACCCTATGTGCAACCTGCCGTCGGGTAACGTTGTACTCTGGAGATAATGCCTACCAGACGTGACTTCTCCACATGTGAATTCATAGCGCGCTAGCTGGACCGTAGCCCCATACCATATCCATCATGTTCTGCCACTCGCGTTCGTCGCCCGAAACCAGTGGATATGTTATATTGGTCGAGTGTAGTGCGTATGGCGGTCAATTGGAAGAGCCCTTGCGGCACAAGGGACGGATACTCGGGTTCAAAGCGGGTAGGGTGTTGGAGGCACCTCTGCCATCGCCGTTAGAGCAGCATGCAGACCCACAATATCAAGATCCTTCGCTGGCGTGATGATCAACGCACTCATAAAGATCGAAGGATTGATATCGGGAGCGGGTAGGTAGGCAGGAAGAATGGGAATAGGGAGCTGATCCTACACGGGAACGAAAAAGAGGGTAGTAAGGCGAGGAGAGTTAGAAGAGAAGCTTACGTCGGCTCGTTCGAGATATCCCACTACCCACACGTAGCTTTTGCGTTGCAAGGTCCAGCTGTGGTCTACGTTGGGATTCTTGGAACGGTCGCTTGAAGAGTCAAAAACAGAATGCATGGCTTCCAAATCGATGCAGAGAGATGCATCTACGAGCAATGCACTGCAGGAGTCGTGCAAGAGCACAAGTGTAGATTCAGGGTCGTAAGTCAACATCCTGTACGAAACAAAACACAGGGCAATTTCCATCGTAAGACTGGTGGCCAGCTAGATGTACCGTACCTGCCCGCAACTCTCAGCTTCCTGCCAACATCGTCTTCGGTGATGGAATCGAGTGTCATCACCGTCGCATGTTCGACCTGCTGAGGCATTGCAAGTAGTCACTCCCGTCGACGAGGAGTAGCAAGTCTCGACATGACACACCGTTCAATTTGTCACGTGCCACTCCGATCGCTGGAAGACATTCAACGGGGGGCAGTGAACGTTTGAACTCCAGACCTGGCTGGTCGAATTCTTGCGAAGGGGCAAACTACTTCAGTTGATCAAGCTTCAAGCTTCAAGTGTGGAGCATCCCGATAGCACCATCAGACGTGCCAGAAACACGTTGCCCAGATAGGATATGGTCGGCCAACCTGTGCTGCATATACGATGACCACAGCATGCTTGTCCTCTCACATTCAGACGTCCACCAGCCCTTCAGAAGTACTGGTGAGTTCGTTTCCAGTTGTGCGATCTCCACAACTTATTGAGTGGCATGCAGCCTAGCTCTCGTCCATCACAACGACTGGTTTTTATTGCCGTGAAGTTCCTTACAGGCCGTCGCTGCGTAATTCACACTAACGTCTACGTAGCTACAACTACGTTTTATTCTCGTCTACTTTCCAAGACACTCTGTGTCCAGCTCTTCTGCTTTGTTTCATCAGCCTTGCCCATCTGAGTAGCATTCGGACTGTTCAGATTGCCTGAACACGCCTTTCCCCCTCGTTACAAGTGCAAGGTATGGTTTACTATATTACCCATTGATCACCAAACTCACCCTGAAGACAGAATCATTCCCACTTTGTATCCTCCCAGTATAATGGATTCGAAAGACGAGGTTTCCCGCAAGCGAGCAGAGCTGGAGCGTTGTGGCCCAGGGCATGATGGCCGGCATGTTGCCCTCACAGACCTAGCAGCGGCCCTTCGTGATAGATTCCAGACAGAGGGAAAAACTGACGATGTGGACGAGGCAATCACATTATGCCACGCGGCATTAGAACTCCATCCATCTGGACATCCTAACCGGTCTTCGTCCCTTCGCGAGCTTACTGTCTGTCTTTTACATAGACACAATAGCCATGGAGTAGTCGGTGACTTGGAAGAAGCTGTCACACTCGGACGTGCAGCACTGGCACTCTGTCCATCTGGCCATCCCAATCGTGGCGCATCTCTTGACACTCTTGCATCTGGCCTCTGGACGAGGTTCACTAGACAGTTTGTGATTTGCGACTTAGATGAGGCATTTGAGCTGCACCGTGCAGCCTTGGACCTCCATCCACCTGGACATCCTCTCCGGTCTTCCTCGGTCCATGGGTTGGCTCTCTGTTATTCAAGCAGATATAGCAATCAGGGAGTAGTTGCCGACTTAGAAGAAGCTGTCAAGTTTGGGCGTGCAACGTTAGAGCTCTGTCCACCTGGCCATCCCAGTCGCGATGTGTCTCTCGATAGTCTCGCTTCTATCCTCTGGAAGAGATTCAAACAACTAGCTGCGGTGCGTGACTTAGATGAGGCGTTTGAGCTGCACCGTGCAGGTTTGGACCTGCGTCCACCTGGACATCCTGACCGGTCTTCGTCGCTCCATGGGCTTGTTGTCTGTTATTTGAGCAGATACGATGATCAGGGAGTAGTTGCCGACTTAGAACAAGCTGTCAAGTTTGGACGTGCAGCATTAGAGCTCCGTCCACCTGGCCATCCCAGTCGTGGTGTCTCTCTCCACAATCTCGCATCTGTTCTCCGGAAGAGGTTCGAACGACTGGCTGCAGCGTGTGACTTAGATGAGGCGTTTGAGCTGTACCGTGCAGCCTTGGACCTCTACCCGCCTGGACATCCTCACCGATCTCCCTCGCTCAATGGGCTTGATATCTGTTTTTCGAGCAGATATGACAGTGAGGGAGTAGTTGCCGACTTGGAGGAAGCTACCATGTTCGGACACGCAGCTGTGGAGCTCTGTCCTGTAGGGCATCCTAATCGTGCTACATATCTTTATAACCTCAGTCGCACCCTATGGAGAACATTTCAACGGCAAGCTTTAATACCCGGGTCGGGTGGAGCAAGGTTTGTTCGCCGAGCTGCCCTGATACTCCATCCAAGAAACAATGCTCATGCTGCCTCTTCATTTCGTGCACTCTCCCTTCACCTTTGGGACAAGTTCCAGAAACATCCTGTGATAGCTGACTTAGACGATGCCATTTGTCTTGCCACGTATGCTTTGGAGCTCAGACTACCGAAGCATCGTTTGTATGCTGTCTCCGCTGAACAACTTGCTGTATTCATTAGGGAGCGGGTTCAAAGGCTTCAGGGGACAAACTTCAATGAATCAGTCATGCTCAGCCGTGCGACAGACACCCTACGTGCCATTGGGAACTTGTTTAGAGACAGGTTTGGAGCACAACATGCGCTCGCCGACCTGAATGAGGCGATCAGGTTCTTCAGATACGTACTGCAACTCCGTCCAGCTGGACATGCTAGTCATCCCCCGAGCCTTCATCACCTTGCGCTATGCCTGTTGGAGCGATTCCACGACACTGCCATCATCGGTGATTTGGACGAGGCCATCTCTCTTGAGCGAAAAGCCCTGGAACTATCTACTCCCGGTGACCCAAGCTACGACATATCCAGTGACTGTCTCGCAGCCTGTCTCCAAATGAAGATCAGTCCGCAGGTTTCGAGGGTGTCTTCCATTCGGTCCGTCGCTACAGAATATGAGGTTAGCCAAGTCATCCGACATGTCATTTTCGAGATCCTCGAAACCGCACCGACTAGACTACTACACACACAAACGGGTACCTTATGCGACCGCGACGCGCAGATATCACATTTCATTAGTGGACCGCAGTACACACACCTCTTGTCATCAGCCCTGTCTTATGACCCAGTGGAACGAGCCTGCCACATTCATACTACTGTCTCGAGATGCTTCCGGTTTGTCATGTTTTCTCACCGCTGGGGGGAAGGCGAACCATGCCTACATGATATCCAAGGTCGTGCGATATATGACATGCCACATAGCGGGGGTATTAAAAAGCTGCAGAAGTTCTGCCTTACTGCTCTCAGGCAAGGTTACCTTTGGGCGTGGAGCGATACTTGTTGCATAGACAAAACCAGTAGTGCCGAGCTGCAAAAGGCGATAGGATCGATGTTCGGATGGTATCGGCGATCTCACCTGACGATCGTGTATCTCGCCGACATTGCTGAGAGTGGGTCACTCGATTCAAGCCAATGGTTCAGGCGCGGATGGACCCTCCAAGAACTGCTAGCCCCCGATACTATACTGTTCTACACTCGCAACTGGTCGCTCTACAAAAATGTTGAATCTTCGAACCACAAAGCAAACGATGCCATCCTAGAAGAACTTACGAGGGCTACCGGAATAGCATCTTGGTTCTTCGCTAATTTTAGTCCAGGTGTAGACGATGCACGCTCGAGGTTACTATGGGCATCGTCACGTCGTACCACTCGCCCTGAAGATATTGCATACTCGCTCTTTGGGATTTTCAATCTCCATCTACCCGTTCTCTACGGTGAATCTGTCGAATTCGCACTCGGCCGCCTCCTAGGAGAGGTCATCTCACAATCAGGGGATATCTCGATTCTGGACTGGGTCGGGGAGGCATCCACCTTTCATAGCTGTTTCCCAGCTCGCATTTCATCGTACCGAACATTGCCATTACCGCCCATCCCACTATCAGAGCAGTCATCCATAACTAGTCAACGATCTGTGTCGTCGAATGCACTGCGAAAGCTGTGTCGTTCACTCAATAAGATACCCCTGCCACGATTTTCGAACCGCCGCCTCACACTGCCATGCTTCTCCCATCGTGTTACAGTGGTCCGGCGAAGAAGCGCAGATCCACTCTCATCGAGCTATACATATGAAATCCAGGCGTCCGGTTTGCGGCCGCTTGAGATTACTCTGCCAGATGAGCTAGAAAATGTAGCATCGTTGGCGGGAGGGCTGGAAAGTGCAGCAGCTGTTCTACATATTGTTCGCCCTTGGCATTCCAAGTCGCTTGGTGAAACTACGAAACTCGACGTCGCTGCTACAGAACAGCTACTCGTAACACTGGGACGACCTTTCAGTGCCCTTCTGTTGATTGAACTACCGCACAACGAGTACAAACGGATTGCACCTTCCACTCTTATCGCGGCTCAGCCCATAGACGTAGCCAGCATCCTCCAAAGCAAAGTCAGGACATTCAATATTGTATAGATAGTCGTGGTATATGCAATAAATGGTTCTCCGTCTCGTCTTGTAGTTATCTGTACCTTGTCTGTTAACCATGACACTGCGTGATGAGCAGCTGTGAGCACTTGAGCAGTCGACTTCACAAACTCCAGCCTGAATACCAGGGAATGTTTTGTTTGTGCACCCACGCCCATAAACGCATCCCCCCGTAGTATTGTGCTATTCCAAATTTGAACCTGAGTACCAAGTTCCATCCCCTTTGTGAACCAGATAAATTTGATTTAGTTAGTCAACTTGAATGTCGGTAACCACCCCCTTACCGAAAGTGAACGGCACTCTGGGCTATCATCCATTCATGTATGCGAGACAAGAGCCGTCTGGGTTGGTAGGCTTCTGCCTAGACAGTTTGGTGAAGGTTCGTACGAGCAGCGATGTGATAGTTCTTCCTTCAGGCGCCCGACTTGAGTGAGTCCTCGACGCCTGACGGTATGTATATTCATATAAACAGGTTGGCTCAACCACAGCCCCGCGTTACATTCTTCGCATTTCGCCACTTGCGACCAGTGGGCATGATATATCGATCGAGTGCCACATGCGTGGTGATCCACTCCCCTAGCGATGTATGTCCAGGATGTTGCGTGATTGCGTACGCTCGACATTTGAATTGGCACTGCTCACAGGAGAGTCGAGTACATGCACACGTGTCGAACACAGTTTGCCGGTTGACCACTTTGTCGAACGCAGCGGGAGGGGAAAAACTCGTGCTGAGGATGTCAGCGAAGCTTTCCCAGAGGCCATCGCATCCGGCAGCTTTTGCAGATAAGGCCAGTGAGACGGGCCACCGCAGGGGTGCTCTTCGGGGACCATACGTACTCAGGCAACATCGGAAAGTGTACTTCGCCGACAAAAGAAACTTTCGTAGAGTGCGTTTTTTCTCCTCTTACAGCTAGCACGTTAACCACAAGTGGCAATTCCATCACGGAAATTAGTTTCGTTTCTGGTTTTTATGGGGATTATGAAGACGTAAACGTGGCTTGTTCAAATTTGTAGACGTACTATACCTTTGGTTGGTAGAAATAAAAACAAGGCGCGCATGAATGAAAGTCGTCACCATCTTATGAGTTGAGTTGGCCCGAGTTGTGATGTATACAACAGTTAATCCCGCAACAATATTTTCAATGTGAGCAGACCAATCAGGAACCATGGGCGGGGGTATCGCTGGGGGTGAGAAAGGGGAGCCAGGAGGCACCCGATACTGCATGATGTAGGGCGGTCTACCCATGCATAACACAGGCGGTAGACTTGCCATTGGCTTTCGAAGAATGCGATGCCACGGTGACAGCGCTTCTGCGTATAGACGCCAATGGAGTCCCAACAACAGAACTATAGTGACACCGACGGGGACATGATGATTGCCTCAGAGTAACACGCACCTCGATAAACGTAAACCGCTCCTACCTTCAAGTCATACACAGTCCGGCGGGTGAAGGTCGAAAGAGACTCACCACGCATCGCTCTTTACCGTCTAAGTCGCAGTGTTCGAACAAGAGGCGAAAGACGGAACCATTCATATGGAACGTCCGGAAAACGCGAGCCATTCGTCAAAATTGCCGGAGCACCGCTGCCAAGGTGCGTGTTGAAGAGGTACCGATAAAATCAAGCCCGACGTGAAACGTGCGTCAGTTCATGTCGCCCACCCCGTATACGAAGGTAAATCAAACGTAAGTAATTATGTAGAACGACCGTTCAATCGCCGTGCGCCGATGAACTCCGCCCGAAGTTTCCACGGTCGCAGTCCGAAATAAATGAAACCGCGCGACCCGAAAGTACACGGTCCCAACTCACTGAGACGTTCGACGTCGTCAACAGTGTCGTTCTAGTCGACTGCCTGCCCCTCTGTCGTCCAAGGCGCTCAGTCCTGTTGCTTCTCTCTCGAGACAGACGCGATGGCTCCTTCCGATGAACTCGAGTACCTGAAGAGTCTTGTGGCACAGTTGAATGACAAGATCCACGCGTTGGAGGAGAAGGCGAAGGCAGCTGTGTCTGCGTCTAAAACTCCCGCTCAGCAGCTTCGTACTATTCTCATTGGACCGCCCGGTGCCGGTATGTGATTTGCGCTCTTTGCGCGCGGACGAATGGCTGACAATGGTCTGTGCTCGACGTGGGCAGGCAAGGGAACCCAGGCACCCAGAATACGAGATGAGTTCTGCGTATGCCATCTCGCCACGGGTGACCTTCTCCGCGAGCAGATTACAAAGCAGACCGAACTCGGTAAAATGGCGAAAAAAATCATGGACGCGGGAGAACTTGTCAGCGACGAAGTAATGGTCAACATGATCAGAGACCAGCTGGAGAACAACAAGGCTTGCAAGAACGGGTGAGCTCGGCTCGGCTAGTTTGGTTTACATATTTCGGTTTTGGTCCTGATCGTGGGTGATATAGCTTCGTCCTGGATGGGTTCCCTCGTACAATCCCTCAAGCAGAAAAATTAGATGCTATGCTAGGGAGTCGTGGCGAAAAATTGGACAGCGTTGTGGAGCTTGTCATCCCTGACCAACTGCTCATCTCTAGAATTACCGGCCGCCTTATTCACCCTGGTAGCGGTAGAACCTACCACAAGGAATTCCAGTACGTCCTCAACCTTGCATTCATGAATTTCTCTGACGGTTCGTGTTGAAGACCGCCAAGGAAACCTATGACGGATGACGTCACCGGGGAACCCCTCATCCAACGTTCCGACGACAACGTTGCGACGCTCACGAAACGCTTGACGACGTATCACAAGCAGACTGGCCCCGTAGTCGACTATTACAAGAACAAGGGTTTGTGGGTCGGCCTCGATGCCGCTCAGAGTCCTAACGTCGTATGGGAAAACCTCCGCAAAGTCTTCCAACAAGGTTCAGCCAAGTCATCGTAGCTTGCTTGTACCGACCTCTCTAGATCTCCACGTACATGGACTTCCTTCGTCAGTTGATTTCCGTGTACATACGTCGTAGAGCTTTGCGTTACCTACTTGCGGCCAAGGATACAACCATCTCATTGGCAAACGACACGGCCTAAATAGTCATTACAGGTAAGCATACCGACGGAAGCGAGAGTGCACGCTTCCGAATAGCTTGTCCAAAGAGTGGCAATGGCTTCACATCTATTTTATATGGAGTGGTAGTCAGCTAGCTTACTCTGTCTTCAGGCCCTTCTTTTTCTTGCCTTCGACATCACCTGCAAGCCAAAGGGCAGAAAAGAGGAAGAAACCGATACTTGTACTAATAGCACCTGCATAATAGGGCCACGCTGCACTCAGGAAGCGAGGGTACTGGTCGTGCCTGGGAGGAACGACTGGAACGGTAGTGGATGTCTGGAGGAACGAATATCTGTTATATACCCTTACAGTTTAGTTGATGATTGAAAAGACAAATACCCATACGCTCACCCTTTCCGCCTCCAATCAACAACGAATTTGAATACACCGTGCCTGTCCGGTGCGCGGAACTGGACTTGGTATTTCCCTGGCTCGCCGGTAACAGGGGGAAGAGCGATACGGATGTGAGGGTCAAGCATAGTAAACTCGAGCTGCATGTCAGTGATGCCAGAGTAAGGTTTCCAACTCGACGTTTCGGGATCATAGGCAGAGATGTGTGCAGTGTATATCTATCCCACTGTTCAGCCGTCGACTCTGTTAGTTGACGAGAAATACTTACGATTTGGTCATTGGTAGTATATTTCTCCGGAGATCCCTCCTCGCCCACACGGTGGTGGGTAGTGTTGTCTATCCGCAGCGCAAGGGTCTCCCTGAACGCCCACGCCGTAACGTCTCTCACAAACTTCTCATTCCCCGAAGGCGCACCGTCCGGTAATGTTTTATTTGCATACTCGTCACCGAACATCTCAACGCCGCCCGCGAACACGACACGCGAGTTCTTCAACGTTTGGAAGCCCGTGACGAGGCCAAGCTGGCTACCGGCCCATAGACCCTCACCAACCTTTTCCGACGCGTCCACGAGTGTGTCAGCACCCGAGTCGTCAAAAGAGTCAGCTGCGAAACTCTCTGAGGTGGCGCGGAGAATAGGCACGAGGTAAGGACTGTTGCCGAACGCGTGGGGGACACCTGAGAACCATACCGGTGGAGTACCAGGCGTAAGTAGCGGGGATTCGGGCACGGGTATGGGGACGACAGTGGCTGGCTCAGAACGAGCGGGGTGATGGGAAACCAAGGGTGTGCCCGGAGGCGGAGGTATCAGTGAGAATTCAGCAGATAGTGAGGAAAGTGGTGTCTGTTTGGTAGAGAGCGTCACGAGGAGGTTGGTGCCTTCTGACAGCAGTCCAACCAGCGATTGCGGTGTGATATCGAAAGTATAGGCTACGGATAGCAGTCAATTCATCAGATACCGTACAGACCAGGAATGACAATCGACAAAGCGCGCTCGCATCGTGATGCAACGACAACTTTCACCGTCACAACTGTAAGTGGGAGAGCGGTTGCACTCACACTTTGTTTCTGGTGTGAAAAGGATCACATGGGAGAAGCCCGGGATCCCATATTGCTCCACGGGTGGATGCGTGTCCTTGGGCCCTCGGAACATGAGTTGATATCCTCTCTCTAAGACGTGACAAAGGCTTTCGTTGGACATAATCATATGGCCAGGGAAAATTCCACTTACCCTCCAACCCGCCAAAGAATTTGGAATAATCGTCTTTCTGCAACGACGAGTCAATGACAACCAACACCGAATCTCCGGTGCTGGATTTTGCAAAGACATTGTTGGCAAGAGCAAGAAACGAGAGAAAAGCCGACAAAGGAAACCGCATTCTGCTTTAGTTTTGTACCTCCACAGCTCCCAGGCGGAAACCGTGCGCTATGGGGATGTCACCTTGCTGTTCAGCGTGTCTTGGACTTCCACGTCTGCGGAATTCGGGCGTTGTTTTGACGTGTTGTCCAATGACTCGTGCACGTGACTTCTGTCAATACGAAACATTTTTACTGCAGCTGCGCGGTTACAACCTGGGTGCAATGTGATGCATTGATGCGTCGTCCAGTGCAAAATGAAGGTACGAGATGCAAGCGTCCTCATCCAGGGAGTCGTCAAACGTGTTCACCTCGCCATGCAAATGTGGAGGGTGGTATAGCTTATGTAATCGATGCGCCTAATACTACCTGCTACCAGTGCAACCTCGATCGTGTCGTGTTATTTGGCTGATCCAAGGCCATGATCCCAATCGATGCATCTTTGGCTCCTGAACTCGTCGAGTTCTGGGCCAAGAAATATAAGGAGACAAAAGAGGAACTGGATGATCTTAAGGTAGGTCGTCACTCTTACGTCGAATGATGAACAATACCTTACAGTACCTGGCATCCGGTCCCGAGCAGACTCTCGTAACCTGTAAGGTGTCGGAGCGCGATGAGATCTTGGAAACTGTTCGCAGCATAAAAAATGCTGTCGACGATGAGGCAAGTCTGCGTCAGAAACTTGAGGTGGCCATCAAGGAAAAGGAAGAGCTGGCCTCTCGCCTTGCGCGACTAGAAGCTGAACAGAGTGTTCTCTCCAGACAAGTACGCATGTGCAATGGATATATCTGTAGTCTCCGATGATCTTAGTTGTGCCCCTGCAGGCACAACTGAGTGTAATGCAGGCTCGTGCTCTCGCCAAGGAAGCCACCGAACAGAGACATCTGGCTGTATCCCAGCAGTTTCCTGCCGTTCAATCTGTGGAACACTCTGAGCAGGCAACGGTCACATTTACGGATTACAAGACAATAATCAGACATCTGCCGAGTGTACGTACTCATTCAGCTCAGTCACTCATTTTTGACAGCCATGATTTAGCAATTTTCTCAACACCGGTATGTATGGCGTGGCTTCCCCACTCTTGCACTGGTGTCCCTGAAGAACCTTTAGGTTGCAATTTGTCACTTCTCCTCCCGCTTCTCTGCCATTGTGTGTTCTCGCATGCGGGCAGCATGGCTTCTGGTTTTACGCCCCCTCCATTGGACCATTTCAACTCATCGCAGAAATGCGTCAGAACGAAGTAAGGAATCAATGTCTAGATTAGATTGACTCATTAGCCATCAGTGGTCCTATCTCGGGCAGTACGTCAGCGCGCCACTTGCCAATGCTGAGATGAAACTTTCGGAATGGGTGTCGCTGGATGAGGAGGTTCGTAACTGAAACGCAGGCCCATCGCTCCAGGTGCATACTGATAACTTTGCAATTAAAGACTAAAATGGCCCACTGCTCTCGTTTTGCCGCTCTCAATCCTCGAGAAGATCGGCATCTCGTAAGACGACGATACGACGCTGGCGAATGGAAGATAACATGCTGCTCACTGCAATGTGTGGGATATGACAAGTTGCTGTATGAAGCATTGCGGATAGCCGCTCAAAAATCAAGATTGCAGCCGATGTTACAGGAGCAGCAAACGCCAGTACCAAATGTTAGACCACGCACGCGTGCCCAGGCGCGGCAATTACAAGAGGCTGCCGACGCTTCGGAAGAAAGGGCGAAGAATAAAAGGTCCTCTTGTGGTGGCTCGCTTGTCCAAAGCAAAATGTTATCGAAAAAAGTGCGATTGTCACCCAAAATAATCTTGAAGCTCGAGTCGTGAATACCGGGTTAATGACAGTTGACACGCTGCTTGTTTTTACCTTCTTCGATTGTTTTGTATCAGAGAGCCACACACAGCATGGAGGTCAGATAGCGTGATATCCGTACCGGTTGGTCCCTTCCATGGGAGCGATTAACAGCATGGGGCAAAAGTGCCTCCCGAATACACGTTTCCGAACGACACATCAAGCGTGTTGATATTCTCAAGGAGTAAAAAACGAAATCGGATTAAACTCCTCTTCGCGTACTTACCCTCTAGCAACAGAACGAGAGTCGAGGCAAACCAATGACTGTCGACCCGCAAGAGCTGTGTTTTTCCACACGTTCCTCAGCTCAGCTGGGCCGTGCCCACAGCATACCAGCAGCTTTGAGTGTCTTCCGTCCCTCACGCTTACGGTCAGAGACAAAAGGCGAGTTTGTCAGACTCGCGCTAGATTGGCCATCACAATTCCCACGGTCCACGTGGCTAAGCGCTCTTGCCTTTCCAAGTCGGAAAAGCAGTTTGGCAAAGTTGTAAACGCTGGGTTTCCGGTCTGCGACTCATCACCCACTCAGGCGGCACCAGGCTCCAACACCGAGCTTGTCTCATGGATGATACCAACAGCGAGTCATCTACACCCATCATCCCCCCCACAGTAGCCTCAATACTCGGTGTAAAGGGGGCATTGCGTTTTCGACGCCATGGAGCAAGCCAAAAAGCTCACGTTGTCTTGCGACGCGTCGACGTCTCCGAGGATACAAATATTGCAGACGGTAAACCATCGGTCGCCTATTTTAGTCTTTTTGCACAGAAGAGGATCGAGGTAAAGCCTGGCAAGGAAATCTTGCTCGCTGTAGCTTCCGAGGATGGTACCTTCACGGACCAAGCAGTCATTTTTGAAGGTGACCTGTCTGCTTCCTCTGATTCAAACTCAGAGGAGGAGAAAGAGGTGGAACAGCAGATCATGCAAGACGAGGCTCTCCCTGACTCGCCGTCAACGCACCATGTTCCTCCCAAAATGCGGAGGACATGGACGAAACAGCTACAACAGGTGAGCAGTCCAATGATAGGTGAGTCATTAGCTTCAAGCACATTCGTCTATATACGAGCGTTCCGTATATCGTCACTAGATACAGTCGCGCCACTGCCGCGCACATATGTCTCGGTTTCCGTGCAAGCAGAACCAACCTGGTCTGTAAGTTCAGTGCAGACAGCTTATACAGCTTCCCCGGTACAGGAAAAAACGGCGCTTTTGGATGGTGAGTCAAACATTGAGGAACCTGTAGAAGCACAGGAACCACCCGTGGAGGTAGAACCACCTGCTTCGGAACTAGATCGTCCCCCGACTGGGGTTGTATTGGTAAGTGCTTGGCTCATAGCGATTGAACTCTTTCTCAGTCAAGGTAGATACCGGATGCCGAACGTCTGCGCAGTTTATCACCGATGAGCATAGGCTCCTCTCCTAGCACTCCTCCGCAATCACCCTTGATAGGCCGCGCAATGAACCTTATCCAAATCCCGTCTCCACATCCGACTGAACCGCCCACGGGCCTTGTTAGTGACCACCTGCCCATCTCACAGCAGGCACAAGAGGAAAAGGAGTACATAGCTGTGGCAGCTGTGGCAGCCATTGATGTTGCTAGCAGGACATCCCAGGTCAGCCCTGTCTCGTCGGAGACCGTCGATATGGACCTGCAATCCTCTCCTTCGTCGTCGTCCGTGGATGAAGACGAGATCCCAGGTTTTATCACCGGATCACTGTCCCGGCGTCCAGCCCCACCCCCACGTCAGCCATCACCACTTGTCCTCTCCCCGCCGCAAGCGAAACCGCAGCCCATAACCGCCCCACCCCCTACCTCGGGCATGCCTTCAAAGCGCACCACATCCGCGTCAAATGAACCGGAGTCTCCGGATTCTACCACCTTAGTTGCCGTTCCGCTTAGACGACCACCTCCGGTCAAAAACCCATTTGTATCGGGTGGATTTATGACAGAATTTGTTGGCGGATGCCAGTCGCTAACACCCCGATTTACTCCGTCACCAAAGGAGCTGATGGTATCAGAAAAGTATAACGCTACCACTACTGCGGTAAGACTTACTGGTTTCAGATGATCACTGATGTTAATTTCTCGTCATAGGTCACTAACGAAACTCCGGCAACCAAGCATGACTCAAGTGCTGTTCCCCATCCTGCATCCGGGCCTTCGCCGAGCTACTTTTCACAAGCAACATCTGGGGGACCGGTTTCCGAGACCCGAGCACCGCTGATCTCCCGGCAGCCTCCAACAGTGGTGCAACCCCAGCCACAAGCACGTCAACTGCCGAATTTACCGCGACCCCCACCGCGGCCATCGGAAACCACTCATACATTTTCCCAGAAGTCATCGGCTTGGTCTAGCTATCCTCTGCCTGCAGCAGTCAATGATGAATATAATCCAATAGAGTCGTTGTCAAATGCATTGAATCACCCTCCCACCCGCTTCGCTCCACCACCATCCTACCAAAATCACCCAATGCAACCACCATCACCCTATCAATATTCCATTACCGGACCCCCGGTATCTGAGAACGGCTGGCCTTCCTTCCACTCTAACGGACATGCAATGCCTGCTGCATTATCTCTGCCACTAAAGAAGGCGCCTCCCCCACCCCCAGTTCCTCCACGGCCGCACAGCACGCGTTCATCCACGACTCCTCCTGGTTTATCTAGCGCTCCGTATTCATCCCCATCTCCTCCTGGTTTCTTGCATAGTGCGTCAAGTCACAAACCATCCCCAGTTAGGGAAACTATTTCTTATGGACCGAACAAACAAACTACGACGCAAACGTCTCCTCGACATTGGTACTCACCGCCTACTCCGCAAGTGAAGCACGGTAAGCTTTGTTTCTTTTGCCCCTTGACGCTCTGAACAGGTGTCTACTCCCTCTGCAGAAAGCCTGGATTGGACAGCTTCTTCGGTGTCTTCGACTAGCACGTCCATTAACTCTACACAGCACATTCGTATCCAGGCGCCAAGACCGATAGCCCCGTTATCGGCAGCTTCTGCAGTTCTGCAATACAGACAGACAACTTCCAAAAGCCCAACGCCTTCAGAAGATTCGAAAGGCAAGAAACGCGCGCTTGGCAACGATGCAGAGTTCGAGTCCTCTCGTCCGCGCAAACGCAATCACCCGTGGCCGGTACAAGAATCTTTCTACTCCACGCGAATAAAGAGTGAGGAGGACGCCGGCGTTCAGCAGATTGCGTTTAGCTCAGACGGAGAGCGGTTTGCTGTCATCTGTGAGCTATGATAGGTGGTGGTTTTAGGGAGCTCTCTTTCTAATCTTGCTTTGTTAGGTAGCGACCGTACGATCCGAATATGGAATACACAACACAGGGTCGAAACCGCGCGCTTGGCACAAACTGCGCCCGTCCAAGCCGTCGCATGGATGACGGATGATGCGGGTGTCGTCTCCCTAGGCCAAGACGGGGTGATTAGCAAGTGGACGCGAAATGTAAGCAGTATTTAGATTGACGTGTCTGATCTAACAACAAATTAGAATCAAAGTCATTGGCAGTGGGCGAAGCTGTTGGACGCAGGAAAAGAGGATTCTGTCTGCTTTGCCTACCAACGTGACAGAATCGCTGTCGCATTCCCGCGCGTAGGCGTGAAGGTCTGGATTTGGATCAAAGGTTCAGTTTACTCCTTAGCCCACAAGTTAGATCAGTCCGTAATGATGTTTGCACGCCAGGTACCTGGCAGTCGCAACGTGCGATTTTGCGACAAAATGTGACTTCGATTAGATTTGTGGAAGATGGAGAGGCATTGATAGGTGGAACGAGCGATGGCGTACTGTGGTACTGCGAAGTACCGAACGGTACCCTTCGAGCCTACGCCTTCCTCAAGTCCAAAGTGTAGGTGAACGCTGTTCGGTCATCTTTCCGGGAACTGACTGTCGAGCGATAGGTTGCATTTGGATGTCAATTCGTCTGGGACGTATGCCCTCGTGTCACAATCTGGAGGTCGAGCGCACTTGGTGGGTATCCAACAGATGGACCACAAGGGCAAGATAGAACAAGTGTACACTGTGAACGGAGATTCTGGCGGCGAAAACAAGCATGGAGGAGGAGCGGTTTTTGCGCATGGGTGTCGGCTAGTCTTATTCGGGACGGTGAACAATAACATGCTAGTATGGGACAAGGCAAAAGGGGAGATTCTCTGCGGCTATGATCATGATGGTATGTTGGTGTCCCCGATCTCTGCTGTGCCGTTGCTGAGAATATATATTCTCGTGCTCAGGTGAGCAGGTACAAGCCGTTGCGGTGAGTGAAGGAATGTAGATGTCACGACCTTATGGCTGACTCGTGCATTCAGAGCTTCGACAAGGGTTCCAACGTGCACATAATCACTGGGACCAAAAGTGGCCTGTTATCGTGGTGGAGGCCGTTCTCGACGGAGTAATGGTAAGTAGTAGTCGCGCCGTCTGCCTATCATAGACGTATGACCATGCCAAGACGCTTAGTTTATCGCCGGCTTTTTGCATATCGCTACGACGTGGACGTGTGTAAAGGCAATGCATTGTATCAGTATTGCGCAACAGACTTCTAACTTATTACACCACCACCCATCCGTATAATACGCTGTAGTGATCTTTTTTTTTCTCGTTGGCTAGCAACATTTTTTTTTATTTTGAGTTATTTTGGTTACTTAGGGCCGGTTCGAGCGGCTTAGTCTCGCGGTGAGCTCAAGCAGGCAACTACGATCCGTGCAAAGGCCAAGTCCAACTTGTCCTTGCGCTCGTCGTTGTCGACATCGACCTCGAAGTGTTGCCCATCCGCTTCAAACACGCACGTCTGTCTCGTTTCAGTACCACACAGTTCGTAACTTGGGTCGGAATTTGGGGAAGACTGTCTTCGAATTTCTGACCGAGCTCTTGACCTGTCTCGCGATTGGCCTCCATTGAATCCTGTCAAATCTACCCAAACCCCCGTTTTTCGTCTGGGCTCATCCGGTGAGTTCGTGGCCAGCGTTCGGCACCCAGAAGGGCATCGTGCTCCCCGCACAGCCTCAATTGCAGCACGGTTGTCATGCTGTGGGGGGTTAGAGGCAGATTGCTAGGAGCTCTTCTATAATGGGTGTTTGTACGTGTGCTTTGCGCGTGGCTCTGACGACTCCCTTCTCTTTGCACCAGTACTCCGCTGCCACCACTTGTCATCAGCAATAGTACTCTATGAACCCAATGCAAACGATCAAGTGTGTCGTAGTTGGCGACGGTGCCGTCGGCAAGGTATGTCGCGTTTCTGGCTCTTCTGGTCGTTCCCGAAACTGAAGGACGCCCCGTAGACCTGTTTATTGATTTCATACACTACCAACAAATTCCCCAGCGAGTATGTTCCGACGGTAAGCAGCACGATGCACACGGACTCCCGCAACGGACCTAAACCCGCAGTTAGGTCTTCGATAACTACGCCGTAACTGTGATGATTGGTGAAGAACCCTATACTATTGGGTTGTTCGATACTGCCGGTCCGTCTTGCTTCTCCCTTCGGACGTAGTAAGACGAGGGGACTGACACGTGGGGTCGGATGTTGTCTAGGCCAAGAGGACTATGACCGTCTTCGCCCGCTATCATACCCCCAGACGGACGTGTTTCTGGTGTGCTTCAGTGTGACATCTCCAGCATCGTTCGAGAACGTAAAGGAGAAATGGTTCCCGGAAGTACACCACCATTGTCCTGGCGTGCCATGTCTCATCGTTGGTACCCAAATTGATCTGCGAGACGACCAAGCAGTTATCGAGAAGCTTGCAAGGCAGAAGCAAAGGCCGGTTTCGACTGAGGCGGGCGAGCGTCTTGCCAGAGAGCTTGGTGCAGTCAAGTACGTGGAGTGCTCGGCCTTGACACAGAAGGGTTTGAAGAATGTTTTTGATGAGGTGACTTGATCTGTTTTGCGGGACTCGTGAGTCTAACGAAGCTGATTAACGTATAGGCTATCGTCGCCGCCCTCGAGCCCCCGGTGGTCAAGAAAAGAAATAGATGTGTCATTGTTTAATGTATGACCCTCTTTCCACGATGCCGCTCGCCATCTTTTCATCTCACGACTTCTCCTACGTTTCAATCTTCCCCTTCTGTGTCATATATCCCTGTCATCTTTCCCTTATGTCTCCTTGTTTCACTCCGGCGGTAATTTTACCCTCATCCAGTATTTTTTTCATGACAAGATTGAGCATGCTTTGCGGGACCGGGCTTGTGTGCATGTCGCGAGGCCGAAAGCGTACTCTGACCTTTCCTCGTGTTCTTTTTTTCATAGTGATAGTTGCGCAGGAACCGCGAGGATACCACAGGAATATGGGGGAAAAAACAGTCGATTCAATCTCCATCCGGTAGGAAACATAGAATTACGCTAGGCAGAACTGGTACCTAGGATATATGTTCTACCAACCTTGGGCAGAATATAATGTATTGCCAGACAACGTGGCAACAGAGGAAGACCTGACACAGAAAGCAGTTCATTAAAGCGAGATTTCTGGTGGCTTTTGGGGAGGTCAAGAACAAAGTCAGACAGATGACAGACAAGGCGTGAAACCATCTGTATAGACCTTACCTGTCCTCTTGTTTCAAATGCCAGCCAATCGCCAGTGCCAGTCGGGAGAAGACCCATCGACCGGTATTTCCACAGACCCACGGCCAGGGTCAGTAGATTGCATGCCACGTACACCAGCTTTTGTAGTGGGAGGGTGTTCCATGAAGTCGAGTTGGACGGAGCGGGTGCAAAAGGTGCGAATGCTGTTTCAAGAGCGTGATCAAAAGACCCGTCAGGTTGAAATGTAGCTACGCACCCGCATTCATACCAGCGATATTCTTGAAGGGTGTGAGGAGCAGCATAAAGACGATCCCCATACTAAATATCTGCACGCCTCCTCCAGACATGTAGAGCATGAACGCTTGCATAGGAAGTGACTTGGCGGGCGATATGGCGAGGTCCCATGCTCGTTTTTCTTTGAGAGCGGTGTAGGACGCTGCTACTTTGTTTGCCTGCTTGGCGGGGTGTTTCGTCTGTGAGTGTCAAGGGGAGCGAGGTGAGTCTAGGTCTGGTGTGGTCTCGCACGACGTACGCTACTTGTGGGTTGGATCGAGAACCCCGGCGGCGGTGGGAGGTTTTTCCACCTGGAAGGAACGTTTTCGATGACATTTCTTTGGGGCTTGGACGACTTACGCACCTGGATTTGTCCAAGGAAGCATAATCGAGCTGGAAGTCTGAAGACATCCCGAGTTGGTCGACGCGGATGGCGCGCGGTTGCTCAGCTCCAAACACACGACCGTCAATTATCGCTGCAGCGGTGCTGGTATGTACAATCTTCTGAATGCCTGGGCAGGTCAGCTCGACCATGCAGCTTATCTGGTTTACGACTTCGCTGCCCTACGTGGTCGCTTCCCCACTCGCCCTCGACTTTTTGATGTAGCCCGTTACACTATATCTGCAATGTCCCTACCGCAACCTGGCTGCCAGCCTTGCCAACACTGTGGGCTGCCTGAAGTCCATATATGCACACATATATCAGAGCTCAAGGATGAACATGCTCGTGTACAAGTGCTTCGTGCGAGATTGTCCCCGCCCGCTTCACGCAAGACGTTCTCGATGATATCATATTGGTCGCGAGCATTCGTTTGTTTCTCTCGGCTCTATCGTACGCTAGCTAAGGGGAGGAGGGAACTTTCGTCGCGCAGGTGTCGGTACTTGCGAATGCATCCATTTGCCCTCGATATATGATTTGGGTCAGTCCAATGGTCTCATTGCTGGTGGTCGCTGCGAGTGAATTGTGAACAGTACCTCCTACATACTCGTGGAAGTGAAAACCACGAGCATACGTTGCGATATGGGATTGCCGTCTCTTAGGCGACCGGAGCATTCTGAGGTGGATGGTGATCGTCGTGCCATAAGGACTTCTTACAGATGATGCGGATTAACGAATCACGGATGCGGGTCAGTCGCCCAGTCCCGCTTGCGAGGTACCACGCGCGCATATGCTACCTCTGCATTTTCATCTGCAATCTCGATGAACAGGTTGTCATGAATCACACCGAGTCGGTAATCCTACCCACACCCGCGAACGCTTCCTCTACGCTTTTGTTCGGTTTCCGAGACCATGGCATGATCCCCCTTGCGCCAGCACGACACAAGTCCAACGCAGGGTTTTCCTTGATCTGAAACTTGTCATCGACCCATCTGACCAGTTGAACGGCGTGCTTGTTTAGGAAGAACTGCAACCTCTGGTATGTTGGTGGATGACGGTCCCTGAGCCAACCTGCAGTAAAGCTGGTTGCCGTCGGTCAGCTCGCCATGCTAGTTTTCTATGGAGGACGCCTCGATCTTTGTGTCTTGCTCTGGGAAGGGAGTAACAAGTAACAGCGTCTCCGTCCCTCGGTGTGCAGTACGAAACAGGTGCGAAGTATCAGGCAGAACCATTGATTCCTTTATCCGGAACCTGTCATTGACCCCTCTAACCACTTGAACGGCGCGCTTACTGTAATTTGGAAGAACCGCAATCTTCGGTATGTTGGTGGATCGCGGTCCCTGAGCCAACCTACAGTAAAGTTAGTTGCTGTCGGTCTGTTCACCGTGCTAGTTTCCGTGGAGGGTACCTCGGTCTTTGTCTCGCTTTGGGAAAGGAGTAGCGGGTAACAGCGTTCTCGTCGCTCGGTGTGCAGTACAAAACAGGTGCGAAGTACTGGGCAGAGCCAATGATTTTTGACTGGGCTTTTGAGTTCGAGTGGACAACTAGGTTGTAAGATCGACCTTTCGCACGAAGCGTTGTGGAGCTCGTCGCGCTTTCTTATCGTCCGGGGGCAGTTTCAAAGCTGCGGCCATCTACTGATCACCTGCGTATTGGTTGTGTGTGAGCAAGCTTAACGTCAGGTTCTGTGGGGATTAGCAGCACCACGCAAGTAATAGCGCGCCGGGGTCGGAGGGGAAGTCCTGCAAGAGTTCGAAAATAATAGGCCTTCTTACATTCCATATACCAGACGGATGCTGGGTGAGCTGGATATGCCGCCAGTTCAACAAGCGAGTACTTGATACCTCGTACTCCTGCCAACAGTTCATCAGGTATCCCTGCAAGGACAAATCAACCAATACGACAGTGGCATTGATTTACAAAGTCCTAAGATCGAGCTATTTTCCCCATGCAAACTTTGCCCGCACAACTAACACACTTCACTACGCCCTAGAAGGCCAATTATGAGGAGAGCCCAGCACTCAGAAGTACAGCTCCAGCCACGCAATGCTGTTAATGAACGACCCCGCCTTGCCAGCGAACTGCTCGGCATTCAACATATCCCCTCTAACAGCAAATCCGTGGGGACACCCAGGCCAGCAGTCGCGTTTATATCCGGGTGCGTACTTGCCGCCACCGAGGATACCATCTATTTCTTCTTGCTGGGGTACAGGTATCTCAACGTCCTCGTTGCCCATTTCCAAAAGAAATGGTGCTTTTCCCTTTTGTGCTAGGGTCTAGGTCAAGACCCGGCAGAACGAGTAGGACAGTAAGGATATACTGGAAAGGAATCAGATGGACTTATGAACGTACCTCGAAGGTGGTTGGAACAACGACCTGTGAAGGGTGAGCGACAATAAGGACATCTACGATCTGATCACACGCGAGGTCGATCGCGTAAAGACCTAAACAGCACAGTTTTTTTTTAGGTGATCATTGAGAGACAGAGTGGATCAAAACTTGCCGCCGAAACAGTATCCAGTCACCGCAAAAGAGGTCGCACCCTAATCCTTCAGGGCCTGTATGACCTTGTCGATAAGAGGTCGCGTGACCTCTGGAGTATGATTCTGAGTCCAAGCCACGACATTGAACTCGGTATTCTGGACAGCTCCGTCGAATGAGTCGTTCAGCCTGAAGACAGTCATGTACGTACGTTCCAAGCGTACGGGGGTGCAGGATCGCCGTTCAAATAGTCCGGGGCGATTGTCTAAAGGTTCACTGTTGGTGAGTGGGCGGGATTGGGTGATGACAAGATGTATGATCACCCTGTAGCCTTTCCTTGCGAAGTCGTCGACGAGCAGCTATAGGTTCCCGTTAATGTACTGTATGTCAAACCATGGGTTCGGATGGAACGAGTACCTTGTTGTTCGAAAAAGTCACGCCGAATATGTCCGTCAACAGAATCAAGGCCTTCTTCTGGTCGTATTCGACCGTAGGAGTGCCAACATAGCAAGGGACACCACCGAGTACCTCTGTCTTACCTACACTTCAATCAGAAAAAAGGAGTGACACATTGATTCGTCAAACTGACCCTGGGGGGAACCCAGGTACTGCTTTCCTAGAGCAAAGTGCGGTGAATATATCGAGGGAAAGGCTGCTCGAGGACTTGCCTACGACACAGTGTGAGCAACTCATTTCAATGCTGCGTTAGACTGGGCGTCAAAGATGGGTACCATTGTCACCCTTAAGTACTGTTGCAAGTTGTGTCTGTTTGTCGAGATCCAAACCTGTGTCTGAGCCGTTAGTCCACTAGAAACGTCATGGCTAGTTGCTGCTCCTTGACTCCTGCAACCATACTGAGACAAAGACACGCTGATTAGGTTGCATTCATATCAAACTATGTCAAGTTTACCATACTCAGTGATAGAACTTGAACACGTCCTATGTTTAGACCAAGTGAGTGGATCTCACTCCCATGCTGAGGAGAGGAAGCCCGAAGCAGTGCAGGGTAGAATTTATCTCGCACTGTTGCAGGCATACAATAAGCTGCCGGCGAGTTGGAGCTGAAACATGAGCGCTGTTCCGTGTGAGATGTCAGCTTCAGGACTAACTAAATGCGCAAAACTCACCTGATAAACGGCACTTGCGGAGGTCCGCTCCACATACCGGTCACAGCCTGATCAAATCATAACCTGTGAAATGGTCCAAACTATTGTTGGACCATTCTGAAGGGAATAGACACACACGCTACGTCGCCGGCTGCGAGGAGAAGAAGGCACGAGTCAAGTCTAAGAGGGATAATTTTCCCGCAGCTGGCCTTACTGCCGAAGGTAAAAGTCTGGACTCCTATCGCCATCGCGTTCGATGGATTGCTGCGTGAGAGTGAGTTGATTCCACACCTTTTGGTTGCCAGCTTAAGGCAAACTACAGCTCTGATGAACAGTCCTAGGAACAAGGAAGACTCACATCAAATGAGGGAGTTGGATCCATTCTTCATTCCGTTGCAGGGAGCTCAAGTCGCGACGGATGGGAAGAGTAGTTGCCAAGCGTGGTACGTCGCGTTATTAGTTGGAGTGTCACTGGCCGCTCAAACGCTTATGACCGGTCACTCCATGATACGACGCCGCTGATCCATGCTGAACCACCCGAACATCGTGGACCTGAAGCCCCTGATTTTAGGTAGAACACAATTTATAGATAAGAATTCACAACATAGCGCTAGGAAGATGCTCGTCTGCGATTCCATAAGCTGTCTGTTCCTCGAGTGTCCATGTAAATATGGGTAACGGGTGCGCCTCTATGTTGAAAACCCGTCTACCTGATGGGAGGGTGCCCCCATCCAAGAATAGCAGATGTAGATACTCGGGACTGTACATGTCAGCGCGTCAGCACCGGTGCACATGGGCAAAAGTAGGCAAGCACAGACCTAGGCAACGAGTCCAGCTGACAGGCACTATCATGTGGACTCAGTCTACATACGCGTAGCCTGAAAGACATACGACCTACGATGTCGTCACTTCATACCTGCGACGATATATAGTGATTCAACAACCTAGAGAAGCGAGCGTGATTCGTCATTGCGCGCGGTTTGTTAGGTACCATATACCTCCGGTCTCAGGTAATAAGCAATGTTTCTGACAACGTGGTGCCGCATGATTGTAGCCCGATCTCGCTCTTTGGCGCCAACCAAACCTGGTGCATCAGACCACGGCATTTGTCACCAAACACCGGGCAGAGATCCTTGTCTGCCACGTCTGTCCCACGCACAGACGGCATCCGCGCAGAACTTTCCCCTGGCACGTATGACAGCTGCTCGGGGCCCAGCCTCGTCGACTGGTCTGCATAGGTGATGCTAATAGGTCGGTAAGATTTCTTCTGCGGCCCGCAAGGGTACGTCTGCGAGGCTGAATTCGGAAAGAGCCCCCGAGTCTTTGAGCAAAGATTTCGCAGCGGGGGTTACCCTGGCGCTTATCCCCATGCCTGTAAGTCGACATAGTTGCGGAATTGTAGCAGGCCCAGAAGGAAAGAAATTTCCGTGGTACGTTCCCACGCGAGATAGATGGTGCGGAAGGTAATTCCCTCGTTGTCCAGGCCCATCGCAGCCAATGTGAATGCGAAATGTTTTTCAACGACTGAATGAGGCGCCTTCAGCAGGCTTTGAAGAGTACTACTTTAATTGGTGCGCTGTGTGGGGGAGGCCCCGCATTCATACCAGCGGGCCGGATCTCCGCCTGCGAGGAACGGATCAGGATCGCGCCCACATATCATACACGCACCGCTCTTGCGCTGTGTTGTCCGACTGCAGTCTTACTTACCGTACCACTGGTAGCTCACCATAGCGGTGAGTCAGTACTTTGGGCAGACGTCCTGCTTTTGTCAGGGCCCTGACGCAGACGTGGAACACTACCGGTCCAATCAGCCATCGATTCCAAGACGAATATAACTGAAAGATCTCCAACGGCCCACATGACTTCGTGTGGTATGGAGCTGGTCATATCTCACAGCACCAATAACAGGTTAAAGCTATCATCGAATGCGACACAGCACCAATTGTTGGCTCCCTCGTCATCGTCGCTCATATTGTCCGCATGGTGACCTGTGCGTGCTGTCATCATCTGTGACGAATCCCTTGCCATAGATTCTCCCCTTGGTACCTTCCCATCCATAATCCGGCGTGAAGACTCCAGCGGCGAAACGTCTTTTCCACCACCTTGTCTGCATTATCGTTGGTCCAAACTCTTCATCGCCAGAGGTATACCCCCCCCTCCATTTGCGCAGAATCGACCAGTTGCAACGAGCTGCAAGTCCGTTCCAATCCCCATTATCCTCGTCGAAGGGGTGAGTTGAGACCTTTTCCATCTGAGAGAAGTATGCCGCTTCAACGTGAGGGTCGTGCGTACCTCGGCTGGTTCTAAGGAAGCATAATCAAGAGGCATTTAAAAGCATCATTGATGGAACGCCAAGGGCTTCAAGTCCAGCCACATTTTGTCAAATGTTCGTACAACAACATTTTCTAGGAGTCGTAAGAATGAGTACTCGAGTCGGTTCTGGTACGGTTCGTATTCTAGGAACAAATACTCTACAACCGGTTTGCGTTCCAGGTTACCCGAGAGCTACCTTATTGCAACATATCCCAGTGGAACATACCTAGAATGACCACCTGGTCTACGTCCATGTCCGGGCAACTGTACAGATCGCTCAACTGAAACAGGCTCATCGAACCCGACTACTTGTCCTCGCCACGACATACTCCCTGCCGACCATCTTAATAATAGCCCCTCTCCCTACATCTCTCACGTCCATATAGACGGCGATGATGTTCTTGGTGGTCCCAACTGCCAATCCCGCGCTGCGAGCTGCTTCGGATCCGTACCTGCGGTGTGCATATCATATCAGGGGTTCATGCCAAAACACAATGATGGGAAAGACAGTGTACCTGTGTTCGACGACGCGTGTGAGATTATCCCCACTGACGGAAACGATCTGTTTGGCGGAGGAATCCATCGTCGATAATATCATATCCACCGAAAGCAGTAAACGTTTTGGCATCCCCAGAGGTGCAGGATTAGGGGGTGCTGTGGGAGTGGACCCACCTGCAACGGGTGGTTGTGGAGAAGGTGTCCTGGAATATTTGGACGAGGAATCTTTCCTAGGGGGTAGATGCGGTTTGGTATCTTCTCCGTTATACGCTTGCTGGGGGGATGACGACGACGGCGTGCGGGGGGGCAGAGGTGGCTTCAAAGAATTCACGGTAGCATAGGGTGGAGGTGATCCAAGCGGCGCCGGCGTTGGAACTGGAGGAGGCCTACGCTTCCCTCTGACTATACGCTTCACCATAGTCTGGATCAGTGCAACTGTTTCGCTGCTGACCGTTGCAGCTTGAGCACTGAGTGAGTGAACAGTTGATAATCCCTTTTGTGTGTTCTTGGAAGTGAAGAACATGTGTAGGCGTTGAGATGTAGGATTGGAATGGTCGTTTGCCGAGGGGACTGGAGAGTAAGGTTTGCTGTTGCCGATGTAGTAGTTTGAAGCAGAAGTAATCGACGTCAAGATCAGTCTCGTAGTTCCAGAGATAGCACGGCTGGAAAGCAACCTCAGACATATCCACATGTACAACAGATACTAGAACACTCACCTAACGAGCGTCGCCGAGTTGGTGACCCAATCTCGCTCTTCAGGGGGTATTACGCGTGCGAATGCTTCTCCTGCATTTTCGTCAACGATCTCGATGACCACAAGATCATTCTCTGCATAAGAAAGACCCAACGCAGGGTCTTCCCTGATCTGAAACTTGGGGTCGAGCTCTCCGACCACCTGACCGGAGTTCTCGTCTACAAAGAACACGCGACCTCTGGCAGATTCGTAGGAAGGTGTTTCCACTCCCCCCTGGCCTACCTGCATCTGAGCTGAAACCTGGAAATCGCAGTACTGTGCAATAATGTCGTAAAAAGTATCTTGATCCTCGATAGCCCGTTTGTCGTTCTGGGAAGGGGTAGGGAGTAGTAACGTTGCTGTCCTTCCATCCGCCGTTCCAAACGTGTACGAGTTCCCGTCATTGCTCGAGGCGGTCCTGACGGACGTGGATGGATCTATAGGTGTATCAAGTCCACCCACTCGAAGTACCAGATAGATGTCTGCATTCGATTGGGTATCGTTGGTCTTTTCACCCTCACCCGCGGTGACGCTGACACTGTTGAGCTCGAGTGGGCCACTGTAAGTTCGGCCATGCACTTCGAGGGTTGCTGCTGAGAACTTGAGAAGGGTAACCGCTTGGAATGACATCTCTGGAGTTTCAAATCTGCCTTACCACGCCTGTTTATCACGCTGTCGCTGCATAGCCTCGAGCAGCATCTGCGCAGTTCCAAGTTATGAGCGCGACTCGGAGGGGCGCGCCACTTTTGGAAAATGACCACCGTCGAGACCCCAATCACCCCTCTGCCACTTGGGATCGACAGACTCGTCCACCATGTCCCGTCCACAGGATGACAGAAACCAAGAAGCGACCGTGTATTTGGTGAGTGTCGACTTACAATCTAGTAGTGAGAGGATTAACTTATATTCGTTAGGGAAACCTCGATGAACGGTGCACGGACGCCCTCGTATGGGAACTGATGCTACAGGCTGGTCCGGTCGGTAAGCTCGCATGCCACTCTCGATCGTATCCAACCTTTACCGTTCATTTTACAGTGAACGTGCACCTTCCAAAAGACCGCGTATCTATGGCCCACCAAGGTTATGGTTTTTGTGAATTTTCGACGGAGGAAGATGCCGAATACGCATGCAAAATTATGAACCAGATCAAACTCTGGGGTAAACCGATACGTGTCAATAAGGTGAGCGACGTGCTCGGTGTGTGAGCTCTAATGACGACGCGTTTTTCCACAGGCTTCGTCTGACAAAAAACAACTGGACGTTGGAGCCAACCTTTTCGTTGGGAACTTGGATGAGAACGTAGATGAGAGGCTTCTGTATGACACGTTCAGCGCGTTTGGGTTGATGGCTACGACGGCCAAGGTACGTATTCTATTGCACATGGCCTGGGGCTTTGTCAACCCACTGCACTTAGATTGCGCGCGACCCGCAAACTGGACAGTCGAAGTGCTATGGATTCGTCGCATACACGGATTTCGAGTCGTCGGATGCTGCCATTGAAGCAATGAACGGTCAATTTTTGATGAACAAACGCATAACCGTTCAATACGCATTTAAGAAGGAAGGCAAGGGCGAGCGACACGGTACAGCCGCCGAACGTCTCCTCGCTGCCCAAGCACGCAAGAACAATGCGTTACCGGTTAGCGCGCGACCACCGCCGGCACCGATGGGTGCTTTCGGGGCCCGACCGCCCGTACCAGGATTCCAAGGACCGTACCAGGGTCAGTTTGCGGGTGCATTAGCTCAACCACCACCACCACCTGGGTTCACGCCTCAGCCGGCACAAGCGATGCCTGTGATGGGTGCACCTGGGGTACCGATGGGGATGCCACCGCCGCCTCCGCCTCCGAACATGGGTATGTTCCCACCTGGCGGCTTTGCTCCTCCCCCACCACCTCCAGGATTTGCGCCTGGACCTGGTATGCCGCCGCCGCCCATGCAGTTCCAGTAGCAGAATTGAATACATATCGTGTTTTCTTAGTTGTACTGCAATGCAATTTCGACCCGCAGTATCAATCGTACGGAGTTCCCCCAATGATGGCATGTGTATCGCACGTTCATCAGAGGTGCTCTAACTGTCAATGGCATCCGTATTTACTTAGCTCTCCTGCCCCGGCCGATCCCATTCAGGGAGGGTCGCATCTGGTCTAGTTTGTACTGTCGCCGTCGTCGTTGACTTGTCTCCCCAACAAGACGATGCTCCTTCAACCCGTTACCGCAGTATACCAGTACATCCTCGCCCCCGTCGCACCTTTCGCATGGTTCGGCCTCAAGACGAGCACTCTCGATCTACTCGCGACGTTCCGGCTCTGCCTTGCGCTCAGGCAGATTAGGGAGAGCTTGAGGCGCGAATATCTTAGACGCGCATCAGGCAAGCAATCGGAAGATGCTATTGCTGCGATAGAGAGTAGGTCCTTTGTTAGGGACGCACTGACCACCCTGGTGGTGGTGTACGGTGGCGAAGCAATGATATGTGCGTTCGATTGAAGTGTCTCGTCGGCCGACATTCGTAGCTGAACTTGTCGTCGCTGCCAGGTCCATATATCTCGGTGCCGGCGTCGTTCATGCTCTCCGGTACGACGCCTCTTCTCTGCATCGTCACCCAGGCCCTCGTCGAAAGCATCCCTGCACCCGTGATACCCATTCCCTCGCTCAACACAGAATTCCCGCTGTCCATTTTGGACGCATGTAACCGTGCCTTCCTACTGTGCAGCATCGTTCCGCCCGTCGTATTGAGCAGTCCCATAGCGGAGGCATCCGGATCACCGTGGACGCTCCTCCTGTCTTCGCTCGTAAGTACCTATCCGTCCACGTACCCGACGGTCCCAATATATATGTATAACAAATTCCGTCGAACAGGTCCTAGCCAACGGAGGATTCTTCCTCGTTAACCTGTTCTCTCTCCTTCACCCAACACCCTTGACCGTGTCCACGCCCCCCGAGCTTCTGCCCTACGGCTGGACGACGACCGACCTGTGGTGTGCACCGCTTATCACAGCCCTCTACGCCACCCTCACGCATGCGCAGCCGTTCTGGGCGGACGTGCATGCGGTGCTGGTAGGATTGCTCGGGGGTGCGGTGGATGCGGAGGGTCTGGCGAAGCTCGAGCCACTGGATGCGGAAACGGCGAGGGCAGCGTGTGCGCTGGTTCTGACGGGGTTGTTCGTTACGCGGACGACGAGAACCTTTGGGGTTTCTTTCAAGAATGGTATTGTTTCTTCGTGCTGCAGCGGTACCGTACGGTTGTTCACTGCGCTCCTTTTCTTATGTGGCAGGCCTCGCCAACAAGATCAAGACCAATTAACGACCGTTTCTCGTCTCTGGAGTTCGAGTTTCCCAAGTCACCGTCCGAAGAAACCTAGACCTTTTCCCGTCGAAACCGTTACCCGTCAGCATCCGGATATACGAGACGATTTTTTACGATTTTCCACTTAGACACGTATTCGCGTACGAATCGATACCAACGAATGCATCAACGAGGAGCTTCATTTCGACATCCAGAGCTGTTGACAGTACGCAGCGGGAGTTACAAATAAATAAGATAAAGAAATCCATCCGTGAAATGCCAGTATGTAGAGGGTGGAAAAAAACGGTTTACTGATGATACGATGCAATCATGTATGTGAAAAATAACATGCGAAGGACCGTTAAGAGATACGAGTCGGTCAGAAACAACAAATGGTCATTTAAATCACGAAAAGAATCAAAGTCGGTCATAAGAGCCATCAAAGGAGACAGCGATACATCGTGAAACGGAGATGTCCTGAAAATTTGTTGGTCAGCGCGGGACATCACAAGCATCACTCACCGTCAAAATCAAAAAACGATAGGGAATCGTTGCCGGTGATACCGTCGCTGTCCGCTTCGATGTCGCTTTCCAAGTCAGAACCGCCGTCGGATTCGATGCCCTCTGCCCGCTTGCGTTCGAGCTGAGCCATGGCATGCGCCACTTGCACTTCTGTGAGGGCCCGGTCGGCACACCCCACGAGATGACCGTCGAACTTGGTGTATATAAATTTGACGACCGGGACGTGCGGGACGTTCTTGTACGGCTTCAAGCCTTTGAAAAGGTGTGGAGCCTGGTCGTACAAATTGTTCTTGATATCTTCCGCGATGTCGTTCCATGCATCCCGCTTCATGAAGATGTTGTCCATGTACTGCATCACGAACGTGCCGAGGTAGTCGACCACAGGTTCAGCGAGACCTTGGTTGGGAAGTCTGGGAAGTTCGATGAATAGGTTGACTGCGAATTGGGACATGACGATCGAATGGGGGGTGTACACCGCTGTACCAAATTGCTGGCATTCGGTGATGACTTTCAAGCGCTGGCGGGTCTTCGGGTCAGTGGCGAGAGGCCTGTAATCCTTGTCCACGCCACGTTCGAGAACGGAAGCCCAGATGGTATTTTCGCTAGGCACGATGAACGCCCAACAGTCTTGGCCTTGCGCTAGGAAGTTACCCCCTATATAATCGTATGGCCTAAGGATGACGATTGGAATGGGTGGCGGCATGACGTTAGCCCAATCTTTAGCCAATGTTCGTTGGAGAGTTTGGATGACTTCAAGTGGGTACTGGTAGCACACTTCTCCTCCGAAACGGCGCAGCTCGGTGTCGGCGGGTGTGATCGAATAGTACTGGCGTGAAGCCTTGTCCACAGCCGCAATTCCGGTAAGGGGTGGCTTAAAACCCGTGGCGGCACGGCTGGGATCCTCCAAGGTTAAACTGAGGTAGAACAAGTCACGCCCGATATCTTTGTCGCGGCTACTGCGAAAGATCATTTCGCGGATGGCATCTTCGGTAGGTGGTTTGGTGAACGGACGAACAGGGGGCTCAGCGACCCAGACTTGGATCCTGGGGCTGGAGTCTGGAGTTGGAAGGCTGGTCTGTTCTCGTGGTTGCTCCGTCGCCTGGGTCACAATAGGGGCAGGTACGTCGCCTGCCTGTTCTTGCGGATAAGCACACACATATTCGTTCGTGTGCACGACATGAGGGGTAGGCACGCTGTACTGTTGAGTATCATCGTTGAACCGGAATCCAAGCGCTGTTGGGGTGAAAAGGAACGTCGAGTCGGCGGATGTCTCCTGTGATATGCCACCGTAGTAATTGACGTCCAATACGTCTAGAGGGACGTTCGCCGGAGTTGGGGCGGTGGCCGGGAGGGGCCTGTCTGTGGCACTACTGTAATAGTAGGACCAAGCTGCTGCCTCAAGGACAGGTGACAACCGACGGTCGTTCTCATCCTGGACGGCCAAAGATCCGCCATGGTTGCTGTAAAAAGTGGTTAGATGAGCGTCGTACGGCGGGTAACGCTGCTGGAACATGATCGAGGACAGAGAGAAGAGGGAATGGGTTTTTCATCGCGGACAGGGGGCATTTTTATAACGCGAAGGACAATGGAATGCCACTCGACGGTGGAACGGGTTTACTCCACATAGGGCATGGAGGTGCTGATAGTAGCGTCGGCCCCGTGGCTTAGTGGCTGTAATGGCCCACCACTTGGGAATGCGAGGTGGTTTATGTCAGCGAGCTCATCCGCGAGTGCGCTAGTTCAAGACTGTCCCCTCCAGAAAACTTGGTGATCATTTGCGTCTCGTGCTTCGTAAGAGGTACTCGGACATGGAATAATTGGACCTCGTCTGGCCAGGGAAGCAATTCCGCATCCAGCTGGTCCTGCCGAGTTAGTCGTAGGAGATCAGGACACGTCGTCAGTCGCGCAGCGGATCGCGCCCCTTGCAAACCTTTTTACTCTCTCTTTCGACCCAAGACACGATGTACTCTTCCAGGCGGGACTTGAAAGCATCGTGCGATGGGAATACGGGTCCCTAACCGTACAGAGCTAAGCGTTAAGCCTTGGAGTTGGTCATAGGGTGCATTTACTCAGTTGCCACCGACGTCAAAATTCATTCAAGCATTGTCTATCGATAACAGCCCTCCAGTGGGTCCCATACGTAGCAACTTAGCTGAGAAGAGAGGTTCATGCATTGTCTTTCGCACTGCTGAGATCAATGAGATGTCCAATGAAACCTTCTATCCATAAACCTTTGAGGGTTCGTTTGTACACCATGCACGGACAGAACAGTCCATCATCGTGCCCTCCTCGCATACAATCCTGGATTGTACCTGTTCGGATAGTTAACCTCCTGAAAACGGCTCCAGCTCGGTGGTGCGCATTCACAGGTGGACACAAAACGATGTAACACGAAAGCTCACTCGTCCTAGACTAGAAGTATGGATCGGTAGCAAAGTCGGTACATCGAGTAAGCCAACCTGATCGGTATGCCTTGCAGGGTGGGCTCGCAGATCTCTGAGGCAAGCACGGTATGCACAGGTTACGTAACTGCGCCGGCCTGGTTGTCCATCGCTGAGAACACCTTCAAAACGGTCATGGAACAAGCCAAGCGGATATGTCAGATCATTAAAGTGAGTGGCCTATGTTATTTGACACTCCGTCTTTTACCGATGCCACGACATCTCCCCAAGCTCAAGCCAGAATTCGCAGAGGAGTACAAGAGACTCCACGCGAATGTCTGGCCTGGCGTTCTCGCAGCACTAGGGAAGCATCACATATCCGATTGCTCGATCAGTCACCATCTTCCATTGCAACTTTTGATTGCGACGTTCAAGTACACGGGGGACGACTATGAGAAAGATATGAAGGCCATCGGGGAAGATGAAGAGACGCGGAAATGGTGGGAAATCACAGATCGGATGCAGGAGAGCTTCAACGACGGGGCTACCGGGAGTGGAAAGGAGATTCCATGGTGGACGGTGAGTAAGTGCGTTCCCTCTGGCCACTCGTTCTACTATAAGCCAAGGAGAACAGGACGTAGACGAAGTGTTCCGGTTTGAAGGAGGTTCAACGATACTGTGATGTCGTGTTAGATGGTTGAATACAGAGTTGGCGTAGTCTTTTTGAGGTACCACGAGGTCACGTGAGCCTAAACGCCCACACTGAGTGACTGCCGCAGCTTAGGACAGTCGCTGACGGTCAACATCACTTATTTCGGTCTCAACCTTTACTGAGGGCTGCAGCTCTGTAACATATTCTTGTGTGTGGATTCATTGGAAGTCTGCACCACTAATGGCCCTTCCGCGCTGGGGAGGCAGTCCTCAATTATCATGTCGTGCACTTCTCGGCATACTCCTTTTGGCGACACCGGCCTTGTCGATATGGCCGTTCTCACCCAAACGATTCTCGAAGAGTTCGCTTATACAAGCAGGCTCATTAGGACTGGATGACGGTGGACGCATAGTCGCGTTTGGCGACTTCAACGGAGATCAGTTGTAAGTGTGGTCTAGTGCTGTAGTTTATATGAGGCCTTACACGAGGTGGTGCCAAGCTTGGACGTACTGTCTCTTGACTCAAACCAGCAGGAGTTATCTGTTTACCTCTGGAATCACGGTAAGCACGGTTCTTCCGGGTTCTGGGAGTGTGGTTTAAAGGTCTGTGGAGACGAATTTGTGTTTCAGAAGGCTTCGTCAATCCAACATCCATCCCCCATTTCTAACGTCGTTCCTGGGGACTTCACGCATGACGGGAAGCTAGACGTTCTGGTCATGAGTGACGACACTTGGCGGGACACCCTGAGCATGACCCTCTACGCGGGTAATAACGACGGAACCTTCGGTGCGTCTTTCTAAAATATGAATCTGTTATGGAATAATGTATCGCTCGTTTGCCAGCCTCTCAAGCTATATCAGTGCCGCCATCTACTCTTTCACAGCCTATCCCTGTTGACATAAACGGAGACATGAAGATCGACTTGTTGGGTATGCCAACTGATAGACGAGGGTCCTCTAATCCCTTGCGGGTCTGGAAAAACAATTGGAACACATCGAACAGCGAGGCACCCTTGTTCGAATTGTCGGTGGTGCATCCGTTCTACAGGAGCCATGTATTGACATCATTGTAGGACCGACCCATCGTTCAATGGATCTCAGTGTACTCTCGCGTCTCCTCACAGCAATGCAGTCATAGATCTGAATGGGGATTGTCTTGCAGGTAAGGGAATTACCGTTCTTCGGTGGTCTGTGCTTAGCGCATCAGATATATTTCTGGTGTGCGACGAGGGTTCTGGACAGCGATCATTTCAAATATGGGTCAACAACAAGGACGCGGGGTTTACGTTGGCACAGTACGAATCACTCCCTTCTGGAGTTCAAGCTATCTCGTTCGGCGATATTGGCAAGTCTATAACGGTTCGTATGCCTTGCAGCCCGCTTACTATGTGCTCTTCAGACAGGGATGGTTCGATCGACATGGTCTTCACAACTTGCTCCCACGTATCTTCAAGGGGAGTCGGTTCCGGTTGCTTGCTGAATATTGCCTATAACAAGCAGTTACCTGTCTGTCCCTCCACGACTTCGCCTAGTGTCAATAAACAAGGTCAACCAATATGTAGATCTCCCGTGGATCTCTGTAGTGCAGACCCCAATTTCCGTTACGATCTTAGCACCAGTCAGGATAACGATGTGAGGATATCCTCCTTTGTTGTTAAATGGCATGTAGCTTACCAGTTGTCATCACATTTCTAGGCGCTCACCCGAATTCCGATACACTCGCTCCTGGAATCCACTTCGGAATCCATCGTTGTTGTCGACTCCACATTTTCACCTCCTATTCCGCTGCCTATCCGGTTAGGCGATACCAATTTGGATGGCTTTCCTGATCTTATGTTTATCATTGCCAATGGTGACGTACGCACGCCAAAGCTGTTAGTATCGGAGCCATGTGCCAAGGGTCTCCCGGGCTGCGACCAGAACGGGCGTGGCAGGCGTGGATTCAGGCTGGTCCACAAGGATACTGAGAGTTTAGAGGCCATCAGGGATGCCAGGAGTGTGACATTTGTGGATCTAGATGAAGATGTGAGTCAAACTGTGGTTTATAACTTTTTCTTCAGTGTTGACGGTGGCGGCTTCAGGGGACGCTCGACATTCTGGTACAGAGGACGGGAGCACAAGGCGAGGGGACAGTGTCATTCATACAAAATAACTTCTACTATGATGCGTTCTTCCTCAAGGCGATCGGTAGGTCATTTTGGTACCGGGTTATCGTCCTTGGCTCATCATCATAGTGCTCAATGGCGCATGTGACGGCGGGTGGTGCTCGTTGCCTAACGGTTCTACTTATCTGGTAAGCAGGCCAATTGCTACCTATTTTCGGCTTCTTTACTAATTCGTGGTGAAGCCTTTCGGAGTGAGTTACTCTGGTGCTTCGTATAAATATACCGTCCTCGGCACGGACGGTCGCCGGTCTGCTGCCCAAGGCGAGTTTATCTGCATTATCTCTGTCACCGGTGCTGACGATATTGGATAGTCGGTCAATTGCCCCAGACGTCCTATCACGCTCTTCAGGTGCCGTATGCGTTCTTAGGCCTCGGCCGCACGAACAATTATGTCGAGAACCTATTTGTTGGGTCGACGAAGCACACGGAGGACCATTTCACTAACATGGAGGGCGTCATCCCGAACTCGCGTCTCGTGATTCATCCCCCACCAGGCAAGGATACCGGGTCATGGAAACGGGAACTATATCTAAGACCAGGGGAGTGGATACCCTGGGTCACACTGACAGTCATCATTACCACTGCGATACTGGCAATTATCGTGTTCGTATTACATCTGAACGAGAAGGTGCGTCACGGCGTTTCTTTCGTGACGACCGATTGGCTGACCCGTGTGTTTTGTTAATCACCCTTGTAGAGAGAGGACGAGCTGGAGAGAAGGAAGATATCACACCATATCAACTTTGACGCTCTATAGGATAAGTTTGTGTAGGTTGTTAGTATGTCAAGCGGACTGCGGGTTAATCTTACTAGGAAAGATGACTCTAGCCATAATACCGATTCGTCGTTAAGATCGCGTCTGAATGCAATGGTTTGGTTTTTGTCTATGTTGTCCTCGCACGCGACTTTGGAGTACTCAGTCCCTGAGACCGAAGACCGAAATTCCCAAACAGAAATGAACATAACGGATTCATCAAAGTCACCGAATTCAAAAGCGCAACGTCTATGCCACATCACCGAAGCTGCACACCATCACAGCTGTCGAATGCGTAGGAGGTAACCTAAAGGACTCATGTATATAGTGTAGTGTAGAAGAATTGTCCCTCGACACTGTCAAGGGCGTTATGACACTGCACGTAAGCTGAGGGCGCGCTGTATTCTGATAATAAGAGCGCCCATGCTAGCCTGAGATCACTTACACCACGGCTGCATATATCACTCGCTGTTTTGTCGACCACAACACATTGTCATGCCACTACATGCAACGTTGTTGACGGCATCTCCCAACATTGTCTCGCGGTTACCATTTCCTACGGGAGGTTCAACGATATGAAACGTTGTGCTTCTACACAGGTACTTCTTAGAGTTTGGTGATACCAGTCCCTTCTCAAGGCGAACGGTTGCGTCTTGCCGAGTTTTTTTTTTGTGCAGAAATCGTGGCATCGATTGATGGTTACACTCGCGATTTCGGTTTGTTGGTTCGAAACGCCTTCCTACTATCTTCGCAACCGTGCTGGTGTCTAAGTCCAGTGTGGATGTCGTTCACCCGGTGGCGATGTCCTATCCTATTCTGTTGATCTGTCACCATAGATATCTAGGTCGAACGGCATGAATACCAGGGTGCAGACCCGCTATACTGCGCTGATCCGTGCCGCACACAACGTAGCTCCTCCCCGTTAAAGCACCAGGTGATTCACTTTCTTGGTCACGTCAGGTACGTTGTGAGGTGGTTGACACCCGACGAATGGTCTCGGGTCAGGTTTGTACATCTTTCCAAGTTGTCCGCCACCGTCTCTTGACTCTCGTCCCACCCGCTCCCGTCTCTGATAATTCGGGTCATTCTAGTCCTACTGCTTTTGGATACAGACGATGTCTGCCGAGAACTCAAGCGAATCAACCCAACTGGGCGACTCAGAGGGGTATGATGCCAGTGTCAGCTACGTATCATCAGACCTCCCCAGCAGAGTCCCTACTCCCGTGTATCTGTCCTCGGATGTACAGTGTCTCGGCCCGGAGCCCCAAGCGGATGTCGATGATCAGGCGCTTCCAGTCCAGGGCTCGATGTTGTATACTGGCCTTTCTCGTGTACCCACTCCCGGGTTTGCGAAGGGAATAGCCTTGGAATGGTCGTCTAAGCCGTCATCTGATGACATAGGTGAATTCGAAAACGGCTTTGCGGAGCCTCTGTCTCTACTTGAAGCCCGAGCTCGCAGCCTCCATTTCAGGAAACCCCCCATGCTCGATGTTATACAGAAAATAATTCTGCGCCGTAGACGTGATAACGATTCATTCCTTATGGAGTTGGACGACGATGTCATCGAACCTTTCCCTCCAACGACCGGAATAGAGCGAGTGGACGAACTTTCACACGAGTACTATAATCTCCAACCCGCCCCCAGTCCGCTTCGCGAGATCGGGTCGCCTTTATCCTACGTGTATCCTATCCGTGCCGTTCTGGACGTAAAACAGGATCTGAATGACCGCAAACGTGGTATCTTTCCAGAGCCGATCCCAATCAACATTCTCTCCCCATCGGACTACGTTGGCCCTAGCCGTATCGTACAAGGTGAAGATGGCTGGGCGTTATCGTTTCCAAGCGAAAAGACCATCTGGGAAGCCGTTCTCAGGCGGGGCGTGGACAAGTGTTACAGACCGCTTCTCGGTGATCCAACAGGCCAACCCCGAAGGGTCATAACGGACCGTTTCAGATTTGGCAGAGCGATTTACAGTGCCCGAACAATGGTTGCTTCGCAATTTGCAGTTAACTTATTTCTGCAGTTGCCCGGTTCGCACACGTACCCCCCCTGCTGAAATACAGGTGGAGTACCTTGGCACGTATGTGATGCGCCACATAGACAACATAATGATGACGCCCGAGAGCTTCCGAATGGTCTCGGACGAGGACATGAACAGGATATATCACGACTTGTCTCCAAGTCTGTCAACGGCATCCAAACCGAATGTGCGATTCCCGTTCGTGAGGTTTTCATACATCAAATTCGACAACCATTTGATCGGGGCCATCGATAAAGCGGTACACACAGCGCACGCAGACGAGTCCGTGGCGAGACTCCAACGGGACATCGTGGAAGGGGTCGTCGACAATAGTCTCAACCAACAGGATGTAACATGGGACTACGACTACGACGACGACGTATATCCGTCCGCACCCGAATACCTGCGCTAGCGTCCGAAGTTGCAGAGTGTGTCGATTTCGCAGCGCAAGATCATTCCTTTTCCCATCTTCCCGGAATCCTCCCTCCCCTCCCTTTTTTTGTGTCGCTCATTTAATCGTATGAGACTGTTGCATACACATAGTTCCCCCTCGACCTACCGTGCGCGTTGTATCGCCGTATTGTTACTATTTTGACTGTTGGTAACCATAATTTAGTGGTTTTTGTTTATCGCGAACCTGCTCTGCGAAGCCAGTGGAAGGCGGAAGGTTTATGCTAGGAGATCAAAGACAAACAGTCTTGATTTTCCCTCGGAGGTGATGCTAAGTTTCAGAGCCCTCAAGAATCAACTTGATGTTAGGCAGGACGACACCGCCATGAGAAACAAAGAGTCCTACACGTAGTGGACATATCCGCCAGCTCTGGAGCACTACAGCTCCCAGGCTTCGTGTGTGTTTATTCGATTGCATACTGCAGACGTTTGCATGCCCGTGACCGACAGGTGGTAAAACGGCGATAATAACCACTAAGTAGCGAATTATGACTATCTGGAGTGTTGACGGTTCCTTGAAAGGTAGTGAACAGGAAGTATGGTAGTGGTGTATCCAAATGATACCTATGCGGCGTGATTATAGTGCAAGATTGAGGTGCATATCGTAGACGGCCAACTCCCTACCGATTCGCGGAAGGCTGGACTTGAGTGTTCCGCTCTCCTTTTGAATCGTCGAATAAGTTTCCAGCGGAAGCGCAACGATGGCGAGGAGATACTGTGCGTCACAAGTAGTCTGCAGGTTGACTCTTCGTCAAGCAGCTACAAATTCATCGATCACGACCCATTCGAGTCCTCCTGCTCCGGCTCTGGATCACGATTCGCTGCGGGGCATCCACACCACTTTGTTCTCTCTCCTCCGCTGATACCTTCCTTTCCTTCTTCTTTTCCGTTTGCTCCTATTGGCAAGGGTGCGAGTGTTTTTTGCTTCCGCAGGGATAGCGTTTCCATTTTCATGGCGTATGTCACATGCATGGTCGACTTGGTTCTCTGTCGAAACTCTTCCTTCGGCGTATCTTCGACTTATCGTCACCCTCGCTTTCGCTTTCGCTGTTGCTCAGCACTTCATCGACTCCTCGGAACCCGTATACACTTCCACCTTGAGTTCATCCTGAGCAAATGGCAAGTGCCCTCAGTAGTCAAGCTGCCGACGAGAAGCGCGAGGTGTGGTATTGCAGCCCCCATCGCAGACAAGCGGATTTCGCGTGCGCCATCTTGCAAGAAAGCAGATGTACATCGCCGGATGTATACAGGAAGCGCGGTTTTGCGCGTGACGCACAGACACATTGGTTCATCAGGTGAAGGGCGTGTGGACGTCGAGCGCGGACCGGTCGCAGAGCGTCCAAGGGGTACAGTTGGATAGGACGAGGCGGCGCCAGTTTTCGGATACGTAACGTTTGCGAGGGGGTGCTGGAGCCGCTACGGCTGGGACAGGTGCGGAGCAGATGGGCCCGCATCAGATGTGCTGGGGAGCGATGCCGCGTTTGTCATCGGAGCATCGGACATATTCTTTCGTCCCTTGTCGTGGCCTTTGCCTGACACCTGGGTGACCCGTGGCGGTAGACGACGTATGACGCGTCGATAGAACAGGTTTTGCCACTCCTGAGTTATCCTTGACTCGCTTGACGCGATCTGAGTCGTCGCGTTCTCGTGTCCTGTTTCCGTTTGCTCATGACATGTCCAATCGTTGGTGGGTGAACTCATGAAGCAGGGGATATCACGTGACTACTAAAGCCCGCCCTGAAGCACCCCCGAGGACGCC